>JAJOZX010000901.1:440000-632500 GCA_023014485.1 Bathynomus jamesi | reverse complement strand
TTGTTAAATATTATTGTAATAAAGTTTTTCTAATTTTGTTTGTTGTAACCGTTGAAGAAATAGTTTCAATTTGAAAAAAATTTGGTCTTAAAAAAAAAAAACTCAGAAAATTTTTGTCCCGCATGGGCATTTGAAAAATCTGGCAACCCTATATATAGCTATCGACTATAGCCTCGGGGGGATTATTCTTGTAAAAATGCCTGCCCCTATAACCCCCCATGAATAGCCCTTTTTAAAAATAAGGGTGAATCTGGCTAATTTCAACTAACTAATTTCTTATTTAATTGATATTCTTAAAAATTGCAAAATTTTAATCTTGCAACTCGGACGGAGACTATTTTTGCAGCTAATCTTAGGTGTTGGAGTTTGATAACTTAACTGTAAATTAAAAACTAATGGAATCATGTTTAAAGCATTTAAAGTTAATTCTAGTTTCTTTATTGTAAATAAGTGAACAATGCTTTTGAAGCGTGCTGCGGTACTCTGCAACAATATAGAAACTTCCACAAACAATACAAGTTTCTTTAATTTCCCTAAAAATGAAGTTTTTAATATCTGGGCATCTAATTGTGGAAGACTAACGGGTATAATTTGGCTAACGAGTTGACAGAGACCAAGATTTTATAGATAACTGACCCATTTTTCGGTCCCTTCTGTAGACCTTCATTACAGTGAATATATACTTGTATGTATCTACATAATGTTAGGGCTATATATAGTATGTATAATAATGGTATAAATATGTAAACATTTTCTACGGGAACAATTTTATCATAAGTACAATTTGGTTCTTGACATTTAACCTACTCAGTTCATTAATGAACACTGAACAGTTCATGAAAACTCGACGGTATTCATTCCACTATGAAAAGTTGGCAAACAACTTCAATTAAGGAGGGAATTACCATACCAAGTACCTTCCACGATATTAGCGCACACCTAAACCTTACTTGTCACTGTAATTTAATGACGTCAGAGACATAATGAAAACTACGAGTATGATAATAAAAACCCACTCTAATAGACAGAGTTTATTTCCACAACAGTTTCGATGCCCACTGGCATCCTCTTCGGGTGGATACATAAAAACTAAAAACGCTTTTTTGTATCCACCCGAAGAGGATGCCAGTGGGCATCGAAACTGTTGTGGAAAGAAACTATCTATTAGAGTAGGTTTTTATCATCATATTTTGACCTTCACGTAGAAAAGAAGTTTTTTGAAAATTACGAGATGTCAACATGGTACTGAAAAAGTAGTCCTTTTAAAATACGATGAACGCAACTTTGTTTCGGACATAATCTGTATTGTGAATGACTCCAAGAAAAGTCATCATATACGGTACAGTACTTTAGTTAGGGTTGTACTGATTGATGATTTTGCTGACTACCGAATCAGTCTTGTGGGCAAAACAGGCCGACTAAGCCAACTAGTTGATGCAACTCTACTTTTAAATATTACCACGCAACATTTCTGATACAGTAACAATTCAACTGACCACGACGTCATATTTCGAGAACAAAAACTTATCACACTAACGGTAACGTCGAACGATTTATACGTTAATGCATTGACTGAAACTTAAGTTGTGATCTTGCGTACAATAATAATAATAATAATGTGTCGCATCTTCAGCTGCCATGAATACAGGATGGAAAGGAGAATTATAAAGTTGTAAATTTAAAACGTTTAATCGGTTCTTAAATATCTAAAGAAATAGCAAATTTCCCTAATTAATGTCTTGCTACAAGTTTTATAATTCTTCTAAAATTGCACTCTAGTTTTTATAGTTGCATGCTATAACAGTTTATATTCTTTACAACAGAATTATACAAAAAAACAACAGCAGCATTATGCATCAATGAAACTACAAGCTAAAAGCATGAATTACTTAAATCACAGCACTATCTGTTATATACTGTACAGCTCTCAAAGAAATTTTTGTTTTTTGAGTATGAGCTTTATTGTAGAACCTACATCAACGACAAAAGAAAATGCGAATATACTTACATCATCATCATATTCAATTCGATATATATATGCAATAAACGGAAAAATAAAAAAAAATTAAAAATTAAAGGATTGTGGAAGGAGCATACAAATTTGTAAGGAAAAACTACCTTTTTAGCACTTTGACCGAATCCATCACAAGATCAAATGAATTATTTCCAACCAATGTTATAAGTTAAAAAAAAAAAAAAAATAAATTGAAAAATAAAAATAAAACTTTTAAGAGGAGCATACAAATTTATACCGGAAATCTGCCCAGGTTTCAGCACTCTGCCCTTCTTGTCTAAGTCCGATATATATAAAAATAAATTGAAAAATAACAAACATTATTAGAGAAGCATACCAGTTTACCAAAGGTTTATTAGCACTCTACCCTTCTTGTCTAAATCCATTCTGAACGAATTCAAAACAACGGGATCGAGTTGAAAAAGACCTTTGCTTATGTTGAAGTTATTTTTAAGTTGGATAATGGCAGACTCAAGAATATTTCTATTAACAATGTTGCTAGAGTGAAACAAAACTGAAGCATTATTCCAATCAATACAGTGGGATAACTCTGACAAATGGACAAAAAGGGCACTGGACGACTGTCCCGTTCTAACGGAATATTGATGCTGTTTTACACGTGTGTGAAAATCCTTTCCAGTCTGACCTATGTAAAAGGAATCGCATTGTTTACAACCAATTTTATAGATAATGCCTGAATTATTGGTAGGGCTATTTTATAGTATGATATTTTTCACAATATTGTTATATGAAAATACTACATTAATATCCAAAAGTTTAAGTACATTAGCAATACCTAAAAAGCCCGGGAAAAATGGAAGTACTAAAATATTCTTTGACAAAGTACGTGTGTTATTATTCACACGATAGAAAGTTCGTTTTGCCTTGTTGAGACAAGATTCCATAAACGCAGATGGATAACACAGATCACTTCCAATACCGTTGATTTTTTCCAATTCGGCATCGATGTATTCCGGACTGGCGATTCGAAAGGCGCGGAGAAACGAAGAAAAAATGGCCTTCTTAGTGGGGGTGTCATGTCCCGAGTAAAAGTGTACGTAGGACAAGTTGTTTGTTTTTTCCGCTAGATACTAAACTTAAAACCTGGGCTTTCCCTATGTACACGCACATCCAAAAACGGGATTGAGTTGTCTTGTTCCACTTCTAAAGTAAACTTAATGGAGTGGACCTGATCATTTAACTGAAGGAGAAAGTCATCCAGGTCACGATTCATGGGCCAGATACACAAAATATCGTCGACGTACTGCAACCATGGGATGCCAACCCCCAAGATTCTCGGAATGTAAGTAATTTCGAAAAACTCCATATAAATATTGGAGAGGAGGGGCGACAAGGGGTTGCCCATGGCCATCCCAAAAACTTGTTGATAATACTCGTTATTGAAAGTGAATTTAGTCTTTGATGCAAAGCTTAATAAGTTCCAAAACAATGTGTGCAGGTAGTGGCAGGTCATACTTATGTAATTCTTGGGGGAGAAAGTCAAGTATATCGTCAATCGGCACTTTTGTAAACAATGAACAAACGTCAAAACTGATCAATCTATCGTTGGTTTCAGTACGTGCATTATTCAATTTTTCAGTAAGATCCATGGAATTTTTTACATGTGAATCAGAGATAGTTCCTTCGTGGTTTTATTCATCATAAATATTTTTCACGGGTTACTTTCGTGAAATAATTTTCATATAATGAACACCACGCGTTCCTTCGGCTTGCTGTTCCCTCTCTTGTCTCCGTTTGTGTCTGTTTTCTTCTACATTAATGAAGGGGCATGCAATTCGTATCCGACGAGTTTCTTACCAATTGTCTAGAGGAGCAAGTTCTTCCCAAATCCCTCCTTCCGATTCGCCTCAGACAAATTGACGACCATCCGTTCAACAACTTCAGCAGATTAATTTTAAAGAAACATATTGAAGTCACCAGACAAAATGAGTGGTCCGCCTTCAAAAATTTAAGCATTGCCAAACGTAATTTTGTGACCGTTATTCCCCAACCGTGGATCCAACCTTTGTTTAATGAAATTTACAATGAGTTGTGTCGGAGAACTTCACTTCGTAACATTTTGGATCGCAAAATTAAAAGTCTCATTTGAAATAGTCAGTGGAGTAAAAAAAGCAAGCTCAAAGTGTGTTTTGAACCTTTCTTCGAAAAACATTAGTGACGATGCAAAAAGTGCCCTTGGATATGGTATGTCCTTTCTTATTGTTAAAAAACCTTCTGCTTTACAAATTTGTAACAGTCTCGCTTGTTTTGAAAAACAATGTAATCTTCCTCAGTCTTTGTTTAACATAAAGGCCTTGTTTATAGTGCGGCGAATAGTACTTACGAATATAACTTTCCTAAACGTTTTCGCAATAGCCTCTCACAATTAAAAAAAGATGGTGAGCTCCATATTACTAAAGCAGACGAGGCTAACACCATAGTTATTATGGACAAAGTGGACATAAGGACTTAATTCCGCTTTTCATGTCCACTTCACCTTCTCTGCCCTACCTTTACGGTCTTATTAAAACCCACAAAACCTGGCAACCCTATGCGCCCTATTATTAGCTCGGTGGGCTCTATTACTTATAAACTCTCCAAATGGCTTGTCAAAGTCTTGTCCCCCATTCTCGGAACTATCTCCGATTCACATGTAAAAAATTCCACGGATCTTGCTGAAAAATTGAATAATGCACGTACTGAAACCAACGATAGATTGATCAGTTTTGACGTTTGTTCATTGTTTATAAAAGTGCCGATTGACGATATGCTTGACTTTCTCTCCCGAGAATTACATAAGTATGACCTGCCACTACCTGCACACATTTTTTGGAACTTATTAAGCTTTGCATCAAAGACTGTAAATTCACTTTCAATAACGAGTATTATCAACAAGTTTTTGGGATGGCCATGGACAACCCCTTGTCGCCCCCTCCTCTCCAATATTTATATGGAGTTTTTCGAAATTACTTACATTCGGAGAATCTTGGGGGTTGGCATCCCATGGTTGCGGTACGTCGACGATATTTTGTGTATCTGGCCCACGAATCGTGACCTGGATGAGTTCTTCCTTCAGTTAAATAATCAAGTCCCCTCCATTAAGTTTACTTTAGAAGTGGAACAAGACAATTCAATCCCGTTTTTGGATGTGCGTGTACATAGGGAAAGCCCAGGTTTTAAGTTTAGTATCTATCGGATAAAAACAAACAATTTGTCCTACGTACGCTTTTACTCGGGACATGACACCCCCACTAAGAAGGCCATTTTTTTCTTCAATGTTTCTCCGCGCCCTTAAGATCGCCAGTCCTTTATACATCGATGCCGAATTGGAAAAAAATCAACGGTATTGGAAGTGATCTGTGTTACCCACCTGCGTTTATGGAATCTTGTCTCAACAAGGCAAAACGAACCTTCTATCGTGTGAATAATAACACTCGTACTTTGTCAAAGAATATTTTAGTACTTCCATTTTTCCCGGGCTTTTTAGGCATTGCTAATGTACTTAAACTTTTGGATATTAATGTAGTATTTTCATATAACAATATTGTGAAAAATATCATAGTAAAAAATAGCCCTACCAATAATTCAGGCATTATCTATAAAAATGCAAAAAACTTCTTTTTTCTACGTGAAGGTCAAAATATGAAAATAAAAACCCACTCTAATAGAGAGTTTATTTCCACAACAGTTTCGATGCCCACTAGCATCCACCTCGGGTGGAGGATGCCAATGGGCATCGAAACTGTTGTGGAAATAAACTCTCTCTATTAGAGTGGGTTTTTATTTTCATATCTATAAAATTGGTTGTAAACAATGTGATTCCTTTTACATAGTTCAGACGGGAAAGGATTTTCACACACGTGTAAAACAGCATCAATATTCCGTTAGAACGGGACAGTCGTCCAGTGCCCTTTTTGTCCATTTGTCAGAGTTATCCCTCTGTATTGATTGGAATAATGCTTCAGTTTTGTTTCACTCTAGCAACATTGTTAATAGAAATATTCTTGAGTCTGCCATTATCCAACTTAAAAATAACTTCAACATAAGCAAAGGTCTTTTTCAACTTGATCCCGTTGTTTTGAATTCGTTCAGAATGGATTTAGACAAGAAGGGTAGAGTGCTAAACCTTTGGTAAACTGGTATGCTTCTCTAATAACGTTTATTATTTCTTAATTTATTTTTATATATATCGGACTTAGACAAGAAGGGCAGAGTGCTAAAACCTGGGCAGATTTCCAGTATAAATTTGTATGCTCCTTTTACAAGTTTTATTTTTATTTTTCAATTTATTATTTTTTTTTTTTTTAATTAACTATAACATTGGTTGGAAACAATTCATTTGATCTTGTGTTGGATTCGGGAAAGTGCTAAAATCGGTAGTTTTTCCTTACAAATTTGTATGCTCCTCCCACAATCCTTTAATTTTTTTTTTTATTTCTCCATTTATTGTGTGTGTGTGTGTATTTTTTGTAACCTATATATAGGCTGTAACTCTATGTACTTCAGTGTGCCTGAGGATGTCATTAGACGAAAGCGCTTGAGCACCATTCTGTGTTTCCTTTCCTTCGTGGTTTTATTCATCATCATATATATATATATATATATTATTCATCATCATATATATATATATATATATATATATATATATATATATATATATATATATGGGATGAATTTCACAATTAAACACATGAAATGAATGAATGATTCAAACCATTTTTCCTTTCCCTTGTGGGTTTGCATCATATATATATATACGCACAATTATTCAAAATATCAACAGAAAAAATAAAAACTTCAAGAAAGATCTCATTTTCAGTGATGGCCATTGATATTACTATGAACAGTAATATTAAAGTATCTGTTTTGTATTATTATTCAAGAAAAGGAGAATTCATCTTTAAATTCAGTTACTCGATAAAGCAAACCATGCGTTCAACCTATTAAATATTATCTCCATTCCAATCTCTTTTACCAAATTCAATGTAAATTCCCTCTCGACATTCATAGGAACAATACCTTATATTCCATAAGTGTCAAAAATATAATTAATGACGTAAAAGAATGTCCATTTGTATACCACGGAAAGAAACACTACATCTCTGATGATGAGATGGTACAGTCAGTTGAGAAAAGTTTTGTTTTGAAACTCCGTGTTTCTTACTGATGATAACTAATTTAACTATCGGTAAGGAACATGACTTCACTGTACTTCATTCGCGGTAATGATTTGAGTCACCGTGTTTCTAATACATACTTAGAATGTCCACCCACCTTCAGGGAAAGGAAATTCATTTCCGATATTATTCTATACATCTCCTTTGCGCTCCTTCACTGGCACCGTTTTTAAGTTTTGCACACCGTTTCTTCAAATATCGAACAGCCTGCAGGAGGGAAAAATAACTTCACTGCATTATTTTCAGTAAAAATAATTAAAAACATTAACTAAACTGAGGCCCTACTTTCATTTATTCATTTGGGTTTTTTTTTTGTTAGTTTCTATGAAGTGAATATAAGTAAAAAGGTCTACATAAAAAGTTTGTCTTATTCATCACTAACTTACAAATACTCCGGTATTGAAGTGTAACATAAGAGAATAATTATTCATTTTTCAGTCTGCAAAAGTCTTTTATTTCAAAACGTTGAAGCAAATGAATTTTCATACTCGAAGTACCTCTATTACAATTGGAATAATAGAATACAAGAGAAGCAAGTACAATTCCATGCTAATAATGTGTCTAAAATATGTATACATAACCTTTTTATATTCTTTGATCTGAGCAACAACATAATCTTCGTACTCCATCATCACTGCTTCATAGTTGGCTTCCATGTCTTTTACAGATTTATTGACAGGCCTGTTATTTTGTACTTCAGGTTTCCCTGTAATCCAATGAGAATGCTTTGCCTACAGCAAAATAGGTGAAAATAATAATTAAAATACTTATAATGGATGGCTTATGATAAATGGCAATTTGTTTTTAATAAAAATAAAAGGAAACATATTATCAACTAGGACAGAAGTTCTGAACTTTTCTTCTGTACCATTTATATCAAAAGAGGAAACTTACCATACCACCATACTCAAAACTTTTCATGGCAGACTTATACATTACCATTGTCTAACAGGCATGCGTAATTAAACTACTTTATCCAAGTAAATAAAGCATGTACCTCAAAACTGTACAATTTATTGTTTATGTACTACTAAGAAGCAGCTCATGTACCACCAAGTAGTACCTCGCGTACTATGACATGCTTCAGTACTTTTTTTTATAAGCAAGATAAGAAATGAAAGAATTTGTTAAAATAGTCAACAGTCATCCCAATGTCAAATTTCTTTTGTGAAAAGTAAAAAAAAATTGGATGAAAATAGTTTCACAAAGAAAAGCCAAATTCACCCATGAATGAACTACATTTAAAAACAAAAGCTATATTTAAGAGTGCAATAAAAAGTAAGTACCTTATTTTGCAACCACCTATACAAGTTTCATTCCAAACAGGTTACAGTATCCGAATGCTAGAACCTATGAAAGTAGGAAGGATAAAAAGAATTAAGATCTCGGGTGATCTTGCATGTATATTTTATTGTATAACTATAATTTAAAAATTTTGAAATTTTAACCATCAAATAAAAGCTATATATGTTTTTTGTATTACTGTAATACTTAACCCGAAACGTCATTAAAAACTGACCAAAATTAAAGGGAAGAAGACATCCTTTACCAGAAAAAAGCTCTATTTCAGAGATTATCTATTTGAAGTATAAACCTTGTACAATACCACTTACTTTCAGACCTTCTGCTATTTCATTATTCCATTTTTTTGTTTTATTTTTACGTTTCTTCATCTGTTCGATCTTAAAATTCAGTTGTATAGTTTGTGCTCTTAAAGCATCATTTTCATTTTTCAAAAAGATCAAATTCTCTTCTTTTTCAGAGGAAAAATTCAGATTTTGTTTCCAGAGGGTATTATTTCTGAATATTGAAATTTAAATTAGTTATTATAACATATAAGTAGGCCTACATCTATGTATAAATACTAAAACAAAAACTAATTTTCACAAGCAATAATTGGGCATGGTGTAACTGTGAAGGACAGAAAGAAAGTGGCAGAACCTAAAAAAAAATTAACAAACCCCACTTGCAAAGTTGCTGTAAACCTGTAATATATTTCTTAACAGTGTTTTATGTAATCGTGTAAATATACATTATTATTATTATTATTATGTTTATAAAGTTGCATTAAACCTTTTTTTTTTCAGCATAAAACAAAATACAAATAGATGGTAAACCACCCAGACCCTCCAAAGCCATGCAAGGAATGCAAAACTAGTGTGGCAGTTTCATACTGCTAATTTTAGCACTATACCAGTGAATTCTATGCCATTTTCTCATGATTTCTATCAGTTAGCTCTACTTTAGGTCACAGATATTTATCCTAAGTCTGATGAAACACACTTAGCAACAACATTGTGCCAGATGTACTAAGAAAATTAAAACCTGCAAGTATATCAAATTTTCGTTATAAACGTTATAGTTCACCTTGAAGAAGTTATAGCAATTATAATGAAATATTGGCAAACCCTTGATATTCTTTTATATAAAATTTATCCCACCAGGATTCGAACCCAACACCTCTTGATTAGAAGTTGAGGATGCCACCACTGTACTACAGGATAAAAGGTAACAACCTGGTGCATATTTCAAAACCTGAAGGAACACACAACGCTCTCACGACCAGAGGCATTTTCTGAGCTAGCCCCCATGTACTCAAGCCAATGACATCATTTACACCAAATCTCTCTGGTGCAAAACTGGGGTCCCATAGGATGGTGGGGGTAAATTTTACATTATACAAAATTGTGCATGATATTCCCTCTATGGAACCCCATTGTTACACCAAAGATATTTGAATTAAATGCTGTCATTGGCTCAAGTGTGGGGGTGTAAAACATACATAAAACGTCTCTGGCCACAAGCATGTGTCCCTTGAGTGTTGAAATATGCATCAGATTGGATTAGCTTTTGCCTTGTCATAACACAGTGGCAGCAAGAGCATGCATGATTTCCATAATGTAAAATTTACTCCATCTCTTGAGGAGAAGTTACATCTACACAAAAGTTTGTTGGGTTCGAATCCTTATGGTAAATTCTGCATTATGGGAATCATGTGTGATCAATGCTCATGCATGATATAGGTCTATGTACCATATGTGTACATATGTTCCATAATAATAATAAATAGGAACTAAAACTTCAATCATTTCTGAACAAAACACATGCTAATTTTTAAAATTGGTAAAAAGAAAAAATGTTTGAAAAACCTTAATTTTGCTAAATAGTACTTATTACAGAATATGATATGGAAATAACTTATGAAGGCATTGCTATTTTGTGAAGTTATTCTGCTAAACATTTTGGTAAGCCCAAATTCCTTTTCTTTTAACAAAAACAAACTTTTAAGAGTTCTTGTATATGATAATATCCCTATGCCTTAAATTATATCTTCTATAAAATCATGTACGTATATTATGCAACCAAGTGCCATTCTTATATACTGCTAGTTACACTGTACAAGAGATGCTACAGTACCACAGATTTGAAAGTTTCAAAACTGCGACCTAGATTTCAAGACTCTAAGCACTAATGAAGAAGCTTTTTGCAAAAATGAAAATATAAGGGTGAGATATGACATTTCATTAAACTAACTTTAAGAGATTTTTTCTTGCTCCAAAGGTATCAGATCTTACAGTTTCTTCTTGTAAGCTTGGATCCACATTCTTTTCCTTTGTCTAATAAGTAATGTATAGAAAGATTAGAATATGCTTTAAGGCTCCTAACTGATCGAACATATCTTTGTTCAAGTTTTATAAACTTAAACTAGTATTCATGTAAGTTGTTCTACTATAACTCTAGAACTATAAGTAATAATCAAATAAACACTGTACAATAATTACTTTTCATTTATTTTAACTTGAAGTCTAACCTGAATCATGCAAATAGGTTACAAAGGAATTAACCACTTCAAAGGTCTAATTTTTCGTTTCCTTTCAAATGTGGTACAAAAGAAAGACAGGTAGTTTAATTTACAGTAGGCTTATGTTGCTTAACCAAATAGGGAGTTCTATGGAAATTAACGTATAGCTAAAGAAAAGATTCTGAGCCTTACTATATATAATCTTTGGTTAGGTAAGGCCTATCTACATGTTTCTAATTTAATGTTTATTAATGATTAAGATGAGCACACAAGCTTATTTACATTATAATTAGTAAATGTCTTCCTATCATATTCTGCCTTTATGGAATCAATTTCATTCTTGTAAAACATTTTTAGTATCTTTAATTCTCTCTCGTGTTTCTCTCTTGTTAGCAAATTCTCTTTCCAAAGCAAGAATCTTCAACCTCAAAGATGTAATAATCTGGAAAAAGTATCAAATTTTAAAACAATAAATATGAAGTGGCTGAACTTCAACATTAAGAAATTTCTTCAATCAGGTAACTAGTGAATGTGTATTAGGGTGACAATAAAAATCGAAAGTTGGAGTTTTTTATTGGCCATTTGTTCAATGCTGCTACTACATGAGAAAACAATGTACTGTAAATATTAGGTCATTCAGATAATATTTAAGGGTGTCTCAAGTGAGGTAAATAATTCTCCTTATAACAAAAATTAATTATTCATTACCGGTACCTAGTAAAAATAAATTAATATTTTTTTTAATTAATGTAAATAAACGTTAGTTTTAGTTCATAAGGTTTAAGTGCAGGCGTACTCCAATCGTAATAAGTAAATAATATATTTACTAAATATATTCCAGGGTGTCTTTCATTCAATTGTAGACCACCCATTAATTTTTGCTTTTCCTCAAGCCATACCCCTTTTTCAATGTACCAGGCTGAGACTTCCTATGATCCTCAACAACCTGCAAGAGATGTTGGCGCTGTTCTTCATTCTTCGTAATCTTTGTATTGAAGGCCTGGATCAAGGCAATTCCCCTCTCTGCCATGTCATTGACGACTTTTAGTCCTTCAACTATAGTCAAACCAGTCTTGAAATCTTCGTCGTCCGGCCAGGTCTCTGGTTCCTTCGACAAGAAACCATCATTAATTTTTAGAAGTTCAAAGAGAAGCTTTGATCCTTTCGAGGCAAAGTCCGAGAGCTGCTTTGTTGAAATGGAAGAAACAACAGGTAATGGGGCTCGCTTTGGAGGATCTTCAGCAGCTTCTTTTTCGAGGATTGATCGAGCGATATTCTTTTTCGTCGTTGCATTGATACCTTTATCAAAGAGTGCGAGACCAATCAAGTACTCGCTGAGGTACCATAAGTGACGACCGAGGACACTAAGGCAGGATGCTGAGATCTTTTCATCGTGGTACTTTGCTAGGTCTTGAAGAAGCTTCAAATCGTTCGTGGGAGCAGATGAAGGACTGCTGGCCGTGAACCACGCGCTGACATATAACTCCAGGGCAAAAAATACAAATCGTTTTAAGCCGACATTTCACGAGTTGTAAGTCTGAACTGATGGGAAAGCAGCAGGATTTTTAATGAATAAATTACTTTTGCCATCCAACGTGCTCGGTGAAGTGCTCCAGGTCGCCGAAACCTAAAGTTAGGTAAATTACCTCCAAGGATTGTAATCGACAACTCCAAGAATTCACGGTAATCATCCCTCGGCTGATGTTTTGTCAGATATAGATTCCAGCAAGCGATCAGTTCTTCTCGATTCTCATTCAGACTCGATGGAAGGTCTGACAGGGTCTTGTACTTATCTTGGCAAATTGTATTCCACGTCTCTTTGAAGCGGGAGAATAGGAGGATATCTGGACCAGATGATGGTCCCATGCATTCCATGTACGCCTTCTCAACGACAAGTTCTAGGATGTGATGGCGACATGCAAGGTATAAGAGTCGGCAGCCGAGTTTCTGCTCCAAAATTACGCATGCCCCAGACAAGTAACCAGTATTTGAAGCTGTAGTGTCGAAGCTCATAGCTGATACCTTTTCTGACACATTCCATTCTTTGAGCGCAGCCCTGTATATATATTTTATACTCGTATATATATTATCATAGGAAATCAAATTCAGTTCCAAATTTATATAATTTAAACATCAAACTATGCCAACAATTAATGAAACTTTTCTAGAACAATTTCCAATAATAATATAATCAATGTATCAAAATAAAAAATATTACCTTAGATATCTTAAAAGAATCGGGAGAGAACTTCTAAGCGTTGTTTTCAGTCAGGCAGTCGTATGCAAAATGAACTTGAAGCACCAAAAGCTGATCATCCAAAGATTGATACACATCATATTATTTAACGATTTATTTATGAAAATTTTAATTTAATGAAATAAATTAATCGATTTGCATAATCTATAGTAGGAAATAACGGGAACAATTCTATTAAATTATATAATACACTTGCATTCTCGAAACATTTTTGTTTTTGAAGCGTTGTCGAAACTCGTTCATTCTTGAAATTTCTTCCGCGTGACAGTTTCATTCATGTGACTCGAGGCACCCCTAAATGCTTTCCAAATTCCATGAGATTTCGTCTACGGTGTTTCCTCATAGGGTGGCAGCATTGGACAAATGGCCGGCAAATCTTTTTGAATTTCAAATTTTATCCCTATAAGAAGTTGTCACCCTAATGTGTATAGATAATTGCTGTGTAACATCCAAACCTCATATTGTAGGTTTTAGTTCCTTTCAATTGGCTTAACCTAATTTATGACTTGCCCACTTATAATATTCAATGACAGTGAAGACTATTGATAAATAATAATAATAATATACAGTCCAAGTAATAACAAAAATGAACCAATGATTTTAAAGGAAAATATTTCATAATTCAATTTGGTCTAAGGTAACTTCTACAATTGATTTTACAGTCATTCAGTGTTAAAAGTAAATGTATTTCTATAATAACTTCAGTTACCAAAGCAGGGTTGGCAAAACCCCAAAAACCCAACTACCCAGCAAAAAACCAGTTGGGTTTTTGCCAACCCTGTACCAAAGTTACCTTATGGCTAGACATGGGGTAATAGTAATAGGTAATAGTAATAGACTATTACAGGATTTTTCAAGTGATAGTAATAGTAATAGATCACAATTTTTTGGCTGTAATAATAACAGAAGGCAAAGTAATAGATAATAGTCAATTACTTTTCTATTACAGTGGCAATGGACATGTGTGAACAAAGAACTGAAAAATGAACTAAATCTACTCTAAAACTAAAATAAACATGTATATGAACTAATATTGTGGCAAATTATTTCCTTAATAAAGTAAAACTTATCAAGACCGTGTCTCTGAAATTGTAATGATTTAGTTAAAACAAATATTTGTTATTTGGCTACCACTCAGCCTCATCCTGGATCCATGAGTGCAGAGCCCTCTACCTCTCAGCCTCATCCTGGATCCATGAGTGCAGAGCCCTCTACCTCTCAGCCTCATCCTGGATCCATGAGTGCAGAGCCCTACCTCTCAGCCTCATCCTGGATCCATGAGTGCAGAGCCCTCTACCTCTCAGCCTCATCCTGGATCCATCAGTGCAGAGCCCTCTACCTCTCAGCCTCATCCTGGATCCATCAGTGCAGAGCCCTCTACCTCTCAGCCTGGATCCATCAGTGCAGAGCCCTCTACCTCTCAGCCTCATCCTGATCCATGAGTGCAGAGCCCTCTACCTCTCAGCCTGGATCCATCAGTGCAGAGCCCTCTACCTCTCAGCCTCATCCTGGATCCATCAGTGCAGAGCCCTCTACCTCTCAGCCTCATCCTGGATCCATCAGTGCAGAGCCCTCTACCTCTCAGCCTCATCCTGGATCCATCAGTGCAGAGCCCTCTACCTCTCAGCCTCATTCTGGATCCATGAGTGCAGACACTGGTACATTACTAGCTCAATACCATCTCACACAGGGTACCCCCCCAAGGGGCCTTGGTGAATTAGGATGCTGGGAATGCAGTTGGGGTCATGATGAGGAGGGATCTTGGACAATGGTGGTAAGGAAGGGCCAGAAGCGAGTGACCCCTCCGAGAACTGCAACTACTGCAGCAGCTAATGGTGGTAGTCTCTCAAGGGGGTCTGGTCCCACTCACGCACTGGCTAGAGGGAGTCAACCTGTGGCAAAAGCTGGCAGAGAATGGTGAGGTATCATAGGGTTGCCAAAACAGATCATATGATGGCTGTACCAATGAAGACAGCAAACATTTGTCTTGTGATGTCAACCTGATCTTATGGCTGAGGAGCTGCAGGCATTTATGGAAGATAAAGTGAACCTTCAGGTTACATGTAGGAAAATTGACTCCAGATGGACTATGTACAGTTCCTTTAAAGCTACAGCAGTCTGTGATGATCCATAGATATTTATGGATCCAGCAGTATGGCTGGAACGGGTATATGTATGGCAGTTCTATGAGAAGGGAAGAAAAACACCTGCAGCCCCTCTCACAAGTGCTGGAAAGGGTAATTATGGACACATCATGCATTGTACTGTAGAGGAAAATCCAGCTGGGTCTAATGCTGTAACTGCTGTGCCTGGTATAAGTGGAATTCAACATTTACCTTGAAGCACTTCTGCCTCAAAAATGTGCTGCTCCCATGAAGTCCACTCAGTGCCTCCTGAGGCGGGGCCACAACAGGGTCACCACCCTTCTTTTCTCTTGCTCCTGCCATACAATTTGGTCCCCTATTGAATTTGTGGGGGCTGGTCTGGCAGAGGAATACCCTGGCACTGTGGGTTGGTCAAGTATGTTGGCTAAAAACATGTCCAAATGTTTTTTAAAAGTATCTACTGGGACTGCACTTATATCTCTAAGGTACTGAGGCAAGGAGCTAAACAGGCAAGAACCTGCCTAGAGATACTATTATATTGAAGGGTTTGAATCCTTCTCAGACTGTTTGGTGGGAGATGATGTTTTTGACACATTTTGCCAGTTCTTGTCAAGGTGGGCACAATTGGTTCAGTATTGGGGGCAACTAAAAGCCCTTCTAGAACTTTCCAGGTGTAGATTAGGATGTATCTCTCAAACCTCCTTTCTATGGAATAATGGTCAAGGTCTCTGAGCCTATCCCAGTAGCTTAATTTGTTTTTACTTACCTGTTGCCTATCAGGTTGTTTAATATATGAGATAAAGGTTCTTTGTAGGCCCTCAATTTTTTACAATTCATTCTGTTTGTGGGGAAACCATAATTGAGGGCAGTAGTCAATGCGTGGAAGAACAAGTGATTTCCACAGGGTAAGCATGGTCACACTGTCCCTAGTTCTGAATGTCCTCAGTATATATCCTATTAGTTGTTTGCATGATGAGGTTACTTTGTCAATGTGCCTGTTGAATGTTGCATCTTCAGATAATATAATCCCTAGATCGCTTACATGATCAGTTTGTACAATATCTTTTCCTGTGGGTCCAGTGTAGTTGAATTCTTTCAGGTATTTATTTGGTCCATACTTAATTAGTTCAAATTTGTCTTCATTGAAGGCCATATTGTTTGCATATGGTACTGTATATAGTTTGTAGATCTTTTTGTAGCTCTACACAGTCTTCTTTTTCTGTAATTGGTCTTAGTAACATGTATAGATGGCTGGCAGAACTCCTGCATCTTCCTAATTACAACATTCAAGGTAATCTCTTATAACTGTAGAGGCCTAAGCTTAGGCAATAACAGCCAACACAGGTGGATCATAATTGATAAGCTGTTAGAGGATGCTGATATTCTGTCTGCAGGAGACATGGCTATGGAAACAGGAATTAAAGGACCTGAATAGCCTGTCCAGTAACTTTCATGGGATAGGGGAGGCCATCAGAGATAAACAAGATGGTCTCCTTGCAGACCACCCACCTGGTAGGGTAGCTATTCTAGGAGTTTGGGGTATGGGAAATATATTAATGAATTAAAACTTGATTTGAATTGGCTAACTGGAATAGAAATTTGTGTAGACAATAAAAAATTTGTAATTCTATGTATCTATATGCCTCTTCAGTCAGTTGATAATGATGATGATTACCTCATTAAATTGGGGCAGGTCAGCAGTATTATTGATGAGTTGGATACGACATGTGTAGCTATTATTAGTGACTTCAATGCTGTGCTTAATGATAATTCTTTGTTTAGCAACCACTTAAAAGCCTTAGTGTGAAGATAATAACTTGACCCTTTCATCCATGTGTAGTCTTCCTGGTGATAGCTTTACTTATGTTAGTGATAGTTGGCACACCACCTCATGGTTGGATCATTGTATTTGTATGTTCATTATACACAATGATTCACTGACCTACTTAGTCAGTGCTCCAGACAACTATCTCTTAATCTTCTATGGACCTCTTGTATTAATATTTGTACCTGTTGAGTCTGAAATAAAGTGTTTGTTTGTTGACACACTGCTTCTAACTGCATTTAAATAGACAAAGATCCTTTTCAAATGAGTGAAGCACCCCATATACAAAAGTAATAGTAATAGATGACCAAGTATATAATAGGTAGGTAATAGATAAAAATTAAAGCAATAGTAATAGAAGGAACCAAAAGTAATAGAAACCCAGTAATTGACCCCATGTCTACTTATGGCTCAATGTATCCAAATTTGGTACTAGTAACTGATGGTATGGTACCTACAATCAAAATTATGGTCATGTTGACTAGTATGTATGAATTTCAGTAATTGCCCTAACTCTTCCATGAACACCTATGGTATAGTACCATACCTCTCATAACAAAACATTCTTATAGCTAGTGTCAAATACAGTCGACCCTCGACTTACGTAATTAATCCATTCCGAAATGAGTTACTTAACTCGAAAATGACGTAAGTCAAACCCCAAAATATATGTAAATCAGGTAATCCATTCCAGGACCCCAAAAAGTATTGAAAATAATAAAATAATTAAATTTTTTGATAAAAACAGTGTATATAAACAGAATTATAATGGTAATTAGTAATTATTATTAAGAAACACCATCTGTAAAAGAAAATACATATTAAAAATTAATAATAAAAATTAATTTAATTTATTAACCACTTCATACAGTATCACTTTATATGATGCACAGTAAAAATGACAATGAAATAATGTGAAATACCCAGCATCCTGCCAGTGAGTGGTCACGCACTGCGTTTGTGATTACACAGCTATTATGCAATATGAAATAATTACGTAAGACAAATCAATTATGTACAGTCAATAGGGGGCTTCTCGTAACTCAAAATTACGTAAGATGGTGACGATGTAAGTCGAGGGTTGACTGTATTAAACTTTTTAAAAGTAGGTATTTTCTAGTAAGGTATTGGGTAATTGTATACAATATCCCCCTCACCTCAGTTTCTAATAAAAATTATTGCAATACGTAGAAAATAATAAATAAAACCTTTCCTTTAAGTAAAAAAAAATTTGGTTAATCATATTTATGGAGATATTATTTAATTAATGATATCCATTTGATGTGACATTTTTCTGATTAGGCTATTTTTTTTGCTACTCTGCAACTTAATTAATTAGTTAGTTTCTATTCTGGCAATTTTTTTTTTTCTAATTGGATTCAATTTGGGTAATACCTCAGTTTGGTCATGTTTGTGATAGAATTATGACATGCTGTTCATGTGGTTTCAACTTTGAGAACTTCGATTCATCATGTGCCCTAGATGAAGACTAAAAAAACGCATAACTTAACATGTTATTACATTATCATTTGTATAATTTAGGTCTCAGGGTTATGGGGGCTCCGCCCCTATAAAGATCATGCATCATAAATTGATCGGTATAAGGTTCACTTTGTGATGCGTGATCTTTACAGGAGCTCCACCCCCATAGCCCTGAGACCTAAATTATATAAATGATAATGTAATAACATGTTAAGTTATGCACTTTTTTAATCAAAAATACATTTTTCTAGGTTAGGTTGTTAGATTAGGTTAGGTTAGTTTCCGAAAATAAAGTAATTACATGCTATAAATAAAGGTTTCACATCAATTGTGAAGTCAATTTCAGAAAATTGAGGTGAGGGGGATGTTGTATACAATTACCAGGTACTGTACCATCATTTATGTGGCTACACTCACCTTGGAGGCATTCTTCAATTTATTTTTAGAAATTCTAAAAGTGTGTGTCACATCTGGTAGTTCAAGTTCCTCTGTTTCTTCGTAAAAACATCTTAAAACTGTCTCACACAAACTAGATGTACTGGAATCACTCAAACTAATGTGAGCTTTTGAATCAGAATCACTTAACTTAATGTTTTCTTGAAGAGGACCCTTTCCAATTTTATCAGTAGACCTACTCAAGTTATTGAAATTTTTGTAAGGCGTCTTGTGATTGGTCTGATATTTAACATATTCTGGTCTTGTGTTCCATATGTCATCCAATTTGCATGGAACATTTGTCTCACTATCCACTGCAACAGTTTCTTCATGATTGGGTATATAACCATCAATGTGATTAACCAAGTCAAATAACCTTTGCCGAACTCTGTTTTTGAGATTAGGACTTACTGGAATATCACTTAATACTTTGCAAACTTTAACTGTAGTAGTAGTATCATAATTCATAATGAAAAAATACTTTTTATTCAAACTTTAGAACTTAATGAGGGCCTAGCAATAATTGAAAAGTATTAAAATTGGTGGATAAAAATCAGTAGCAAGTGAAATTTTAGTAACTACATAGGACTATTAAAAACATTAACAAATAATCTGCAATCAAACAACAGACTTTGCTAGTATACTCTTCCTTCTTTTAGAATTATGCGGCATTTCATCCTTTGCAGCTTAGAGATAAAAACTCTGTACTAGTGTAGTCCTACTGTGGCTAATTATAACAATGACATCAACTGATCTGAAAATGTGGGTGTGGCTTATGAATAGAGATGTACCAACTGCAAATTATGGCCAACTACCAACAATAAGAACTCATTCTTACTTAGGTTTGCAGACAAAAGTATTTTAATTTCATGGCTGCTACACACTTACTAATTTCTATTTAAATATATTTGTAATACATATGCTATTTAGAGCTCCTGGTATATGTTTGAGCTATTATGCAGTTAAGGGAAGTTGTGGCTTTATAAACATACACTACCCTTTTTAACTTTAGAAATATATGTGCATCACACTACAATTAATTATATACTAGGGAAATATCATTTTATAGTGAAGTTTAAGGAAATTATGTTAAAAAAAGGTAATTGGACCTTTCGGAGAACAGAACCGAAATGTAGAGGGAGAGAAACTAATAGATTTCTGCGTAAGGATTTAAGGAACGAACTAAAGATCATGAACGGATTTTTCAAACACCAGGAGACCCATAAGTTTACGAGATACAGGTGGAACCAAGGGACAGGAAACTTTGACCAAAAATCCATCATAGATTACTTTATATGCTCCGATAAGAGAATTGTTGGAAACGTCAAGGTGATACCTGGGGTTACGTTAGACTCCGACCACAGATTACTGATAGCAGATTTGAAAATGCAGAAAATATTAGCAACAAAAGAGAAGAGGAAGGTAATTAAGACAAAGAAACTGCAGGATGAGAACATTAGAGTCAGATTCAGAGAGGAACTTGAAAGAAATATAGCTGAGATGAAAGAAAACAATGAATGGGAAACCTGATTGTGCTAAGAGGGTTGCGGAGGAGATTTTAGGAACTGAATGGGTGGGGGGAGGAAGAAGAAGACATACACCATGGTGGACAGATATAGTGAGAGGCGCAGTAAAACAGAAGACTATAAAACATAGGAAGTGGTTGAGGCAACGTACACAGGAATCAAGACGGGAATATGTGCAACCAAGAAATGAAGCTGAGAGGAAGAAGAAAAGGGCAAAACAAATGGCAATTAGGGAACTGGGAGAAAAGTTGAGAGAGGATGAGAAAGGAAACAAAAAACTGATTTATAGCCTTGCAAAATCTTATAGGAAGGAAAAGAAAAAGTATACAGTAGTAAAAATGAAGCAGGAAATATGATAGTGGAACATGGAGCAATTAATAGACGATGGTCAGATTATTTTAAAGATCTATTGAATAGAGATCCAGAAGAAGAAGTGGAGGAAGTGGATGGAATATACCAGGAATTAGCAGAACAGGTAATTATTACCAGAGAAGAAATGGAAGGGGCTGTTAATAAAATGAAGAATGGAAAGTCAACGGGAGTGGATGAGTTTCCGATTGAACTTATAAAGGAGGGAGGCGATGCCATGAAAGAAAAAATTCGAAATCTATTGAATAAATATTAGAGAGAAGGTCAAGTCCCTGGTGATTGGGGAAAAACAATCATCGTTCCAATATATAAAGGAAAGGGTGACTCAGGTAGATATGAGAATTATAGGGGAATACCGCTTATTAATCATATGACAAAACTTTACGAAAGAATAATAGAAAAAAGCAAGGCAAATAATTGAAGCAAGGTTGGGAGACGAACAGCATGGTTATCGAAAAGATAGAAGTACGGTAGATCTTATTTTTGGCCTCAGTTCTTTTATAGAAAAGGCATGAGAATTTAATACTGATACGTATGTAATATTCATAGATCTTAAAAAAGCATTCAATACAGTGCCCAGAGGAAAAATGTAGAGATGTTTGGAGGAGATTTATGGGGTAAGGGGGACACTTCTTAGGGCTTGCTTTGAAAAGTTTGTATCAAGTTAGCGAATGCAAAGTAAGGACTGGACACAAAAATGATGAGTGGTTTGAAGTAAGAACAGGGGTGAAGCAGGGCAGTGTTATATCACCACTCCTTTTTATAGCCTACATGGACACAGTCATTGCAAGTTTCAAGCGATGTCATGAGATGAATAATAATAATGGAATAATGATATATGCGGATGACATAGCATTCTCGGCGACAGAGAGAGAAGATATAGAACAAGCTTTAATTGATTGGAATGAATGTTTGAAGGAGGGGGGAATGGAAATGAATGTAGAAAAGACAAAAATATTAAGTGTATGTCAAAGAGAAGAAGGAGAATTTGGAATTCAAATAGGAGATAAGGAAATAAGAAATGTTGAAAAATTTAAATATCTAGGGAGTATGTTTACTAAAGAAAGTGGTAATATACAAGAAATAATTGATGAACATATGCCCCTTGGGACTAAGAAAATAATCTTCGAAACAGTTTTAACACCAATACTGATTTATGGGTCGGAACACTGGAAAATGCGCATGGCGGATCAAAGTAGAATTCAAGCGGCAGAAATGAGACCGCTGAGGACTATTCTGAGAAAGACGCGAAGAGATAGGATAAGAAATGAAGAAATAAGAGCGAAGTTCCTCACAATCTCATTGAGAGGTAGTGATCGAGTGAGATCGAATTCTGTTGACAGGATACAGAGATTGCTCAGCTTTTTATCTGAGAGGCATGTCCTCATACAGTTCTTAATCCTACCTATGCATGAAAAAGAACATTCAGCTTCACAGACTGAAACACCAATGGTCAAGAATAATGCTACTACTGTTTTTGCTTTATTATGTGCATTAACCGTATCTTTAATAAATAAAAGTGACTCCAATATTTTGTTTATGCCTTCTCACTAAGTATTTTCTGGAGACACTAATATATATATATATATATATATATATATATATATATATATATATATATATATATATATATATAATGTTTCAGACCAACAAAGACCCTAGGATCCACTCATGGCTGGTCTACCTAACTGTGTTCGTAATTGTGTATTGTGCATGTCCTCCGTGGTGGCGGAGGGGACCTACAATTTTACGTGGGTTCCGAACCACAAGGCCTTAATTTTACTACCTTAAACTATACCCAATCTATCAACATATGCGTCTAATCGATTTAAACATGTTTATAGACATGCTACTAATTACTTCTACCGGCAAACTATTCTACCTATTTACTATTCTATGCGTAAAAAAGTTTTTGGCAACTGCTGTCTCGAACCTTCTACTTGTCAACTTACACCCGTTATTTTTAGTCCTATTATATTGACATATTTCGAAAAAGCTATCTCTGTCTACGTTATCGAACCCATTCATAGTTTTGAAAACCTGGATTAGATCACCCTTTAGCCTCCTAGTCTCGAGTGTAGTCAATTTTATTAACTCCTTAAGCCTATCCTCGTACGACTTTGACCTAAGCGACGGAATCATCTTAGTTGCTCGTCTTTGAACTCTTTCGAGTTTGTTTATATCTTTTCACATATGCGGATTCCAAAATTGGATCGCGTACTCCAAATGGGATCTAACTAATGATTTATAAACAGGAACTATAATATCGCGCGATTTGTACTCAAAATTCCGAGCTATAAAACCTAACACTTTGTTCGCTTTATTAACCGCTGCTGTACTTTGTTTCGCTACTTTTAAATCACCAGTGACTATAACTCCTAAATCTTTTTCCTGCTCTACGCTTGTTAACTCTTTCCCTGACATACTATACGCAAAATTACCGTTACGCGAACCTTTTTGTAAAATTTTGCACTTATCGACGTTAAATCTCATTTGCCATGTGACTGACCAATCAAGGATTTTATTCAGATTTTCCTGGATTTTACCTCTATCTTCGACATTAATCGCCCGACTACTCAGCTTCGTGTCATCCGCAAACTTTGAAACTGTACTGACTAGGCCGACATCTAAACGTTAATGTATATCAGAAAAAGTAAGGGGCCCAATCAGTGACGTAGTCGAGACCACCAAGTCCGAGACTGAGACCTGATCCTGTGAGACCAAGATCGAGACCGAGATCAAAGGTTCGACATCGAGACCCTTAAAATTCGAGACCGAGATCGAGACCAAGTTCATGCCCTTTCAATTTGTTTTTGTAGCGCTAACCTAAAAAAATCCAGACCCACACCGCCCCGCAAGACAAACGTGGCAACTCAAAACAGGGTGACTGATTAGTGAATACCTAGAGTCCCTTACTTTTACAAACTTTCATAAACATTCTGAATTGTGTCTGTTCGACCAAGCCACCATCATGAGTATGCCAATAACATGTATTTTTCATTACGGTCTCAAGAGGTCTCGAAAGGTCTCGGGGAGAAAACCGAGACCGCGTCTGTCGAGACCGAGATCTAAATAGCGGAGACCGAGATCGAGATCGAGATCTGCAAATTGGGTCTCGAGATCGGTCTCGAGACCGAGACCGATCTCGAGACCTACATCACTGGGCCCAGTATAGAACCCTGAGGAACGCTACTCGCTACATTAGCCCAAGACGACTCCGCTCCATCAACGACCACCCTCTGTTTCCTACCTCGCAACCACTCTTCTATCCAATTTATTACTACACCCCTGATTCCATGAGCCTTAGTTTTTTCAATGAGTCTTTTGTGCGGTACGGTGTCAAACGCTTTTTGAAAATCTAAATACACTACATCAACCGCCCGATGACTATCGTAAACGTCAACCACGCTTTGAAAAAATTCTAAAAGATTGGTTAAGCAAGATACCGTGCTGTGTATTTCTAACTAAGTTATGCAATTCTAAGTCTTCGACTATACGATCCCTAATTATTGATTCCAGAAGCTTACCTACAACAGACGTTAAACTGATTGGCCTATAATTTCCCGCCGCACCTTTATCGCCTTTCTTAAAGATAGGTGTTACGTTTGCTAACTTGAAATTATCTGGTACGCACCCCTCAGAAATAGACGCATTAAAAATCGTTGTTAGCGGCACAACAATGCTATCGTTTAATTCTTTTAGTTGTATGGGATATATGGAATCCGGCCCCGGTGATTTAAGCATTTTCATTTTATCAATATAAGGCATTACCCCACTTCACTAACCACAATATTATCCAAAATCTTACCATTATCAAAAGGTATTATGTCTATGACCAGAGGGATATTCGTTATATCTTTTATAGTAAAAACTGACGTAAAAAATTCATTTAACAAGGTAGCCATTTCCTTGTTTTCAGAAACTAGCTAACATTTTTCAACGGCCCCAAGACACTGTTTACTGGATTTCTATTGTTGACGTATTGAAAGAATCGCTTGTGGTTTCCTTTACCGTCACGATCTATGGAGATTTTAAATTCGCGCTTGGACTTTTTTATTACACTTTTCGCCGCACGCCTTAGAGATATGTAGTTGTTTCGTAACCACAAATTGTCTTTATCGCACTTATGTAGCCTATAAGCCCTATCTCTACTCTTATAATATCTCCTACTCTAGAAGTAAACCACAAGGGCTTGTTGTTTACTTTCGCATGCTTAATTTTGTACGGTACACATTCCTCATTTATAGTCCTAAATACTGTTTCAAAAGATTCCCACATTAGTTTTGCGTTGGAGATCCCCATTACGTTTTCCAAATTGACGTATGACAATTTATTTCGAAATTTACAAAAGTCTACGTGCTGGAAGTTAGGAATTTTAGTCGAGTTAGCTGGTTTCGAGTGACTTACTGAGAGGACAAACTCTACAATATTGTGATCGCTATTGCTTAACGGTTCTATTACTTGAAGATCAGTGATTAGCCTATCATCCGTAATTATTACTAAATCTAAAATGCTGTCCAACCTCGTAGGTTCCCCAACCTTTTGAATAAGAAAGCTATCCTAAAACTAAACGTTTACCTTCCGCGTCTCCCTGCATTGTATCGTAATTCACGTTGGCGCAATTAAAGTCACCCATAACTAAAGCCTGCTCACTACCTATTATTCACTTTAGTTCATGATATAACGCTTCGTCCGTATCAGCTGTTTGATTAGGGGGCCTATATATAACCGCAACAAGAAGTTTGAAATCGTTCAATTTAAGTTCTGCTATAATCGAATCTATAGGTTCTGGAATTGTGTGCTTTACTTCTATAATGTTTGCAATATTGTCTTTGATATACAACATAACACCGCCTCCTCGCCCTCCTATTCTGTATTTAACAAAACGTTTACAACCTCTAATTTGATATTCCCCTACAAAGTCACGAGTTTCAGTGCTAAGCCACGATTCATTTATCGCAATTAAATCATAGTCTTTACAAGCAATTAAAGAAAAAAAATTCGTTTATTTTATTTTGTAGGCTACGAGCATTTAAGGATAGAACCTTCAAATTGTTTGTAATTGCGACACCTTCGCGAGCGCAGGGGAAATTTGTGGAAATTACGCTGGGACCGTTCGAGTTACAGCAGCCTGAAAAGAATTGACAGTATTATGAAATAGTCTTCCTAAACGCGCAGCTTCATCGTCATTAAGATGAAGTCCATCTCCGAGGAACAAGTCCCTCCTGTCGTAGAAACTGTTCCAAAACTTCGAAAAATACACTCCTTCCTATTGGCAAAGAGACTTTAGGTTATTGTTGATATAGGTCGCCTTGCTGTAGAAATCGCTATGTTGGATAATTCGAGGAAGTATACCTGTTAAAACAATCTTGTTAGTTTTTCCTTTAGTCGCTCTAGTAAGTCCCTGTACTAGCCAGCAGTTCTTCCGATCTAGAATTTAAAACGTTATTAGTACCGACATGAATAACATACGTTGTGTCCTCAGAGGTACCGTCTGTAAAATGGTCAACACTACGACGAGGGTTTCTCCCACAGAATTCCTCGAGCTGCCCTCGAACAATTGAATCGCCAACGAGTCGTATTTCCGGTTCATCAGCATCTTCGAAACCTAAAACAGAAAACGTATTGTTTTTATTACTGGTAGACAAGTCTTAGGTTTTCTCAATGTGGCTCCATTACGCACTCGAACGAAGGGTTAGGAACTAGGGGAAGAGAGAGGGCTATTAGTACTATTTATATTATTAGTAGAAATTGAGGGAGGAGGGGTTGTAACTGGAGTCTCAAGGGATTCTAATTTTGCCGTCAGGAGTCTCACGCTTTCTTCAAGCCTCACTCTGGCCTCCCTCTCACGTTCTAACTCGTTCCTCAGGACTTCCATGCTTCAGCACCACCTGCAAACTAACTGTTCATTATTTTTAGCTATTGTAAACGCGTAAACGGTAAATTTCCCTTCACAGCGACTGCAAGTACTATACAGGGGTGCCATGCTGTTAATTAGTTAAAAACAAAAAACAGAAAACGAGTGTTTGGAAATTAATAAATTACAACGTAGGTCTACCGCGTGCTTATTGTACCGTCACCTGCGCAAACCCGCAAAAATGTTCCTGAAACACAGAAACAGGTTCTTGTAACACAAATTTATACTAAATGAATATATAATTAAGCTACCGACGAAAGATCTGTAAAAAGTATTAATAAAACTTATCTGTCCGCTATTCGACCGACTGTTTTCTTTCCGTTTTTCCTTTTTCCCACGGTGGGTGACCACACTCTACTTAATCCCCCGAAGAAAGGGAAAATGAACCTTATGAAACCACGTTTTCTGATTGATTTGAAAAAGAAAAAAGGCAAACCAAGGGAATTTCAACCTTATGAAACCGCGTTTATTAGTAGATTCGGGAAACAAACAAGTAATGAATAAAGTCAATAAATTAAATATATTCATTAATGAAAAATTAGTAACACGAAATAATTTAGTTAAGAATGCACCAAACACTATTTTTTTTTAAAGACACTTCAACGAAAACCACTTATTCAATTGGTAACACTGGACACTCGATAAAACACGTCTGTTCACAAGGATCCGCCCTTGATATATATATACACAGTGTGTCCGTAAAGTCATGGTGGGATTTTAAATAGCTATATTATTGCAACGAAACATGATAATGAGATGAAAAAAAGGCAAATTGAAGAACAACTCTAAAAGAATAACTTTATTTAACGTAGTTCGATATGGGCTCCTCTGGTAGCCCTGCAGACATCTAGGCGGTGATTCAATTCCAGCCACACACGCCCAAGAACATCAGGAGTGACGGATGCGATAGCTTCCGTGATTCGCTCGTGCAAGTGATGAATATCCCTAATGGGTACACTGTACACGCTTTGCTTGACGTAACCCCACAAATAAAAGTCCAAAGGTGTCAGGTCCGGAGAGCGTGGAGGCCATGGCTTCCATCCTCCTCTTCCTATCCATCTCTGTGGAAATTTTTCATTAAGGAATTCTCGAACAACGTTGGCATAGTGCGGAGGAGCACCATCTTGCTGAAAGATGACATTATTGTCAATAAATTGGGGTACTGCAAAATGTTCCAACATAGCGAGGTAGTTGTGTGACGTCACAGTGGGTTCCGCGAAGAAAAATGGGCCAATCACTCGATCTCGTGCTAGAGCACACCACACATTAACTTTCGGGCTATTACGCTCATGTTCAACATAGGCATGTGGACAGCCTAGACTAACTACGAGATAAAGGTTAAGCTTAGCCTAGACTAACTACAAGATACAACTTTGAGAGTTGTTCTTCAATTTGGCATTGTTTCATCTCATTATCATGTTTCGTTGCAATAATATAGCTATTTAAAATCCCACCATGACTTTACGGACACACTCTATATATATATATATATATATATATATATTATTCTAACAACTAAAATCTTATAAAATTTTGTCATTTGCATTAATGGTTTCAAATAACGCTTTCCATGTTAAAATTTAACACAGGGTTGTGACGTCATAGTTGCGAAGTGGGCATAAGCTTTTTGTTAAGTAGTAAAACAAATAGTCAGATTTTGCTGCACTACAAAATAACTGGTAGTCTAATGTCTCGACGAAATGGGTAGTTCCCCTTAGCAGTTGCTGGATTGCTGCAGACGCTTATTGTACAGGGTGGGCCGTAAGTTTCCATACATAGGAAAAATAAACATTTTTTTATGTACAACCATTTTTATTTATATAATATGCTCTACATGGTTGCCATTGTTTTGAAAACACATTTCAATACGTGTTCCCCACTGTTGATGAACACGCATTAGCACAGTTGACGTTATGCTTGTAATGGCGTTGGTGATACGTTCCTTTAGATGATTTATGTCTCGTATCTTTTCCTGATACACCATGGCCTTCAAGTGCCCCCAAAGATAGAAATCAAGGGGGGTGAGATCTGGGATCTGGGAGGCCACTCCACAGGACCACGCAGACCAATCCAAGCATCCGGAAACTGCTGATCCAAATACCGACGCACGTGAAGACCATAATGAGGTGGAGCTCCATCTTGCTGGAAGTAAACTGGGAAGTTACCTTCCTCGTTTAGCAGGGATGGGAAAATCTCTTCTTGCAACATGTTAAGATACCTTTCGGCATTAAGATTTCCAGACAAAAATTGGTCCAATAATTCTGTCACCCCATATCCCGGCCCACACCATCACTTTACCGGCACCTTGCATCTTCGTCGGACTCAGCCAGTTAGGGTTAGCATTACTCCAATAACGTATGTTTTGCCGATTAACCTCTCCATTGACGTAAAAATTTGCTTCATCAGTAAACAAGATCTTACGTCAAACGCATATTCTTAGGGTATCTGAAACATAAAAACAAACGTTTAATTTTTCCTATGTATGGAAACTTACGGCCCACCCTGTAGAAACATGGCTATCCAATAAAAAAACAATATACTATTATACTTAACGCAAATTTGTTTTATGTGGTCATAATGATTGTCTTTTTTTCAGTTTCTAAACAATCTTGTATTTACAGATGTTAAAAGATTTTACTTTATTTGTTTTTAATGTGGGTACGGCGAGCGATAAAGCTAGAGGGGGAGAAATCCGGGAGGCCCTACGCCATGGTGTAACTCGGGTAACTGGCGTATGCCTTAACCAGGCCCTGGTGTACATAACAAGCAAACTGATTATTAGAGACCGGATTTTGCCCTTTATGCCTTTTTTATTCCCGTTTATAGATTCATAGGCTTCTTTTAGAGAAATCCATTTCGGGACTGTGGGATGTATATAATTAAATGTTATAGTGCCTATAAACGCCTATTTTGATGGTTAGTGCCTAATTTTAAAATACGTGCCTATATATGCCTTTTTTAATTTTATTGTACTAAGTAAAGCAAAATAACTCGCATTTTTTTTAAACTTGTGGGCCTAAATAGGGCAGGGGATGGTAAAACCGAGGCTAGTCCTGAGGCAACCAGCACAGCCAATCAGATGCTTTTGCTAAATAAAATCTCACGTTTGTGCTTACGGCTTTTTTTATAAGTGAGAAAAAATGCCTAAGGACAAGACAGCCAAAAGTGTTCTGTTCAGGCAGTGGCTCAAGAAGGACCCAAACTTCACTACGGATGGTAGAGTTATTTTCTGCGAACCTTGTTCCAAAGAGGTACGTTGCAACATTTTTTATTCTCTATCCAAAATAACAAACCCACTCTATGCAAACAAATGCATGCGAGGGAATTTGACGCTCCAACAATGAGTGGATAATGTGAGCTTTTCCGAATTTAATAGCATCCTAAAGATAAATTGGTAAAGAGTGGTGAAAAACAAATTGTTTTAAATTATTTTATATATTAATTTAATTAACCGAACAACCAACTTCGACGTTCGACTAATGCATTTTATAATTTAGTTCCCCTAAAAATTGTCGTTTTCTGTAGTTTCTAAAAAAAAAAGATTGGTATCTAAAGAAATTATTAAGTTGGGTTCTTATAATGACTAGAGAATAATAGCTTTTTGTTTGTTGTCAATTTCATTTATTTTAATGCATGGCGCAGTAATTAAGTTTGGTCTTCAGTAATACTTGTTATCTTTGCAGGTAAAATGCAAGAAAAAATGCCATTTGGACCAACACAAAAATACTGCTATGCATTTAATGAACTCTAAGAAGAAAACTGCAACATGCCAGCCCTTCTTTCCAAGTCCCACAGAGTCGGATAAGTTGCAGCAGCAGTTCCATGCTGATTTGTGCGCTTCAATGGTGGCGGCAAACATACCTTTTAACAAGCTGCAAAATACGACATACAAAGAATTTTTAGCAAAGTACACGAAAATGAAAATTCCCGATGAATCTACTTTGAGGAGAAACTACCTCCATCCAAAATATGAATCTGTAAGTTTAAATATGTTGATTTAATTTATTTCACTTTAATTTTCATTTTACAGGTTTAAATTCATTTCACATTGATTTAAAATAATTTAATATTTTAATTTATTTTGTTTAAATTTTGAGTTTTATTTCACTTCATTTCTTTAATTTTTGTCATTTTACTGTATTAAATTTTGATTGTCAAATGTAAAAGAATGGCTAAACGAGCGTTCTGTTGATATCACTCTTTATCAAGTTATGCACATTGTGTGTATTTATTAACTTAAATACTACATGAAATTTCTAGGTTATTGAAGAGATCAGATAAGACGTCAATTGTGCCAACTCCTGGGTGTCATTTGACGAGACGACAGACACCTGTGGACGTCAAGTTGCCAATGTGGTGGTGGGTAAGCTCGACTGCTCTGGCCCAGGAAAACCACACCTGGTCCTCTCGAGACCACTCGAGGCAATTAATAATGCCAGAGTAGCTCGAGTTGTGTGGGATGCTCTCCGTAAGTGTCGATGAATGTTATTCATATATATATATATTTTAAAATGAGAGACAATTACATTTGAAGTTGTTAATTTTGTGCGCATATAAACTTATTTATTCATTTTTTTTAATTGCAGGAGTTCTGTGGCCAAGTGAGAACAATGATGATAAGTTTTTACTTCTTGTCACGGGTGCAGCAGCATATATGTTGAAAGCAGCGCAAAATCTGAAGGTTTTCTATCCGAAAATGGTGCATGTGACTTGCCTGGCTCATGCTCTCCATCGGGTGGCAGAAAACATCCGGGGACATTTTCGGAACGTAAATGCACTTGTATCGTCGGTGAAGAAGGCCTCTCTCAAGGCACCTTCACGAATTGCTGCTTTCAAGGCAGCTCTTCCAGAAACACCCTTGCCACCTCAGCCAGTTTTGACTCGATGGGGTTCCTGGCTTCAAGCTGCCATGTATTATGCTGGAAATATCAGCGAAATTGTCAAGGTACGAAACATATTCAGTTTAATTAGTACATTCTTCTACAGCCATTTCAAAAGCAGCAAAGCAAATTTCATCTTAATTCTGTTTTTTGTTGCAGGTCGTTGAAAACTTAGACGAGCATGAGGCAGTCGTGATAGGAGAAGCGAAGGAGGCCTTATCGTGTCTAACCCTTCGAGGAGACCTGGCCTACATCATGGCCAATTTTGGACGGGTGCCAGGGACCATAACCAAGCTGGAGGAGAGAGGCCTGCCGTTTGTCGAAGCAGTGGAAATAGTTCAAAATTTAAGGAAGGAGCTGAGCCAGGTTCCTGGTAACGCAGGGAAAGAAGTGGTAGCAAAATTTGAAAATGTTCTCAGACGCAATCCTGGTTGGCAAACCATAGTGAACGTTTCAACAATGTTCAAAGGAGAGTGTCAGGGGTTCTGGACTTTGAGCCAAACGAATTAGCATTTTTGAAGTTCGCACCAATTACGTCTTGCGATGTCGAAAGGTCGTTTTCTCGATATAAAAATGTATTGAGTGACAGGCGATGTCAATTTACGCCACAGAACCTTGAAAAATTTTTAATCATCAATTGCCATTTCAATTTATAGTTTAGTTGAGTTTTTGTAAGAAGATAGGTTAAATGTTTGGATTTACTTTGATACAAATAAAATGTTTGATGGTTTTTGAGATGTTTAGTTTATTTTTACAATAAAAATCCTGATATTCATCAGAACTGCAAATGGGTTTACTGTAAGTCAACAATAATAAGAGAAAAGTGGGAAAATAGAAATGCCTATTAAGTGCCTTTTTTAGCTTTTAGTGCCTATTTAAGCGACTTTTTTAGGGCTTCTTTAGTGCCTTTTTGCCTACCTATTATTGATTTTTTAGTGCCTATCAATCCTAACTCTACTGATTATATATCCAAGTCATTATTTAAAACATACAGTATGAATAAACAACTCGGAAGAAAATGATCATTTTATTTTTCGAATCAATTACATTAATTCTATCACCATACAATTTACAAATGCAGTACCAGTCCATGCAGGCAAGACAATTGTTTACTGCAAGATTTTCATAATTAGAAGTGTACTTTCTTTGCCTTCTCTCTAGCAAAGTGGTAAATGATTCTGATGAAATTTAAAGTACGGGCTAACTAGCTTTCAATTACAATGGTTTCCAGATCTGTCAGTCTGTCTTGGGCATTGGTGGATCGCAGATAATATTTTACCTGTTTCAGTTCGACTATGACAATCTCTATAAAATGTATGTTCATTAATTATATTTCCTCTGTTTAATCAATTGCTTTATTAATATTTTAACCCGGCTTCCCCGATTGTAAACCAGCAGTTGTCTGAACCAAGACTGCCATATAGGTGAGGGGGTACACAGTATCTGAAGACAGGACATTACACAGAGCTGTAATGAAATTACATATATTCTTGCCGATTAAAATTTGGATGGTAGGTAGGTGACGCGTAGTAAACATAAAACTGGCACTGCACCGTTTTGAATCACCATTAGAACGTTGTCAACAAAGACGATATATTAAATCAAATATGTTTGCATGCGTTATTAAGAATATTCCAGACTTGTCTCCTATAAATTAAGTAAAATATGTTTTATTGGTGAAAAAAATTATTTGACTTTGAATCCGACCCTAACCTAACTTAAATTGAGTCGGACCATAAAGGCGCCGTTGCAAAGGCAATACTTCCGAAAGATCATCAAACTACATAATTAACCCAAGAAAAATATTTAAGTAATTTTCTTTTCACACAAAACTTGACTCGAAATCTTTCACTGACGTGGTCAGGTTTCTGGACTAAAAGAACGCGGTAACTGGAGTTTGTGTCGCCAAATGTAAACAAAACCCAGTTAGACCCATTCTTTATTGACTGTTTCGTAGCTCATGGGCTTAGTGCCATTCATCTGGATATTCAGTACAGGGCAGCAAGATCCTAACTTCAGGCTTCTATCGTGAATCCAGCCCACAATAAGATTAAGGCCTAGAATGTGTCCTAAGTTTGAACTCGCCACAACATATAGACCCAAAATGGCAATGATACGAATGTACTGGAATGTACGAACATAAGAAGCATAAGGATAACTCAAACCCACCAGGGCTTTTCTCGGTTATCCATGTCCAAAATAAGAATCCAACCACCGTAAATAAGGCGTTTTACTCAAAACAAAGGACCCCAGCTATTTACAAAGTTCCCATTTTTTGCTAGTCATAAATTTATATCATATCTCCATCCGCTGGTTTGTGTTAACTCAAATGCAAGCAAGAACCCCACCTATTTACAAGATTCCCCTTATTCACGTCATATTTTGATCTTAAATTATATCTCCATCCATTGCATTACCACCACATACCTTAATCTTAAGTTTTCTCCAAGAAATTTAAGTTCCTTCTTGAAGCTATCCATAGCACCGTTACCCACCACTGCAGCTGGCAAGTTTTCCCAAACACCAACCACCGGGAAAATGTATATATATTTACAAATCTAACCAAGTTTTCCTCCCAGATTTTTTTTTTTCATACTCCCTAGTTCTGCCGACAGTTTCTAATGAATTTTTTTTTTAAATCTATCCTATCCATGCCTGCACACTTTATATGGCTCAATCACTGGCTGTAATACACCTCCTTTCAAGAGAACATTCTCAATTCATTTAGTGTATCCCAAGATCCTTACCCACTTCAAGCTAGTGACAAGTTTCGGTGTTCTATACTGAAACACCTTCCAGCATATTTATACCCTGCCTGAAATGGGGATCATGCGTGCACACAATATTCCACAAGAGTCTCATGAAAAAACTAGTCTTGACCAATGGTTTCCAACTGGTGGGCCATGGTCCAGTTGGTCCACTTGCTTGTCGTTTAGCATTAGGTTAATAAAAATTTACTTATTAAACCTTATGTAAACATAATACCGCTTAGCAACATGGGAAGTGGGCCACGATATATTCAAATTAGCTCTAATGGCCGCCGCCTAAAATAGGTTGGGACACACTGGACTATGGGATTCGTTGGAAATTTCCAATAGATTTAATGCCTAGGTGACAGGCAAAAACCACCTTTTCGCTAAATTTAGTTTGCACAGTAAGTATCGTTTCGATATGCTGTACAATGGCCTTGGAACGAGTTTTTTTGTACACTTTACCCAGAGGGCCGATGTTGTTCGGTCTGTATCGTACATATGGTATCGCTGCTAGTTGATTAATTTCCAAATGAATTAGCAATGTCATTACCAGTCCATTCACTGCCGGTTGAGGTCTCATGGGTGTGCTGCATCTCGGCCAATCTGATTTGTCATTTACGACCAATTTATTTTTGCACCTCTTCTTCCAGGGGTGACTATGGGATCTAAAAACGATCTCGGAAAGGAATGTGTCATCACTGGGGAAAGAGGGTCTAACCACAACCCAAATCCAAGAACGACCTGGCTTCTCAAAGCCACCCATTCGTCGGTGGTTCAACCCTGCAAAGGACTTGCTTTCCAACACCACACAGTCTCGAAAAGTACGTTCCGGTAACCTTCGAATTGAATACCTTTATTAAAATAAATACAATTAGTTCTATTTTATTATTAATAAAGGTTATTCAATTCAATTAACTTAATTAGTCTGTTTGATTAAAGCTACCGAGGAGCTCGCACAATAAAAATTATGAGAAGCTGTACGTCAACAGACCTTCTCAGTTTATTAAGTTTCTATCTTTATATCGCCATTACATTAAACGCTTACACTTGTTTTAAGGGCGTCAAACTTTTTTTTTTTTTTTTACCAGAAACGATAGTTTAATGCGTTACGGGAATGTTTGTCATTACTTAAGTGTACTTGAATGTTCTGCCGGTTCACTTACCAGCACATCAATTTCCATTTAATTATTTTCATTCTCACTTAAGTGAGTACGGCAGCTCAGTGGTTATGGGGGCAAACTTCGACCACTGGCATCGGGCAGGGTTGAGAATGAGTTGGCAACTTACTGTTTCTGTTCTCGCTCAGGTAACCCTTGGTGAAAAGCTCACGTCATGGAGAAAGGAGCTTCTTGGACGTTACGTTGCCAGTCTCATTTAACTATACATATTTCAAGAATCACTCGGCCTACTCCCTCTCGAAAAGTTTAGTTGTTACGTAGCACACCAATACATCCTGTCTTCACCTACTCCATAAACTATACTTACACATCATTCCTCACGTTTTCATCGAATGCAAACACCTATTTGCTAAGCTTCAATCAGTATCTATAGAAGTTACCCAAAAATTTACTTTACATTCAGTGAGGTATGTAATTGAGAGACTAAATTCTATTATTATTTACAAATAGCTTAAAAAGGATAAAAAAAATTTAAATTTAATTTGCTGAAGCCTCTGTACGAGTTTCTCCACATTCTAAGCGAACGAAGTCAATGATCTGAATGTCATTTTCTTTTAGGACTTTTCCAACTGTTGTGTCTCCATCGCTCAAAAACATCTGACGAACGAGTGTCATTTCCTCCTCCGCATCAGTTTTTACCTTCTCTTCAAGATCATCAGAAAAATCCATTTCACTTGCTTTCTTTCCTTCAGGATCTTCAGAAGAATCTATTTCTGCTCCTTTCTTTCCTTCAGGATCTTCAGAAGAACCTATTTCTGCTCCTTTTTTTCCTTCGGGATCGTCCAAAGAAACAATTTCGGCTGCCACATCCTCCTCAATATCGTCTAAAGAACCAATTTCTTTTGGATTCATACCTGTTGGAATGAGAATTTCGTTTTAAAGAAAAGATTGAAGCTGAAAAAATTATAAAAAAATATAAAAACAGTCGTTAATAACGGTCTAACTTCTAAATAATGTTGAAATTCATAAAGGGTTAGAACAAATGTCTTCGTATGTTATAAATGAAATCCCTTAATTTTTTTCACAATAGTTTATTTATTTTTTTCAGTTGCTCTCAAAATATAGCCTAAATTCTGCTTACCAACGATGTGAGCGCAGAGCTGTCGTACAAGTTCGCTGTTACTTGTATTTTTAAATGCAACCACAGCACCGTATCTTCCTAATAAACCTACATTTTTGGGAGGCTGTGGGTGAGTATAACCAACCAAATCGAAGCCCGGAGGACTTATAAATTTAACGCCTCTTGATAACTGTAGGTTTTCGCCAATTTTTCCGATTACCAACGCCACATGATCTGACAACGTTTTACCATCACTAGATTTGATTCCATCCAACCTTTCTTTATCATAGCATTCCTTTAAATAGAGTAATAAGCACGTAAAAATATAGGTAAAGACTCAAATGAAATCTTAACTATTCAATATTTCTTGAAAATTTTCATTAAAACTTGCAAGTATTTATTACTAAGCATAACAGTCGTATGAAAGGATGAATGAATGAATAGCAGTGGTCCACCGGCGCTTCAACTGCTAAGGTCATATCGCGCCGAAACTAAAGTAAAGAGAGAGCACAAGGAGATGGGGGTAAGGGGGACTTTGAAGGAGTAACAGTTAAAGAAAAGTCGTGAGAGAGAAAAGTCAAGACACTATGATCAGCAAAGGGAGGAAGAAATTACACCCAAGTCATATTAAATAGAGAGTAGACGGCCAGTTTGACGGAGAAAAGAGAAAAGCGTGTCCTTTGGTACTAGCATAGTCACCCAACAAAAGAGTAAGAGTGGAGCCTGAAGGGCAAAAAGGCAGGAACTGGGAGCGAGCAACGGCAAAGGCAAGACAAACCAAAAGCAAATGTGAAAGAGGAATGCCGCATGGGCAGGAGGGAGCAACATCTCCCGTCATAAGATGCCCATGCGTGAGACGAGTATGACCGATGCGTAGGCACATCAGAGCGGTTTCTAACCTTCCGTCACGCTGACAGGAGGAAGGCCACCGTCGAATCGTGGGATTCAACGCCCTCAAGGAATTCCCACACACATATTCCCACTGGTGCTGCTACCGCCGAAGGAGTGCTTCCCGGAAAACCCTCGTAAAGTCCGATGCCAGGAGAGGCGTGTTAGGGTCGAAAGGCAGGAAGGAGACCTCCCTCGCCGCGGCGTCCGCGCGTTCGTTGCCCGAAACACCAACGTGGGAAGGTACCCAACAAAAGGCGACTACCTTACTGCGTGATAAAAAAGGACCAGCCAGTCCTGGATCTGTCGCACCAGTGGGTGCGGAGAGACAAGAGAGGACAGTGCCTCAAGAGCGCTACAGGAGTCAGAATAAATAATAAACGATATAGAGGGGAGCCGAGAAAGGAACCGAAGGGCCAAAAGAATAGCCGATAGTTCCGCTGTAAAGATGGAAGCCGCTGGGAGGTATAATGATTTAATATCCGATGGGAAGACGGCCGCGCAACCGACAACAAGTGGAGAGCGAGAGCCGTCAGTGAACACTGGGATAGAGTCAGCATATGAAGAGGAATGGGATAGGAATAGTTGTCGAAGGGCGGATGGGTGGAACTGGGACTTTGGTACAATAGAAAGGAGGGAGCAGGTACGGAGAGGAGAAATGGTCCACGGGGGGTAGTAGTTGGAGGAGGGAAAGGAGAGCACTCGCACCTCCACCCCCAGAGAAGACAGGACGGGGGCCATTCAGAGACCAAACGGTCGGATCAAGTGGGGATGACGGTCAAAGCATGCCATAGTGGAAGGGCCGAAGGATTGGAAGACCGGGGTGGGAGAGAACTGCCGAACACGAAAGAGGTATTTGAGATCCTCCACGGTACGATGGGCATCTAACGGGAGATGGCCTCTCTGAATACAGGTACCTGATTGGAGAAGATCGGAATGCGCCAGTGCTGATGCGCACACCTAAGGAGCGAATCGGGTCCAGCATGCGCAGAGCGGAGGAATAGGACTGACAGCCATAATCCAACTTACTTTGGACCAGGGAGTGGTAGAGCCGCCAAAGAGTATGGCGGTCAGCACCCGTCAGTATGAGAGAGGAACTTGAGAAGGGTACAAGTCTGAAGGCACGAAGCCTTCAGAGACTTGAAGTGGGGGATCCAGGAGAGTGGGAATCAAGGAGACCCAGAAATCTAGTTTCGGGCACAACGGGGACTGGTGATCCATAAAGAGAGAGAAGGAACGGCAGTGCAGCGGCGGCGTCGACAAAAAGTGCATTGCCACCGTTTTTGAAGGGAAAAATCGGAACCCTTGGTCTGTGGCCCATTTGGAGACCGAATCCAGGGCCCGCTAGAGGATACGTTCAAGGAAGGCAGATCGGGGGCCGGAGCAACATATGGCAAGGTCGTCTACATAAAGGGTGGCCGTAATCCCTGGGAGCAGAGTCGTCACCACATCGTCGATCGCCAAAGCGAAGCAAACGACGCTCAGGACGCTGCCCTGGCGGACTCCCTCCCTTCTGCGAATGGACAGAAGAGAGAGAGGTACCCACCTGAACTCGAAAGTAACGGAAAATCAAAGTTGGAGATAAAGGAAGGGAGAAAACCTCAGGAGCCCAAAAGGTGAAATTTTCGGCAGATCCACCACCACCAGGTGGTGTCATACGCTTTCTCCAAATCAAAAAAGACTGCATAAAAATGACGTCGCTCTGCAAATGACACACGGACTGCAGTTTCCAACTGAACTAAGATGTCAGTGGTGCTACGGCCCCTGCGAAAACATGTCTGTGTAGGGAAAAGTAAATTGTGGCGTTCTAAGTGCCACATCAGTCGCCGAGAAACCATCTTCTCTAAAAGTTGAGAGGCAGTTAGTGAGGGCTATTGGACGGTAATTGAGGGGAGATGTCAGATCCTTACTAGGCTTAGAGAAGGGGAGCACCACTGCTTCCCTCCAACAGGAGGGGAAGGTGCCCTCTACCCAGATCCAATTGTAGAAAGTGAGGAGAAAGAAATAAGCCAAAGGGTGTAAGGTGACGAAGCATTTCGAAATGAATGCCGTCAGGGCCGGGTGCAGAGTTGCCGCAAGAAGTTAACGCCGATCTCAACGCCGACATAAAAAAAAGGTGTTTATAGGGGAAATTATTGGGAGTTTGAAAAAGGTGAGGGGAGTGGACAAAGCCAAGCCTTATGTTGGAGGAAGGCAGGATCACGGTGGTCGTGTCGGGAAATGGAGGCTATGGTCTCGGCCACTGCAGTAGGAGAGGACACTGGGCGTCCCTCTATCGTGAGGACAGGAGGAGGATAAGATAATTTTCCAAAAATTTTCTGAATCTTGTTCCAGATTCAGGAGGAAAGGGTGCGGGAGGTGAGAGAGGAGACGCAAGTTCGCAAAGAAAAGCGGCTGGCTTCACGAACTGTGCGACAGACCTGAGCTCGCACACGTTTAAAGGCTATTGAATTTGCTAGGGATGGATTACGTTGAAGACGGCGAAAGGCCGACTTCTTAGCCTGAACAGCGAGAGTTCATGTCAGGGTCCACCATGGAACCGAAGAGGCAGAGGTACGGGGAAATGTAGATTTGGGAATGGAGGACAGAGCGGCACAGGTGATATGATCTGTGAGGTAGGTGGAGGCAGTATAAACAGTCGGGAAGTTACTCAAAGCTGCAGAGGTTTGACTTTCGAAGAAAAGAGGCCAGTCAGCTTTAGCGAGGGACCATCGGGTAGGAAGAGCGGAAGAGCTGGGAGTCCGAGACGTGCGGAGGAGGAGGGGGGAAATGATCACTACCGTGAAGGTCTGGAGTGACAGACCAAGAGAAGTCAAGGAAGGTGGAAGGAGAAGTAAGCGGAAGATCTACGGAGGGAAAATGTACGGGTCTGGAGGTGAAAAGCTGTGGGCTGGCCGGTGTTGAGAAGACAGTAGTAGTTGAATGAAGGGAGACACAACGCCAACCCGCTGGTTGGTGACAGTATCACCCCACAGAGGATGGCGCGCGTTGAAATCTTCCAGAACGAGGAAAGGAAGCTGCAGGAGGAGCGCGAAAAGATCGTCAACAGAAAGTTCCTGTGATGAGGGAAGATATAAAGAGCAAACTGAATATACACGGTCCAGGAAAACCTGGGCCGCTACTGCCTGGAGAGGAATGTTGAAGGGAAGGGGAGTAGATAGCATATCAGAACGGATGAAAATGACTGTGCCCCCACGTGGGGCTGCATCAGACGGAAGGGGGAAGAAATATGACGAAAACCTTCGGAGAGGGCGCAAGGGGCGAACCCCCATGTTGGGTCTCCTGAAGGCAGACGCACACTGGGTTAAAATCCTGGATAAGGAGGAAGTCCTCCCAATTAGAGAGAAGGCCTCGGCAATTCCATTGAAGGATAGCTGGCATCAAAAGCGGAATACAGGGGGAGCGAGACATAATCGGGCGAGATTTAGGGACATGACCAGAAGGACGAGCTGACGAAGCTGGGAGGCGCGTTGAAGAAGTGGTGATTGAGGAACGGATGAAAGGAGACGGAGGGGGTTTAGTTTCCGGGGGGAGTCGGGGAATGCGAGAATGAGGGGAGGAAGCAGGGCGGGGTAAATCTAACTTCTGAGATGGGGCTGGAGGAGAATATGCCGAGGGCATCGGGAGATCAAGGAGGGAGCGGGGCGAAAGAGAAGGGGGTGTTCAAAGCGGGCCGGAATGAAGTCGGTTTCCGGGGTGGAGGTGAAGATGCCAAGGACTTCAGGAGGTTAACGAGGGAGCGGAGCGGTGGAGAAGGAGGGGAGGGTGGATGTCTGCTTGAATATGAATTTCAGAGGCCGCATGACCACCATCACGAATAGAGGAGGGAACGGGACAGTCGCGAGGGGAAACAGGGGAACTTAGAGGAGCCGGCAAAACGAAAGGGATTTCTGAAGGCGGAAGTGATATGAGGGTAGGAGGAAGAGAACTGGTGGAAGAGGGGCAAGGGGACGAGGAGACGGGGGTCCTGAGCAGGGAAGCTTGGCAGAGGGACCCAGACGCCGGGGGCTGGCGATGGGTCGTTTAACGGAAGAGCGCGGAGGGGAGGAAAAACCAAAAGAGGGAGCGGTTTTCGATATGTATGCTGATATGATATTTCAGCAATGGTTTCAGGAGGGTGAGTAAGTGGGTTAGTTGCAACTGAGGTGGAACAGATGGAGATAGTGGAATTGGAAGTTCTGGGGGAACGGGTTGGAGGAATAGTGAACACAAGGGGTGGAGACGATGAGAAGGTAGAGGACGGGATAGGGAGACGAGTGGATGAGGACTGATCAGGCCTAGGATGATAGGGTGTGGAAGAGGACGGTACAGAGGTGGTCGAAATCCGGGGCGAACGGGAGGTTGTCGGGCGGGAAGAGCGCAAAGTTTGGGTAAAGGAGAGGCATGGGCGTGCGAATCTGGACCTAACGCGGGCCCTGGCTTCCTGAAAACTGACTGTCAGATTCCCGGACCGACAAGACCTCTCGCTCGAATAGGTAAGTCGGAGAGGAAGAGGCGGCGGCGGCGGGGTCTTCTCCACAGTTGTCGCAGCAGGGAGGATTTGAACAGGAAGAACCATGTGTCGGGAGGGCGCAGTTGACAAATACCAGGGGAACTTCAGCATGTCTTACTGACATGTCCGAACCTCTGGCAAGTAAAATATCGGCGTGGTCTGGGGATGTAACGACGGACCGAAAATTGAAGATAACCGGCCCTAATTTTCTCGGGTAACTGGGAACGAGCAAAGGTCAGGTCAGGATCAATAAGAGATGGAATCCTTGCTCCCTGAACCATACGGGGTGGGAGGTAAACACGGGTCACCTTCTGAGAGGAGAGGCGAATGAGAAAATCCGATTCTGAGTATTCAAAAAGGCGGGGAGCATGTACTACACCCGTACAAGTTGTTAAAGGAAGAGTGGGGGAGACAATCCAGGGGAGCAGAAGCCAGGGTCGAAAGGGACGAAACCTTTTGGTGTTGAGCTCTGGAGGAGACTTCCACCACAAGAGAACCTCATTCTGGGCCACATCTGTCGGGGATCGCCACAACGGGAAGTGACGTCATCGTAGACTTCAAAAACATTCCGTTGTGAGAGGCGGAATAACAGGACTAGAAACCGAGAGTAATCAGGGTCAGAGTCGTCAGCTCCCACGATGGGGGTCAAAAGACTTGCGGAAATAGGAAATATGAGAAGTCTTTGAACGAGGAGGACGCGAGTGTTCCGCAGTCCGAGGGGGGTCAACTCCATCAGGATGCGGTCTTCCAGTGGTAGAGAACTCGAGGGCCTGGTTGCTAAGAGAAGTAGTAGTCCGAGAATTAGAAGCCATAGCAAACAAAAAGGAAGCTTCATCCTCCGCGCGCATCCAGCCACCACCGACTCCAAGGGAAAGACGAATCGTGGGCACACTCGGTCCACCGCCAATAGATGCCACGCAAGGGGAGATACACCCATACCCAGTCCCCGTGCCTAAAAGGCAGCCACTCTCATCCAACGCGAGGTGAAAGATGGCAGGGACAGGGCTTGGGTTTAGTTTAAGAGCAACAAGGGTGAAGGATAACCACCTCCCTCACCCAAGGTCCAAGGGGGGGGGGGGGGGAAAAAAAAAAAAAAAAAAAAGATTGGGGGAAAGGAGATCAAGATCAGCCGAGTCCCCAGACGAGTCCAATGGTCCATGAAAGCAGAGAGCCCTTACATCGAAGGAAGATGCATTCCCACATTGGCCACAGAGGGACGCGCCCTATAGTTCCAGACAAAGCAAATTGGTATGAAAGGATGACTCAAGATTAATTTCCATAGTTACTGACATTGTGTTGTTGTTGTAGACTTAATTTTGTATTAATACAAAACTCTTCTCTGTCTCTTTAATCATCAGTTATCAAAGTGGGGAAACTAATAAAGGCTTATATTATGCTTTTTCAATTACTTATTTGGTTTACCTTAATGGGTTCTTCTAAATTTCCTGGAAATGATGAGTCACATAATGTAAATTCTTTTGCAACTTTTGAAACTAAAGTTTGAAATTCATCATTTCTGGCCACGAAATCGGTCTCGCAGTTGACTTCAACAAGGCCTCCAACATTTCCTTCAATATGAATGCCAATCAAACCTTGAGTTGTGGCCCTTCCAGACAATTTTGTTGCTTTTGCCCAGCCTTGCGCTTGAGCTTCTTTCACAAGCCATTCTTCTGCCTGGGAATCAAATTATTTTTATTCAACAGATGAAAAGATATTACTACAAAAAAGCTCTCGGCAATTATTGGCCGACTAGTCGGCTTAGTTGCTAAATACTTAATTTATCATTATCATCATCACTATAAGTAGAAAACAACCCATTTTATTTAAGTTTCCATTTGAAATAATTTGTACACAATTTTCTATGATGTTAAACTAAAAGAAAATGAACCCAATGGTTAAGGTATGTGGTAATTTCTAATGTTGAGGTGAACTGGTGACTAAAAAATTAAAAAGTATTTATTGGTTGATCATTTTTGGCTTGCATATGTCGATAATTACACATACTCAATAATGCAAATTTATTAGCTGTTCTCTTACAAGTATATATATATATATATATATATACACATACACACAGTGGATCTCAATAACTGAGGTTTTGCACAATTGAGATTTTCCATAGAGAACCATTAATCTGCTAACTGACATTTGCCCCGCTGATTGAGATACCAACCAACATCACGTTTGTTCTAGAATGCCCACAAGTGATGGAAAATCATGGAGAGATCCCATCCATGACAGAGCCTACACAACATACAGCACCAGTGTCATTCCATGTCAATTCAGCCAAAAAAAAAGTGAACTTGAACATAACCATCTCAGATTTTCATGATATTTGGTACATTTGTAGCTATCTGTGAGAAACTGAAATTCCCCAAATTTTAGAGCTGGCTGACCTTTGGTTGCTGAGATACAGGGTCACAAAATTTGGACCTTTGACCTGATTTTTTACTGTGTCAAATTTCAAATTGCTGTAGCCACATAACTAATAAAGCTAGAGTTCTGATTCTAGTGTCATTTTGAAGCTCTTAAACAGCTTGTCATATTATCTCTCTTATCATAAGCCTCTAAAATAAAAATTAAAAAAATATCCTTGACCTTTGACCTTAAATAAAAAAATATATACTATCCCCAATTTTTTCAATTTTTTTTTACAAATGTTCACTTACCAATGTGGAACATGCTCCTAAAAGGTTATAAGTGGCCAGTGATAAGTATCATCAGGAAGTATTTTTAATTAAAATTAACCTTTAAATAATTCATGGTTTTTTTTCATCTTTTCAGAAAATATTTGTTTAATATTCGAAGTGAATTTCTAAATTATGGAATGCCATTTAAAAATAACTTACTAGTTTTAATATTCTAAATTAATTTCTATTAAGGAATGCCATTTAAATATAACACTAGTTTTAATACACTAATTTTAAAAAAATGGATAAACTTAAACAGAAATGTGCTGATCCCTTTCAATCACACAAAGGACAGCATTGAACCAAAAGTCTATGAATTGTACCTCAATATTTAAATGATAAAAGGCCTGAAATCAAATTAACAGTTGATCACAGGAAGATATATATTAATACAGGAAAAATAAAAACTAAGATAGAAAAAGATTATGATGAAATATTAAATCAACTGAAGGAGAAATTCAGCAACTTGCAGACCAAGAGGAGTGAAACAATACAAATCCTGACTGTATTACCAAAAAGTTGGAGTGAGAAAAATAGCTACAGAATTCAACACAACAAGGCACAAAGAATCAGTTGTCAAAAAGCTTACTAATGAAATGGGTATCCTTTCAATTCCAAATCCTTGGCCTGGAAAGAAAATTGAACAAAACATAGAAAAAATCAAAGCATTTTATCTTTCAGAAGATATCAGTAGAATAATGCCTGGTAAAAAGGATTATGTCAGCATTATGGACAGCTCATGGGAGAGGAAGCATTTTCAGAAGCATCTACTGCAATGCAATTTAAAAGCAGCTTATCAGTTTTTTAAAGAAAGAAATCCTTTGGTAAAAGTGGGCTCCAGCAAATTTGCAGAGGTGTGTCCAAAGCAATGTACTATTGCCAGAGCATCAGGAACTCACTCAGTATGTGTACGTAGTATGTACCATTCATCAGAATGTTAAACTTATGTTTGTAGGAACTAAATTTGATAAGTTAACTGAAGATAATGAAAATCCTATCAACCATATACAACATTGTCTTACTTTGATTGAGGGCAATCCACCCTCATTGCAATGCTGCCTTAGGGAATGTAAACAATGTGGACACACAAAAGTAATGAAAGAGAAACTCCAAAATATTTTTGATGATAACTGCATTGATTCAGTACAGTTTAAGAAGTGGACCAATACAAACCAGGGTTGGCAGAAAACCCACTTTTTTTGAAAAAGCTCACCCCAGGTGGGTTTTTTCGTTTTTTTTACCTAAAACCCGAAACCCCCCGGGTAAAATTGGTTTTTTTTCATATGTCCATTTTTTTGTCATCTGCTGGCTTTAATATCATATATGGTAGTTCATATTAGACCTATCTATTCTTATTTTTATAATAATACTGTACTGTACCGTACACTATTAATATAACATTTGTCTTGTTTTTAGCAAAAAGGTTGCCTTCCAGGCAATTAAGCATAAAAAGTTATTATTTTCTCAGATTGAGCTTCACAACAAAATTTGGAAAACATGGACCAATTTGAACTAAATTTGGTGTGGTAAATTATCCTATTTGTTAGGCTATACTTCCTATGGAAGACAGGCCCCTGTGTCTTCTGCTGGAAGTAGATGAATTACAGCTCCCAAAGGGAACTTAATTCAGCTAGTTATATCTATTTAATTCATATTACTGAATATTTTTTCTCTTATTTCACAGTTAAATAATAAAAACTGGCAACAGCATATTTATCTTTACTGCTAGCCTACAGAATTAGTCTGTTTGAAGTTATAACTGCATTAAATAATGCCAAAGACCTTTGGATCAGGAAGAAAATCAGGGCATGAATGGAGTGAAGTCAATATTATTGATGGGACTAGTAAAGTTAGATGCAAACATTGCAATAATGAAATAAGTAATAAAATAGAGTGAATAAAAATGCATTTAATGAAATGTTTGAAACACATGGAATCAAGAAACAAGACTGACAATACTGCCAGTACATCATCTTCATACTGCCATGACATAGACCTCTCAGATGATCCAGACTCATCCTCACCACCACTGACACAATTACATATGAAAAAAAGAAAAATTCAAAAGAAAGTAAGTGATTTTGGCATGACAACAACAACTTTGCAGAAAAATGTCATTGATAACAAAATAGCCAAATTCTTTTATGCAAATAATATTCCATTTCTATGTGCAGAGTCTAAGTATTTTATTGAAATGATAGAGACTAAGACCAGGCTACACTCCACCTTCCCGTCAAAATTTGTCTGGTCCACTTTTAAATACAATCCATGAAGAAGTTGATTTATCCACAAATTACTAAGCTGCCCACCAAGTTCAGCCTCGATTGAAAGAGTGTTCTCCACATTTGGCCTTGTCTGGACCAAATTACACAATAGATTAGGCCTTGAGAAAACTGTAAACCTTGTAAAAATTAACAGGCAATTGAGGATGACTGACCCATCTGATTGGAAAAGTGATGAAGAATAGTTAGTCATTCAGTAGATGTATATTCAAATTTCAAACAATATATAGTTTCATTTGTTCAACTTACTGTACACAATTACAATGTTCAATATAACCACATATAATAAGTCAATATTTTTCTATGTATATACCAGTATGTATTTCATGCTGGAAATTTTGGAAAACATTTATTGATTTTTGTATGGATTTATCTAGTAAACTTTTGAACTTTGACTTTTACATTATATGGGAGGGAGAAGAAAAGTCTGATGCCCATGAAACTCCCCTCCCTATGAAAAGCAAAAGTTGGAGATGCTGAGATGCTTGGACACTTAAAATTTATTAGGATTGTTTAACCTCCTTCGCAACATGCTATATATAGAGTTACATGACAGAGGAGGGGACCTACAGCTTAACATGGGTTCTGAACCATGGGTCGCTGACTGACTTCCACCCACCACAATCCTGGAGTACCATACCACCCTGATTGGCTGATGTCTACACTCTATAACCTGCTACCTCACCCAAAGAGTTATACCTGTAGGTCTATTTGTTGACTCATGTTTGCTTGCTTTGCATGTAAAATCATTATAGGCGCCTATATGACAATTTTTAAAAATAATTGCATATGCACTTAAGTTTCATGAAAAAACCCACAAGTGGGCAAAATAGTGGGTTTTTTCAAGCGGGCTTTTTTGAAAAAACCCAGGTGGGGTTTTTTTGGGCTGGGCCCACTAGTGCCAACCCTGATACAAACAGGTCCAATCTTGAATTAATTCACATGAGTTCAGATGAATATATTGAACATTTCTGTAGCAAACTTCACGAATACCAAATCCATGATTTCCTGACCAAGATGCAAGCTAATTATTACAATGAAACTAAAATGTCGCTGAAACCAAGTGATGTCCTAGTAGTGTGCGATTTTACCAAAAATTACTCTCTTGTTCTCCAAGATGAGGTGCAGTTTTTTCACTGGAACAATCAGATGGCAACTGTACATCCATTTGTTTTGTATTATAACAAGCAAAATGAGATTGCTCACCTAAGCTTTGTTGTCATATCTGAGTGCAATATTCATAACACAGTTGCAGTACATTTGTTTCAAAAGCATCTCATAAACTTCATAAAAGAGAACATCCCATCCATCAACAAAATCATATACTTTTCAGATGGTTGTGCTGGACAATATAAAAACTGCAAAAACTTTCTGAATCTTTGCCACCACAAAGATGACTTTGGAATTGATGCAGAGTGGAATTTTTTTACAAGCCATGGGAAGGGACCATGTGATGGTGTAGGAGGCACTGTTAAGAGGTTAGCACAACAGCTGTATATATTTACCAAAGATGATGATGATAATATAACACCACATTTTTCAACAATGAAGATTATGAAAATGAAGAATTTCTCCAAACTAGACATTCAAAAGCAAGAACAATTGCTGGTACTCAGAAAATACACCATTTAAAACTAGTTTCATTAACTTCACTAAAGGTTAAGCATTTCTCAGCATCAGGATATTCACGTATTGAGAAAGTCAGTGAAGAAAAAGAACTTATACCTGAAGAGAAACTACATGGTTTTGTCACTGCTGTATATGATACCTTTGGTGGTTAGCATGCATTTTGGACAAAACAACTGAAGAGGGAAGTAAAAATATCTTTTCTTCATCCTCATTGTCCTAACCCATCATTCTTTTTTCTTCATCAACCAGATATTCTTACAATTACATACTCTGATGTTTTGACAAAAGTAGAGGCATCTACTGCAACTGGAAGACTATACTACCTCACCAAGGAGGAAACTGCTAAGGCCTCCAAGGCCATCATAGAATTACAACAGAGAAAAGTAAGTTACACATTCAAGTTATATATGGTAGATATACTGTATACAGTAGGCACATATATATATATATATATATATATATATATATATATATATATATATATATATATATATATATATATATTTAACACAGACCATGCATGGAACAAGGAACTCTTCTGGGAAAATTAAATCCACTATAGTCCGAATAAGTAATGGTAAATGACAAATACCATAGTTTTTCTTTTTCATGATGCTAGCCCGACGTGGGTAACGGGTCTCTCGCAAAGAGATCCCATAAATATAGCTTCCCTCACCAGCTATCTGCAAAGCAGACAGGATCCAGCTTTGGGACATGGACCTAGGGTTTAAAGCAAGCCCAGTCCCTACATTCAGAACCTCTATATAAGTAAAAGACTCGTTGCATTCACGTTGGATTGAATAAACAAAGAAAAAGGGGTAACTATTGTATTTTTAGCCAAAAAAAACCAAAACTTAAACCTCAACCGGGACATTGAGCGTCCACTTTTCAAGGCACGTAACACGTCCGTTTAATATACACAAACTCAGAATGGTCCCCTGAGAAATTTATATGTTAAACACAGACCGTGCATAGTTACCCCTTTTTCTTTGTTTATTCAATCCGACGTGAATGCAACGAGTCTTTTACTTATATAGAGGTTCTGAATGTAGGGACTGGGCTTGCTTTAAACCCTAGGTCCATGTCCCAAAGCTGGATCCTGTCTGCTTTGCAGATAGCTGGTGAGGGAAGCTATATTTATGGGATCTCTTGCGAGAGACCCATTGCCCACGTCGGGCTAGCATCATGAAAAAGAAAAACTATGGTATTTGTCATTTACCATTACTTATTCGGACTATAGTGGATTTAATTTTCCCAGAAGAGTTCCTTGTTCCATGCACGGTCTGTGTTTAACATATAAATTTCTCAGGGGACCATTCTGAGTTTGTGTGTGTATATATATATATACACACAGGGTGGGCCGTAAGTTTCCATACATAGGAAAATTTAAATACGTGCGTCGGTATTTGGATCAGCAGTTTCCGGATGCTTGGATTGGTCGGCGTGGTCCTGTGGAGTGGCCTCCCAGATCCCCAGATCTCAGCCCCCTTGATTTCTATCTTTGGGGGCACTTGAAGGCCATGGTGTATCAGGAAAAGATACGAGACATAAATCATCTAAAGGAACGTATCACCAACGCCATTACAAGCATAACGTCAACTGTGCTAATGCGTGTTCATCAACAGTGGGGAACACGTATTGAAATGTGTTTTCAAAACAATGGCAACCATGTAGAGCATATTATATAAATAAAAATGGTTGTCCATAAAAAAATGTTTATTTTTCCTATGTATGGAAACTTACGGCCCACCCTGTATATATATATGATGAATAAAACCACGAAGGGAAAAGAAACACAAAGGGTGCTCAAGCGCTTTCGTCTAATGACATCCTCATTAGACCAAAGCGCTTGAGCACCCCTTTGTGTTTCTTTTCCCTTCGTGGTTTTATTCATCATAAATATTTTTCACGTGTCACTTTCGTATATATATATATATATATATTTTTTTTTTTCACTGGGCATGCCTGTATCAACCCAAGGAAAGACGAGTCATGTTGTTGTTAGTAACCTCCAGGGTCAAAACCCTCAGCACTGAAAAACTGACAGCCACTCAAGCCTCACTGAGAGGTTCCCTAATCCCAGTGTAAAGTGTTTGTCTATGTATGTGGAAGTGATGTATTTATCGCAAAGGCAGTGTGTTGAATGAAACACGTGCAGGTATATATATATATAAGAACAAACATAAGAAATTTTTATAGTGGGCACACTAGGGGCCCACTTTCGCCCATTGAGGTGGCTCCACTATGTAAAACTGCCTGTACACTGGCAACAACCAATTTTTACAAAACTAATTAATTATCAAATTAAAAGTAACTAATTATCAATTTAAAACTAGAGATAGAATCTCTGGATCCAGAGGATCAAAGTCATAATAGGCTACTGTCCACAAATATGTTACACTATATCTATTTATAACTGACATGCAAATATATCACATCCAAAGAATCCAGTCAATTTCATTACAGTACCCATCAATACCAGTACCTTGCCAACCAAAAATAAGTCACGGTCCATACCAATTGCAGACCAAGTCACAATTTACAACCATATACATTACAATATAATACTTAGGAGGAAAAGTGTACATGTGGCTGTAAAGACAGTACAGTAATGTAGAAATGTGTGTGCACCCATTTGGGTCTCCCATTTAAAAGTGTCTGTGGGGCAAGTGAAGATCATGAGTTTTTCAATACCTCACAGTACTATGGGGGGCACCGCTCAGCAGAGGAATCTTTTTAAATGTGGTGTGTAAGGACAGAGAGTATCCCCTAACCCAAGATGCTGCCTCCCTATATCCAACAACACTCGTTTTGAGCTGTGGGATCTATCACCTAAATGCACATAATATATATGAAATAAACTAGTACCATTCATGCAATAAAAATGGGCTTAAACACTATCACCAGATTGTCCTTTGCAGACATCAAACTATCCAACCTTCTTTTGAAAAATCAAGTGTATCTGAAGTCACCACTTCTTCTGTCAGACTGTTCCAAAACTTAATTACTCTGTTTGTAAAACTATGTTTTCTTAAATTTGTTCTACATCTTGGCTTAAATAATTTCATACTATGACCTCTAGTCTGGTTATTGTGATTTTTAATGAAAAGAGAAACAAAATCTATATTATCCAACCCTTTTATCATTTTATACACCTCTATCATATCACCCCTTAACCACCACCTTTTTAATGAGAACATATTTAGATGCACCAGTCTTTCCTTATATGTCAATTGTCTTAGAGATGGGATCATTCTTGTTGCTCATTTCTGTACTTTTTCCAGTTTTTCAATATCTTGTATCAAATAGGGACTATTGAATTGAATACAGTATTCAAGGAGGGGTCTCACATATGAAATGTATAATTGCTTTATAATATTGGGTGATTTGTATTCAATGTGTGTCTGCATGAGATTGAGTCTAGCATTTGCTTTATTTCTGATTTCCATAGAGTGATTTGAGAGTTTAAGTTCATTAGTCACAGTGACACCCGTCTTTCTCTTTATCATCATTTTTAATCCAAATTCCATTCATATTGTATTCAAATTCTGGATTTTTTGGCCCAATATGCATAACCTTGCACTTATCAACATTAAATTTCATCTCCCACTTATCTGCCCAGGCTGTTATTCTGTCTAAGTCTTTTTGTATTGTCATTGCTCCTGCTACTGACTTAACATTATGGCCTAATTTTGTATCATCAGCAAATTTTGAGGTTTTACATGATAGGCCCTTCTCTAGATCATTTATATAGACAACAAAAAGCAGAGGTCCCAGCACAGACCCCTGTGGGACTCCACTCAATATGGGTCTCCAAGTAGACTTATTTCCATTTAGATGAACTCTGTTTTCTGTTTCTCAGCCATTCGTCTATTCAGTCAGCTATGTGACCTCTTATACCATGGGCTCTACTTTTACCAACAATCTTGCATGAGGAACAGTATCAAATGCCTTTGCAAAATCTAAGTATACTATATCTACTGGCTTTTTATTGTCCAAATGCAATAGGACTCCATCACAAAATCCAATCAAGTTGGTTAGACAGGACCTTCCATTTCGAAAGCCATGCTGGCTATCATTTATAAGGTTGCACCCTTCAAGGAACTCAGTAACTTTACCTCTAATGATACTTTTGAGTAATTTGCAAATAATGGAGGTGAGGCTGATGGGTCTGTAGTTTTTTGCCAAGTTTCTATTTCCTTTTTTAAAGATTGGAGCCACATTTGCTTTCTTCCAATCCTCTGGAATTTCAGTACATATCAATGATTTATTAAAAATAATTTTAGTGCCTGTGCTATATTCTTTTTGGTAGCTTTTATGACTATTGGATGCATTTCATCTGGCCCTGGAGATTTTTCCATTTTTAATTTATCTATTGCTTTTAGAATATCTAGTTTTGTTACCCTTAATTCATTTATTTCTCTATCTTGTCCTGGTAGTATAAGATCAAGAATATTATTTAAATTTTCATTTGTGAATACTGATGAGAAGTATTTGTTTAGTTCTTCAGTTATTTCAAGATCATCACCTATAGTTTTATCATCTATATGGAGGGGACCAATTTTCTTTTTCACTCTACTTTTCAAATTGAAGTGACTGAAAAACTTCTTAGGATTGTTTTTTGAATTCTTGGCTAGGTTTTTTCCAGGTCTCATTTGCTATCTCTGATTGCTTTCTTGCAAATGCTTCTTTTACTTTTATATATTTCGGAGTCTGTGCCATTTTTAGTTCTTTTGAATTTATGAAATGCTTTTGTTTTTTCTCTGATTGCTCTTTTTACATTGCAGTTTATCCAAGGTTGTTTTTTTTTTTTCCAGTTCTGATTTTACAGTGGGATATGCTTCCTTTGTATGTTCATTATTATACTTTTAAATTTTTCCTACATACTAGTTACTGTCTGTTCAGGCTATAGAATATCTGTCCAATTTATTACACACAGATCATTTACTAGTCCATTTATATTTCCTCTTTTAAAATCTGGGATTTCTACTTTATTTTCACTAGGTCTTGAATTACAAACAATATTAAACCAAAGAACACAATGATCACCTGAACCTAGTGTTTCTGAAACTGAGATATCCTGGAATGTATCTGGATTATTTGTTAGAATTAAATCTAGAATGGCATCAGCCCTGGTTGGCTCCTTTACTTACTGGGTTAAACCTTCTCAATTATACAGTTTAAGAATCTCTCATTACTTTCTGGTGTTTGTAATATTTCCCAGTCTATATGCCTATAATTGAAATCTCCAACAATAATAACATTGCTTGTCATTGCTTTATTTATTTCATCAATAAGTATATTTTCTACATACTTATTTTCTTCTCTACTTTTGGGGATTCCTCCAACTGAATATCCCTCAGGTGGTCTATAGATACCCCTTATCCTGATTTTCCTGACATTTTTATGCCCAATATCTATCCATACAGATTCAACTATTTCCTCTTTAACAGAGGTAACTTCAACTGGATTCAGATTTGTCTTGGCATAAATAAATACTCTGCCACCCTCTGAATATTTACGTTTATAGCCATCGTTTTCATAAGTAATGGTATTCTCTCTCACTAAATGGACTATTTGGTATCATACTGAATTTTGTCCAAGTTTCAGTGACAATCATAACATCAGGATTTTCAATACCTATGTACGCCTTGAATTAATTTATTTTATCTCGGATACTTCTTGCATTTACATAGAAAAATGACAAAGAACCCTTGGAATATTTTGCTTGTAATTTAGTCTGGTTCTTGTTCTGTGATGGTATATTATTTGCATCTCTTTTACTTTCTTTGTTGACCTTTTTCTTTTGAGTTTTAATTATATTTTTTATTAGTTTGTTATCAAGAGTATTTGTATTTGTACTAATTTGGCCTATTCCTTTGGTTTTTAGTCAATTATATGATACAATCTTTGATAGTAAATCAGTCCCTTTACTATTAAGGTGAATTCCATCTCTGTTATAGAACTCTCCTTTTTTTGTAAAATTTATTCATAGTTCAATATATGTAATTTCCATGCTCTGACATAGTGTCTTAAGCCTACTATTTATATATAGTGCTTGTGAGTACCACTTAAAATGAATGAAATCTATTTAATTGTATTAAAATATTTTCATTTGGTTTTAAAATCCTTGGTTTCCAGGTTTTCTTTGGCATTTCCCACTCATTTGGCCTATTTTGCATTGACCTAGGCCCAACTAAAACATTGGGTTCAGGCTGTTTCTGAGTTTCAGCCTCATCTATAGTATTAGACCCAGGCCCAGGCCCAGGACCAAACTTGAACTGCAATATCTCTAAGTTGGTCTGGCCTCTCCCTCACTAATAGACCCTCTGGACTTAAAATTTTTTATTACAGTACTACACTTGTCACAAAACCACATCAAGTTGACATTAAGCTTAGAAGCAGCATTTATACCTTTATATATATCATTTGTAAGGCCTTTGCAGCTTACATGATACCAGTCATCACAGCTATCACATGCAATAGCTCTATCTTTACTCTTAACTTCCTTTTTACAAACTATAATGGAACCATATATTTTCAGGCACAAAACTAATGGATAATCTGCTTGAGAGAAGATTTGTATCAATCAAAAACTCAAAGATCTGGATTTATTTAAAAGTACTTCCTGCTTATACTTTTCACTGGCCACGTCTAACCTTTTAGGAACATGCTTCACATTGGTAAGTGAACATTTGTAAAAAAAAATTTAAAAAATTAGGGATGGTATATTTTTTTTATTTAAGGTCAAAGGTCAAGGATTTTTTTTAAATTTTCATTTTAGAGGCTTATGACAAGAGAGATAACATGACAAGCTGTTTAAGAGCTTCAAAATGACACTAGAATAAGAACTCTAGCTTTATTATTTGTCGCTACAGCAATTTGAAATTTGACAGTAAGTAAAAAATCAGGTCAAAGGTCCAAATGGACCATGGACCATCAATTCAGCACTCCTCCCATACCAAACTCAACTCCAAGAAATGACCAAGCCCAAGCAGACACTGACTGATAGTTTTTCAAACTGAAGAAGACTACTTCTGTAGAACAAGATGAACCAAAACCATCAACTTTAGGGGCCTCTTCAAGCTCTCAAAAACATGACCAATTGCCTGAACTACCAGATGCCTTTATGGAAGGAGACTCTCCTTCCAAACACTAAAACACCACCACCATCTTTGCAGCAAGCCCAGTCAAACTGTTGTTCTGGTGTGTTAATTTTTGAGTGCATGTTAATTTAATTTAATACAGTACTGTATTCATTATAATTTAATTCTTTATTTTCAGAAAATTACACAATAATACTGTACTTAAATCAGGGTTGGCACGATTGGGCCAATGGTTTTTTTCGAAAATGCCCAGTCTGAAAAAACCCTATATAGTTTGGGTTTTTTCAGGAATTTGGGTTTTTTCAATATTTTGCAAATTCTAATACTTGGAAACCCTTTTTTTAGTAAAGTGGAACCTCAATATACAAACGCATCTCTATTCGAACAAATCGGTATACGAACAACTTTTTCGAGAAAAAATTGTCCTTGTATACGAACCATTCCTCATATCTGAACCGAAAGAAGCCAGTCAGTTTCTCTCCAGCCAAAGAAAAAAAATCAAGTGCTAGTGAATCCCCAGCATCTTCTAGTGCTACTGCAAAGAGACGGAAAAGAGACAGAACACCAGAAGGGGAGTTACTGATGTTTTTATGGAAGGTGACTCCCCTTCCAAACAATAATCTCCCTCCTCCACCCCACCTTCCACTTAGGCCATCATCACTCCTCAGCAAAGGTAAAGTTCAGGTTAAATTTTCATTTATTTGTATAATATTGCATTATTTATTGTTGTTACAAGTTTCATGTATGATTTTATGCATGTAAGTCTTATTTTACAGGTTTAATTAACCAATAGTTTTACTTAAAAATGTTTCGTAAGGGGTAACTTTTGGGGGTCTGGAAAGGATTAATCCAATTTACATTATTTCTTATGGGAAAAATTGATTTGATATCAGAACAACCCTCAGGAACAGATTAAGTTCGTATATTAAGGTTCCACTGTACTTTAAAATCAAGATATAAATCTGATCTTGAAGATGTTCCTTGTGATTCCTGCAAGATGCTTGATATAGATGGTGACATTGGTGAGAAGTAGAGAATGTACTGGTGAAGCTGTAGACTCTCAACTCTGGTCAGGTGATGCATGATTTGAGCCTCCCTTTGATCCATCATCTTTGTGATGATTCCTATTGTCACAGTTGCTGAGATGTGCTCTTATACATTCTACCTTGGATGTCAGCTCTAATCCACAGTGATTACACTTTACTTTGATTGAGTTTCCTATTCGGGACACTTCAAGCCACTCGCTTGTGACCACTACCTGGTAACCTAGGCATTTTAATACAATATTCGATACAACTTCTGTGTGATTAAATTTCTATGTGAGGAAAAATATGATAGAAGTAAACTAGTTACATTGATTTTGAAAACTGCATTGCAAACACAATTTAGTTTCTTTCTCCAGAAACAAACACAACCAACACTACTGGTCAGAGTCAGACACAATAGTGAGTCTGAGGAGTGAGGTAGACTCCAAATGTACGTATTGCATACAGCATACTTATTACATACATGTTCCATGTGTGTTTGGTTCAAGGTTGTCTAGCAAATTGAGTACTGTACTTGGAAATATTTGTATCAAATGGGTTGCTAACTTGCTTGCCAAGTTTATTCCTGGTCTGCTTTGTATTTTGGGGAAGGATAATGGCCTAATAGGTATTCAGACAAGGTAAAACCAGTCATAATTTTGATTTTGTTATCTATTTTGATGGCTGTTGATGGTGATTCTTTGTATTATCCTTTAATTTTAGGCAAAGTGGAAGCAGGAATACAATACAAGATTGTAAAGATGTATACATTTATGATTTGTCAACAACATTATGAAAAAAAACATGAAAAACCTCAACTAGGCTGGGGGTTTTCTGTTTTTTTGTGAAAAAACCTGAAAACATACATGTGGGTTGGGTTTTTTCTAAACCCAAAATTTGGACAACCCTATCTTAAATTAAAAATACTGTAAGGCCTTAAAAGTTAGATTTTGTGGTGATAAGGGTCAGTTTTTAGTTTTCTGGAACCAGTTAGCTTTATAACATGCCCAAGAAAAAAGATTCAGTTTACACGGTGTTTGAAACTTTTACGGAACAGGCCCTGGAAACAAAATTTGCATCTAAAGGGTTAACCTTCCCTTAAACCAGTGGTACACAAACTTTTTTGATGTGAGGGCCAAACCAACCATCTGTTTTATATGTAGGGGCCAGATATATAGATATTCTATTTTTTATAAATATGCATTTTTATAACCAGGGGTAATATTTCAGATTTTTCTTTGGGTAGCTAACTTTTTCATTGAATTGAAAAGACCTGGGGGCCACATTTGGCCCACATGCCAGGGTTTGTGCATCACTGCCTTAAACCTTTGACACACACAATCCTCAAATGTATATTATTTTAGGAATTTATATTAATTTTCCATGTATTAAATTTTATAACACCCCTTTTTCTTTCTTTCCAGATCTATTAAAATAATAGGATAGGTTATATAAAACAATGAATTAAATTGAATTTGAAATATTTAATTTCAGGATAGGCACTATAGCTAAATCCTCCTTCAGGACTTGTTTGAAATAATTAGGTATACCATTTCAAACTAAAAAAGTAACTTTAATTAGTACTGCAGTAACAGTAAAACACTAGGACAAATGTTTTATTATGGTGAAATGACTGTTGTCACCATTCAGGCAAGCATTAAATTTATATGAAACATACCCAGAGCTCTAATTACATATGTATTACGGATATATTGGGCTTTCCATCATGAAAAAGAAAAAACTATACTATTTGTCATTTATCATTACTTATTCGAACTATAGTGGATGTAATTTCCCAGAAGAGTTCTTTGTTCCATGCATGGTCTGTGTTTAACATATAAGTTTCTCAGGGGACCATTCTGAGTTATATATATATATATATATATATATATATATATATATATATTTATTTTGTATTGGGGCGTTTACCGCCACTTCCCGCTATATGGTAGTGGATATCATGGTGAGGCAGAATACGAGAAAGAGAAACGGAGATGGAGAAAAGGCACTAGAAAAAAGGGAGAACAGCGGACTACAGGTGAGAAGTCACCTAAAGCTCAGATAGGATGCGAGATTGGGAGAGGAAGAGGAAAAGATGGTCAAGCGAGAAGAGAGGGCTCTCAGCGAGCATAAGGCGTAAACGTTCGGGGAGGGGGAAATCAGAAAGGAACGGGAAGGCGCGAGACGTACTGATGACAGGGTGGGGCATTCCACAAGGATGTGAGAGACGGTGAGGGGCGACTGGCAGGAGGCGCACGAGAGGAGCCTCCTGCTGGAACATAAGATAGCCATGCATGAGGCGCGTATGGCCGATGCAAAGCCACGCAAGGACGACCTCTTTGTGTCTGGAGCGGTGGAAAGAGGACACCCAATATGACAGACGGGGGCGGATGGACCAGAGTTTATTTCCGGTGGCATCGTCCCAGGACTGTTGCCACATGCGGTCGTAAAAGGAACGAAAGACCTGCACATAGTCTGAGAAGGGGAGCGGGCGGGGGAGGGGAGGCAGCGAGGCTGCGGACTGGGCTATGCGGTCTGCCGCCTCATTACCAGAAACACCAACATGGGCGGGAACCCAGCAGAAGGTGACCCGGATCCGGTGAACAGTGTGCAGGACATGGTACTCCTGTTGAATAAGGCATACGAGGGGGTCCGGGGAATCATAGCGCTCGAGCGCCTGAAGGGCGCTCAGCGAGTCCAAAAAAATGGTACAGGAGGACCGCGAACAACCCGATACCAGACGGAGGGCTTCCAGAAGGGCAAAGAGCTCCGCGGAAAAGATGGAGGCCTGAACCGGCAGGGGGATACCCCGGGAGGTAGGTGACAATGACGGAGAGAAGACGGCGGCCGCGAGCCGTCGGTGTAGACGGGAACGTCGTCCGAATGGACGGGAAGATGGGCCAGAAAAGAAGACCGGAGGATGGCAGGAAGAGACTCCTTACGCAGGCCACGGAGCGCCTGGCAACGGCAGATAGGGGTGGTCCGCCAGGGGGGCGACAGATCGAAGGAGAACGGGCAGAATAGAGGGTGGGGGGATCCCCAGGGACGAGAAAATCTCGGCCAGAGAGGCAGCGAAATGCCACGTGTCAGGCCGGGGTAGCGCCTGGGAGATCGCGGAGAAGAGTAGGGACATCGGAAGGTGGCAGATGCGAAGGTAACACTTCGCCATGAGAAGGCCCGGCGAAGGGCAGGGGAGGGTGTCCACAGTCCACCTGAAGACTAGCGACAGGGGGGACGGGAAGGCACCCGACGCCAGGCGAAGGCCACGGTGGAGAAGAGGATCCAGCATACGGAGTAGGTGACACTTATTTTCGAAAGTTTGAATTTTTATCGGGACGGGCGCGTTTCTGGTTCCATTTTGTCAAAAAATATCGTGTGTAAAATATTTTTGAAATAAAACAATATTTAGAACTGCCTCAATACGGTCAAAGTTTGTATATTTTCTCGAAAAGTAGAAATTTTAGATCATGATGTTCTATGCCTCTAGCAAATAAAATATCACTTCTAGTTTGTTCAAGCTACTAATCTTGACCTAAAACATATAACTGGACTTCATACTTTCAACTCTAGGTCCCCCTCAACTCGAGTATTAGCCCCTCAAGGGGGGGGGGGGTATCATGGGCGCCCATCTCCCTCTCATTGTTGCCTACTTTGCAGAGGTCACGGTGGACTTGCGGGCGGTTGGGAAGTCACAGCGGTGCTTCTCGACCACTTGTAAGAGGAACTGCCTTTGGTCTTCACTCTTGGTAAGGGCCAGGTTGAAAGACTGCATCAACGCCACCCCGCGCTCCGCGAAGTCATTGACAACTTGAAGGGCCTGGACTCGGCGGGATGCGGCGATGAAGGCTGGGTCCGTCCGCCACTCCTCCGGATCCTTGAGCAGGAAGGCGGTGCTGATGTCCAGAACCTTGAAGAACTCCTTTGATGTAGTCGTTGTGAACTTGGCCAATGTATTGTTGGCGATTGAGGCGGTGGACAGGTCCACATTGATACGCCGCGGGGGATCCTCCGATCCTTCCTCTTCTTCCATCGCTTTAATCATCTCCCGCTTTGTCGCCAAGTCGATACCCTCGTCGAAGATGGCCAGGGTGACGAGGCGCTCGCTCAAGTACCATAGGTGCCTGGCGAAGACTGTCGCCGTCGCCTTGGCCACTGCTGAGTCCGGATAATAGACGAGGGCCTTGAGCAGCGCGAGGTCCGCGGCTGGGGCCGTTGCCGGGAGCGGCGCTTTGTACCAGGCCGTCACGTAGATGGACACGGCGAAGATGGTGAATCGCGGATTCCAGCCGCTTCGCCTGACGACATCTGAAACTGTTCCCGGAACAGGAACAGTTTGATGGCATAGATGACTTGCCATCCAGCGCGCGATGGAAGGCGCCGGGACGAGCGAACCGGGCACCCCGCTTGTTCGGACCGCCCAGCACAATTACAGAGAGCTCCAGAAGTTCCCTGTAGTCATCACGTGGATGTTGACCGTCGAGGAGGCGGCTGAATTCGATCAGCAGGTCGTCGCGGGCGTCCTTCAGGTGCTGCGGCATGGTTCCATCCTCGAAGGGCTTCGCTTTGGTTTGATCGATGAAGTCCCACTGGGCGGCGAATCGTTTGAACAGGAGGATGTCAGGACCAGTAGAGGGACCGAGGCACGCCGTGAATGCCTTCTCGCACACCAGTTCGTGGATGTGGTGGCGGCAAGCCAAATGAAGCACTGTCTTCTCGAGTTTCTGCTCAATGATATAGCAAGCTCCTCCTGAGAGTCCTGTGTTTGAGGCGGTGGTGTCAAAAGAGAGGGCACAGATCCGTCCCTTGATGTCCCAATCCTCGAGGGCAGAGAGGACGGCTTCCGCCATGGCGCGGCCGGTGCCGTCGGGGAGGCTGGGCACAGCCAGAAGCTTGTCGACGTTCTCCCCAGACACCAGAACTGGAAGGCGATCTTCAGCAGGGCCTCCGTCAGCCGCTGGTACGATTTTCCCGTCCCAGTGAACGGTCAGCGGCACAGTAGGATGGAAGGCTGCCTTCATTTCCGCTGCTGCCATAGCACGGAACTTTGCTCGGTCGCGGCGGGAGGATTCGCGGTTCAAGACCAGTCCTCGCAGCCGCCGACAGCAAAAAAACACCTTCTCGGTCGGTAAGTTTCGTCTGATCCATCGCTGCGGAGAGATCAGGGGTGATCATCTTTTTCGACGCGCGGAATCGCTTGGGTGGTAAAGGGGTCGTAGATGCTTCTGCATTCGACGTGGACGGGCCCGGGAGAGAGAGCTCTTCCTCTTCTTCTCGGCGACGACGCCGTGTCGGTGACCGAGTCGGGCTGCTTGCACCTGAGCTGGAGCTCGATGCCAGTTCGACGAGTTCTTCTCGGCTCTCTCTGTTCGCCCTTTCATCATCTTGCCGGCGGCTCCTTTCCGCTTCCTGTCTCCTCGCACGCTCCTCCTCAGTGTGCAGCGTCATGTCACGTGTGGAGGAGATGCGGCCGCGCCGCACCTCGGCCCTTTGTCCCGTCAGGAACTCCCTGTCCTCTTCGATTGTGATCATCGACATCGCCTGTTCGTGTGCGATGTCGAAGAGGCGGTCAAGGGATGAGAGGAACTCGGCCTCGTTCCTGATTTGGGTCACAGTGCGCCGTTTCGAGTTCTTGTTCAGAGCCCGCCACTTCTCGTACATTCGGAGAACCTTGTCCCTTGCGCGTTGGTCTTTCTGCGTAGGAATACGGGACCGCTCCCAGAATTCCTTGACTGCGGTCACTGTCTCAGCGGCTGCTTCCTTGATCGGCTTCTTGACGTCAAGGTGAAGGTGGAAAAAGTACTGAAGCGCCTGCTTTCCCGTAGGCAGCATGCTTCCTGTGATGCTGTGGTCCACGGTCCCCAGGAGATAGACTGCTGTTTTAGATCTTGTTGCCGAAGCCATCACGTCGTTTCAGAACTCACTGAAAAAGAGAATGAAACACTGTTAGTTGGCAAAACTCGTCCCAACCCATTTTCTACTTAGAATAACATGTTCTTTCGCCTGTATCAATATTTGGATAAACTCGTGTTACACCCTGTATAATACCTCATTTTAGTCTTCTGTACACCAGTGCGGAAGACTAAACCAACGACTCTGACCGTCCGTCTGTCTGTTATCATTTTTCAACTCAGAAACTACAGCAGCTATCGAAACGAAAACTGACATGATAACAGAACGCCATGAGTACTTTTCGACAAAAAGTATAAACTTTGACCTCGTTGAGGCAGTTCTAATTATTATTTTATTTCAAAAATATTTTACACACAATGTTTTTAGACGGAATGACACCAGAAATGCGCCTGTCCTGATAGAAATTCCCAAAAAATGAAAAACACCCCAAATAAGTGGCACCCTAATACGGAGTGCCGGAGAGGAGGCGGAGCTGTAGACCACACAGCCGTAGTCGACACGGGATTGCACCAGGGAGGTGTACAGGCGCAGCAGAGTACGCCTGTCCGCCCCCCAGGTCGTGTGGGACAGATGACCCAAAAGGGAGAGGGTGCGGCGAGATGTTTGCCGCAACCGCCTAAGGTGTGGAACCCAACCGAAAAATCCGTCGAGGGTCATACCCAGGAATCTAACGGATGGGACAAGGGGAAGAGGAGTGCCAGCAAGGGTAAGGGCGAAGGTATGCGACAGACGGAGGCGCCGAGGACGGAAAAGCATACTGGAAGACTTAGAGGGTGAGAAAGCATAGCCAACCGAGGACGCCCAGCGAACCACCGCGTTGATGGCTAGCTGGAGCCGACGTTCAGCCAAAGACGGGAGGCGGCCAGAGCAATAGATAGCCAGGTCATCGGCATAGAGGGAGCTACGAACGGATGTAGGCAGGACCGTAGCGACTGTGTTCATCACGAGTGAGAAACACAAGACGCTAAGGACACTACCCTGAGGGACACCCTCCTCCAACGGAAAGCGGTCAGAGAGGGCAGAACCGATGCGGACGCGGAAAGAACGGGCGGACAAGAAGTTATAAATAAAGGAAGGGAGAAAGCCTACGAAACCCAGGGAGCGTAAGCAGTCGAAGACCGCGCTCCGCCGGGTAGTATCGTAGGCCTTCTGGAGGTCGAAAAAGACGGCGAGTACAAATTGACGCCGGGAGAAAGCCTCCTGCACGTCATGGCTAAGGAGAAGGAGTGGTAGACCGGAAGCGCCGGAAACCAGCCTGGGTAGCAGGGTACTGGTCACTCACCTCCAAGGTAAAGGACAGCCGCGAGGCGACCATCGCCTCCATCACCTTGCAGGCACAGCATGTTAGGGAAATGGGGCGATAGTTCGACGGGAGTGAGGGGTCTTTATCGGGCTTCGGGATGGGGACGACGATGGACTCACGCCATCGGTCCGGAAATGAACCCTCCAACCAAATCCGGTTATAGAGGTCCAGTAGAAAGCTGAGAGCAGAGGGGTGGAGATGCCGTAACAAGTCATAGGGGATATTATCGGGGCCGGGGGCGGAGCGTCGGGCGGAGGGCCTCCCGAAGCTCTGTCATGTGGAAGAGGTGATTATAGGGGTCATCCCTATGAGGTGGAAATTCCGGTGGGTCGCGGCGGGAGTGGGGGGAATCGGAACTGGAGATGGCTGCAAAGTACGCCGCGAGTGCGTTCGCGACGGCCTCCGGATCGGACACGAACTCGTCGTCCCGACCCGAAGCACCGGGGGTCGAGGGGGGACACGGGTCCCCTCAAAGCTACGCACCTTGCGCCAAACAGTCGAGGGGGCAGTCGAGGAGATCCCGGACACGTAACTCCGCCAGGAGGTACGCCGGGCCAGTTTCAGGACCCGATGGGCCACTGCCTTCAGGCGCTGAAATTCTATCTTGTGCTCCAGCTGGCGGGTCCGGTAGAAGCGGCGGCCGGCACGGCGCCGCTCCTGAACGGCATGGGAGCACTCTGGGGTCCACCATGGGACGCTTCGCGGCCTGGGGGAGCCAGAGGTACGGGGGATGCAACTGGCGGCAGCCGAGAGGATCTTACTCTCGAGGAAGGCGAGGGCCTCATTGACGGAGGGAAAGGCAGGAATTGATGGCGAGATCGCCGTGCCCCTCGCGTATGAGGCCCAGTCTGCTCGGGCGAACAGAGGTGGGGGGGAGGAGACGGGTCGGGGTAAGACACACTGGGAAATGGTCACTGCCGGAAGAATCCGGCAGGACCTCCCAGGTGAACTCCGTCACGATTTTGAGGGAAACCAGGGAAAGGTCGATACAGGTGAAACTGTCGTGGGCCGAGTGAAGGCAGGTTGGGGAGCCATCGTTCAGAAAGGTGAACTCGAGCTCGTCCATAAGGGAGAGAAGGGTCCCGGAGAGAAAGGTGGAGCAAACGTCCCCCCAGGCCGGGTCCCGACTGTTGAAGTCCCCGAGAATCAGAAAAGGGCGGGGAAGCTGAAGAATTAGGTCACGGAGAGAATCGGGTGGAGGGCGTACGTTAGGGGAGAGGTAAAGAGAGCAGACCGTGAGCTGGCGCCCCAAGGAAAGGCGCACGGCCACAGCTTGCAGGACTGTACGGAGCGGGAGGGGGCGGAAAGGGACGGAGCGGTGCACGAAGACCGCGGCGCCTCCCCTCCCCGCCCCATCGAGAGGCGGGGAAGGGAGCCCGCAGTAACCGGACACTCGAGGGAGGGAACGGGATCCCAGAATCGTCTCCTGAAGGCAGAAACACGCCGGACACCTGGAGGCCAGGAGAGAGGAGAGACTCGAGGCCTACCAGGAGCCCGCGGATGTTCCACTGCAGGAGCGAGGTATAGGGAGGGGTAGGAAGGTCAGCGTAAAGGATGGTTATGGGGTGGGTGGGCCGATCGGGCGGCCCGAGATTAAAGAGGGAATCGGAAAGCCCCGGAGTTCAGCGAGGGACGCCGAACGAGGGCGAAGGCGAGGGTCACCCCGACGAGGGGCGATGTGGAACCAGACGCCGGCAAGTCCTCCAGAAGAGGAGTCTCCCGGACGTCCGGGGGAGAGCGATGCAGAGAAGGGGATGTGAGAGGTATCCAGAATGCCCCTCCCTTCACCGGAGGTGCGGGGGAGGCAGGACTACGAGGGGGAGTGGAAAATAATACCCAGAGGCATTGGCAGGTCGAGCAGAGAGATGGGGCGGGTCAAGCGCGGGGGCGTGCACGTCCCACCCACGCCGACCAAGCGGGCGAGTTCCCCCTCGTGGGTCCATCGACCGGGCCGGAGAGGGGTGTATCTCAGCCCCCACCACGAGGGCCGTCGGGGACCCCAGGGGGGAGCGTGCATAACGGTTGCGCAGTGGGGACGGTGAGGACACCGGGAAATAGGGCGAAGGGGGCGTTTGTGTTTGGGAGAGGAAGGTGATGCGAGGCTTATGGCTTCGAACCTTTCGGGGTCACCACTGGCGCGGCGCTTGCGGCCCCTACCCCTCCGTCGTGCGGCCCGCATGGGTGACGGCGGGTCACGATCCGGAATGGGGGTGGCCGAAGGCGCCGGTGGAGAGGGCGTAGAAGGGGCAGGGGGGGTTGCCGACGAAGCATCGGCGTTCGCGGAGGGAGCACGTGGGGACGCGCTGGTAGTACAGGGAGCCGCGGTAGGAGTCCGCTGGGCGGCAGAGGATGGACTGGGAGTAGCAGACACGGTGGGTGGAGGCGCGTTGGGAACCGCCGGTGAGGACGGGGTCCGGGAACGGAGAGCCTCGGCGTACGAGGCACCACGCCGGGCCTCGCAGCCACGCAACCGGTCCCGCGCCTCCCGAGCGCTGAGAAACTCTGATGAACAGAGGGCCCGAACCTCCCTTTCAAAGAGGAAGGACGGGCAAGAGCGGGATGAAGCAGGGTGTGGTCCATGGCAGTTGGTGCAGGAAGGCGGAGCAGTACACGGCAAGGGGTGGGGAGGGCCGCCGCAGCGGACACACAACGGGGCCGGCTGACGGCAGGAGCTGCTCACGTGGCCAAACCTATTGCACTGAAAACAGCGCGTAGGATCTGGCACGTATGGTCGTACTGAGAATTCGCACGCTCGTCTCTCACCAAAGCCCCAGAATACCGAAACGGGGGGCACCAGTGAGTCGAAAGTGAGGAGCAGGCGAGGAGAAGGGGCGGTTGGGGACCGCGATCTGTCTGGAAAGCGGTACACCCTCACAACACCCTGGGAGGCGAGGTCAATCTGGAGGTCTTCCACCGGGATGGGTAGAAGACGAGCAGCGTAAATTGTGCCCTGGCACTGATTGAGGCGGGGGTGGGGAGTCACCGTGATCCCGCAGCCCAGGACATCGGGGATAGCGAGCAGAGAGGAGGTTTCGGCAGAGGAACGCGACCTTATCAAAATGGAGCCATCCCTCTGAGGCCGAAGGTCAAAACGCGCCATCCCCGTCTTCCCATGGATCGCTCGAAAGAGGCATTCGTGGTTAGTGGGGAGGGGCTTGGAGGAGGAGGGGCGGAGGACGAGGAACTTGTCCATCGTCCTAAGGCCGAGTGAAGCCGTCTGGCCAAACACCACCGGAACTTCGAGGGGGCGAGAAGACGAGAAAGGCGGACGGCGACGTCGGGTCCCACGTCCCCCAGGGGCCGAGGGGCCGGGGGCGATGAGGCCCGACCGGAGTGGGAGGCGACCGGGGCCCGGGCCTCCCACCTGAGGGCGAAAAAGCAGGTGGGTCTCTATCGGGACGTGGAATATGGGGGGATCCAGGGGTTGGGGGGTCCACTTCAGGTCCATCCGCTACTGGCGGGGGTCGGGCAGCGGCGCCACGAGCCTGGGGAAGAGAGGGAGAGGAGGTGTCGGCAAGAAGAGCAGACGGGGTGGGCGAGGGCTGCCGACTGCCCTTACCAGACCCACGGTCCAAAGAGGTAGTCAGAGGGAGGTCAGATGCACAAGCCGGGTCGTCAACGAGGTCCATTAGATTTGTAAGTGTTTCCATAGAAAATTTTTGTTGTTGTTTCGCGCCCGGGGCCGCGGGGAACCGATTACCCGGGGCCCAAGGGGACCAAGCGCACACCAGCGGGGGATGGGTGCCTCATCCCATGTAGGTACCCCGGTTTCAAAAGGGGCCCTTGCAGCGTCGAAAGTTCTCCCCCGCCGGCAGCAAAGACCAAGGCCCCCCAGGGTCCCAGGCCTGGGCACCCTACCAGCCAACTTAGTCCGGCCCAGGCCATGGGGGCGAGACCCCCAGCGACCAGCCCCGGCAGCCCATGGGGCGCGCGAAGTGAACAGAGAAAGCAGAAAAAACAGAGCGGGCAAGGAAGAGGGTAAAGAGGGGAAGACAGGAAAGAGGGGGCTGTAGGATAGCAGGGTATGCTAAAAGTCCACTTCGCAACCGGGCGGGGACCCGGCAGGGCCCCCAGCCGCGGCTGACCCCCCTCGCCAATGGAGGCAGGAGCCCGCGGGCGATCCACCCCAGAAAGACCGCCCGCGGGGAGGGGGATATATATATATATACCCCCACGGGAGGGGGATATATATATTATATATATATATATATATATATATATATATATATATATATATATATATATATATATAATATATATAATTATTTCACAAAAGTAACATGTGAAAAATATTTATGATGAATAAAACCAGGAAGGAAAGGAAACAGAATGGTGCTCAAGCGCTTTCGTCTAATGACATCCTCATTAGATGAAAGCGCTTGAGCACCACTCTTTCCTTTCCTTCATGGTTTTATTCATCATATATACGGGGTGTCAGGAAATGATCCCCCCCCCCCCCTGTAGAGCAAAAACTAGAAGAGATAGATAAAAACTGGTGAGACCACTTGAAAGAGCATTAAAATCTGAATAAAAACCATTATATTTATTCCTGTGATTTTAGTTCTTACCATTTTTTTCCCCACAGAAACCATGGCATCATCTATTTTGAACGATTCAGAGAAAAAGCGAGTTCTTGACCGCATTCGAGCTGTCACATTTCGTGAAGCAAAGGAAGCTGGTGCAGCTTTCATAACTCGACACTGGGTGGCTGAGAGATTAAAAAGATCAGAAGACTTTGTCAAAAGGAATTGGAAGAAGAATCCTGAAGATTGTGAAACAGAATTTCGAGGAGGAAGACCGGAGAAATTATCTCAAGAATCAAAAGACATTGTGCTTGCTGCATCACGGCGCCGAAAGAAGAGCTGCTCTGAGGTAGCGAAAGAGATACTTATCCGTCGTGGTAAGATAGTCAATCGGCAACTTGTGCATCAATTTCGAGTTCACCAAGGCTTGAGTGCTTGACATGAAATAGCTAAGCCACGGAAGAGTGATCTTAATATTGAAGATCGGCTATGGTTTTGTGATTATCTTGAGGAATGGACGGAAGACGATTTCCTTCACTTGGTTGTCAGCGATGAATTCTTCGTTTATGTCTCCAGAAAACCAAATTTTCAGAATGTCAGTTTGTTTTGCAACAACTCCTGATGAAGTCCCAGATGACCAGAAGTATCGAGAAATAGTAAAAAAATCCAGCATGTGTGGGTGTTTTCATTATGTTCTCTATTCGGAAGCTCATCTGGGTTATCAAACCAAGAGGAACCAGTTGGGATGGGCCTTTTTTCGAAATGTAATTTTAGCCCAACATGTAATTCCATTTTTGAAAGACCCCGAGTGTGTTTTGGATGTTGAACAGGCAACCTTTCTTCACGACAAAGCCCCCTGTATGAAAGCACTTGCGACAACAACTGCTTAAGGACAATAACATTGATTTTTTCGGAAATAATGAATGGCCTGGCAATTCTCCCGATCTTAATGTCTGTGAACATGTCGGATCCATCATTAAGGATCGGGTGGAGTCCTTAATGCTGGAACAACCCATTCAGAATCGGTATTCAACAGAAATTATGACTGCAAAAATCAACGAAGTCCTTGAAGAAATGAATCATGATACCGATCTCTTTGAGACACTTCTGGGATCATACCCCCGTCGATTAATGGCCATCAGAGCTGCAAATGGGGGTAACACCCGATATTAAAACAAGTGTTTTTTATTCAAAATTAAACACTCTTTCGCGTGGTTTTGTCTGTTTTTTTCTATTCCTTTCAGTTTCTTCTGTACGGGGGGGGGGGGGGGGGGGGCGCAATCATTTCCTGACACCCTTTATACACACACACATATATATATATACAGGGCGTCCCAAAAAATGTATACACACTTTAACAGCTGATAGCTCAATTGATGTTTCTTTCTTTCCAAGTTAAACCCATTAGAATTAATAATGGCAGTCAGACTAAGCTTTGAACAAAGGAAATTCATTCTAAAATGCTACTGGAAGTGTGAAAACGCAGTTGAAGTGCAAAGACAGTTTAGGAGGGAGTTTCAAACAGATCCACCAACGCGACTTACCATCACTCGAATTAGAGATAAGTTTGAAGCTGATGGAACTGTTCAGAATGTCCACAAGAAGTGTTCCGGAAGACCACGGACATCGACAAGCCCCACAAAGCAAGAAAGAGTACTGGAAACGTATCACCAAAGTCCAAGAAAATCTGTGCGGCAAGCGAGTCGTGAGGTAGGAATTTCAGAATCGTCTGTCCAACGCATTTTGAAGCGCTGTCAATGGAAAAGTTACATTCCAAGATTAGTCCATGCTATTAATGAAGATGATCCGGACCGAAGAGTGGAGTATTGCGAGTGGTACTTGGCACGATGTGGATTGGATGAAGGGGTTTCGTAGAATACCCTCCGCGTTCACCAGACCTCACACCACTAGACTTTTTTTATGGGGATACTTAAAAGACAAAGTCTACGCTATAAAACCTGCAACAGTCGCTGAATTGAGAGCAGCCATTGAACGAGAATGCACACAAATACCAAACGAAATGTTTTGTGATGTTTGCGATTCCATTGCTTCGCGTTACATTACATTTTGAAAATGAAATGTATTTTAATAAACACTGCCTTTATAATTATTTAAAGTGTATACACTTTTTTTGGGACGCCCTGTATATATTGCTCCTATCAGCCATGCTTGCTCATAGCTATATCCCTGCAGAATTCATGAGGGTATATATCTTGCCCCTGATCAAAAATAAGTACAGAGACATTTTGTCCAGCAATAATTACAAGCCTATTGCTGTCGCTTCCTGCTTCTTGAAACTACTAGAAAAACTCTTGTTACTCCAATTAAATGATTTCCTATGGACATCTAATCAGTTTGGTTTTAAAAGGTCCCACTCAACTGACATTTGTATCTATGTACTTAAAGAAACAATATCTAAATACATTGACAGTAATTCAACTATTTATAGCCATTTCCTAGATATAAGTAAGGCATATGATAGGGTGAACCACAATATTTTATTTAAAAAACTAGAAGACAGGAAGGTTCCAATATATATATTAAACGTATTGAAATTTTGGTATTCCCACCAATCTTTCACCATTAGGTGGGGTAATGTACTATTGAAGTGTTTTGGCTCCTTGCTCTCCCCTGTGCTGTTTAATGTGTATATTGACGGATTAATTACTTCACTTAATGAGGCAAAAGTGGGATGTTGTATAGATAACACAAGGATAAATAACTTAGTTTATGCCGATGATATGGTGTTAATAAGTCCCTCTGTTAAAGGTCTGGATTGGCTACTAAAAGTCTGCAAAGTGTATTCGCAGAAACATGATATTCTTTTTAATGTTACAAAAATTAAGGTTATGCAATTGCATCCTAAAAGCTGTAATCAGCCAGCTGATATAAGGTTTAAAATGAATGGTGAAGTAATTGAGGAAGTACAAGAGTTTAAGTATTTGGGTCAAACTATTACCAACTCCTTGAGTGATGACTTGGATATTAGAAAACAATCTTGAAGCCTGTGTGCTAAAGCGGATATGACCATAAGGAACTTTCAATTCTGTACAAGTGAAGCTAGAGAGACTCTCTTTCGTACTTTGTGCAGTAATATATATGGACAGCAACTCTGGGTGAATTATAAAAAAGGTTCTGGCAGAACCCTAAATTTGCTGTACAACAGGTCTTTTAGACTCTTACATAAATTACCCCCAAGATGCTCATTGCTCAGCTTCGCAAATATTTGTTACCCACATGTCCCGAGCTTCCTGGAGGTAACAAGACATGCTCAATACAGTCTAATGCAAAGAATTAAAAAAATCAACCAACGCAATTATCCAAACTATCCATAAGTCCTGCCATTTATCCTCTAAGCTTTAGAATTCTTGGTACAAAAACGTCTGTCTGTAGCTCCACTTAACTTTGACATTATAGTATTATTTCTAATCATTTGTATATATTTCTGTCCTTAGTATATGAACTGTTCTTGTATTAATAATATTTGTCATATGGACTATAGTCTGCCAATAAACCTTTTCATTCATTTATATATATATATATATATATACAGTGTTTTGAAAGTCTAGCCCCCATAGGAACTTGAATTTACTTATTAATTTTTGGTTGCTACAATAGATATTCAAACTGGTACAATACCATAGCATTGGTTACTTATTACTTACTTTCTGAAAATCATTCTCATAAATTTCTAAAGCCTTCTTGCACTGGGAAATGGAGATCCCTGTTTTCTTCCTAAGTTTAGACAATAAAAGTTTTTGCACAGCATCCAAGCTTGAACTGGTTTGAAAATATTGGGCATAACTTGGAATGAAGGGAATCTGTAAGAAGAAAGAGGAATAAAGCTTAAAGTTAATATGAAGTCTTAGGTTGAATAATTTATTATTTGATTTAGACTTTTAGGTAATATAGAGGTTTTTTGGGGGGGACACCCTGTATATATATATATATATATATATATATATATGTGTGTGTGTGTGTGTGTGCAAAAGTCGTGCATCATAGGAATTTTCAGTGTTGATTATATATATTTTTTCTTTTAGATAGGGGATGGCTGCAAAATTAACAATAGATGAGAGGGTGAGCTTGCTTTTAATGTATGGAATACCAAGTACAACAAATCGATGAATCGGTACTAGGCATGGGAATGAGGCCAAGCAGGTTGGGCCTTCAGAAATCCATGAGGCCAAGGATATACATTTGTCAAAGGCCTCAAGATTGTTAGGCTGAAGATATTTGCACCCAGAGGTGTGATATTTGGATGCAAATAACGAACGCAGTATTTGCACCTCTGGGTGCAGATACTCACTTCAAAATCTTTTACAAATAAGCTCCTCCATGCTTTGGGAAGGCTCAACAATCTAGTTTAGCCTAGGCCTAAAGCTCTTCCAAAGGTAACCTACCATAGCCTCACACTAGCCTGTACAGTATCTCTTCTTTTTTTGAAATCTACAAGAAAAAGCAAGATTCTGCTCAAAATTAATAAACAAAGACAGAGCTCATTTCACTTACCTAATAAAAGGGAATTATTAAGCACGTTCATCTATCACATGCAGCCACACCACAACAGTGACAGGCTGTGTTTTTACACTTGCCAGAACAAGATTTCCTGGGTACCATACATTAAGCCCAATAATGTTTTATTTCTCATTTTAATATACCTACAATAATTCAAGTATTTATGATAACATAGAAAGTTATGATGTGAAGATGATCAAGTGAAATATTTCAAAATTGAATTAGCTCACTGAGTATTGATTGTATAATTTATGAATGGTTACAATTATTAGCAACTCTAGCGAGCATTGCAAACAGAGCTACATTTGGAGATGCCTTATTTTTTTTTAAGTTTTGCATTTTTATGCATCTTCATAATGAGAAATTGTAGTCTTGAAGTCTACTAGAGATCGTTAATGTAATTGTAGCTTGTACTGTATGTGAAAGATGTTTCTGATGTACAGTAGGCCTATAGATATGAAGTTTATATCATGCCATTGCTATATAATTATATATATGATAATATAATAATGATAATACTAAGAATATATTTGCACCTGATATTTCAACATGTTATATATGTAATTTGATTCAAGAGTATATTTGCACCTGATATTATCCATTATCAGACATTTTTAAAGTTATATGTATAATACTTTATATTATTAAAGTAAATGAAAAAGCCAAAAAATTATTTGCAAATAAAATAATATAACAATTTACATCTCGGTTATAATGCCGATATTAGCAAAATTATTGTTTGCATCCAATATTATATATTCATTTCAAATCACATTATTTAGAAGTTTGTGTTACAATTTATGATGGGTGAAAAACAATTATTGATACTAGTAGCTAGTTAATAAAAGTAGTTATCAGTATACCAGGTGGTATTCTTCTCTAGTTTGGCCTATTTTTTGCTATAGAAATAGATACTGTACAATAGTTTATACACATAAATAACACACATTATATGAGCTCAGTTCAACTGATGAACCAGCTGATAGATTGCTTTCCCACACTAGTTTTGCTACATTAAGTCAACTGGGCTACTGCTAATAGATCAAAGCATGTTATACCTTAATTTAGATTGTTTTAATCTCAAAAATTACCCATTTTCATTGCATTGAAACTATGGAATGATTTAAATGTTGATAAAAAATATTGTGAATGTAAATTCATTTAAAACAAAGTTGAAATCCTGATGAATAATGGCATACTAATAAAAATCTAGGATTAATGTACATTACTATTTTTTATTCATTTCTCATGTGCAATCGAGGATTAAAGACATTACTCGTGATTGTTCAGTTCTTAGCTATCTCTTATGTACACTATAATATTCATTTCTTTCTATGGTATAATACCTTCAATAATGACTTTGGATTTGTCATATTGATAATGATAATTTAAGATTAATACATACTTTAACTCTTAATAATAATTATTTATTTATTTATTATTAATTAATAACAACTTTTATTTTTAATAAAAGCCCAGTATAGCCTAAAGCTTAAGGGCCAAATTAAATTAAATAAATAGTCCAGCTTCACAATTATTTATGTCATTGTAAAACCAATGTATTTATTTTATTAATAAACGTTATTCAATTCAATACTCTATTTTTATTAGTATTCCATTATTAACCTCTCTACTACCAAGGTTTTTCACATCTACCTATTACCAAGGGGAGTAACTAAGTTACCCCACAGCTTTTTTGTTAGAACTATTTATATACTATATATACAAACTCTATTCTGTCTTGAATATATCACGTATTACTTTAGCAAACCATTATTTACTGCTTACAATATGTACATTTTACAAAAACATCCTCTACTCAATGAATTTGACAAACAGGTTTCTTCCAGATAACACACACAAGTCTAGTTTTTTATCTCATTGTCTAGGACAAATTGCCCAAATATTTCTCTTTCAAAAATTAACAAAGAAAATTCATCTATTTGCCTGTCTTGGAAAGATTAAGTAACAAATACAGTTTATCCCCAATATCCATTGTTAATTGGTTCTTTGAAAACACACTGGATAATGAAAAGATAATGGATAACAATTTCCCATAGACCCAATGATATAAATGAGGGTTACATTCCCAGGTCCCCAGGTCCTAAGTATAAAATGCCTTTAATATCTCCCCTCAAACAACGACTTTCTAAATTAAGCATGTCCAATTCCTTTAATTGTTCACTGTATTCCAATCTTCTTGAGTAAGGAATAAGTTTGGTTGCCTCAGTTCCACAACTCCAAGCGTATCTATATCATGCTTATGGTGAGGGAATCAAGCTTGAATGAAGTATTTTAAGTGAGACCTAACAAAATTTATCTAATCTACAGCTGACTTCCTTACTTTTTAACTAACATTCCTCTTAATATTACTTAACATTTTATTTGTCTTATTCCTAGTCTCTAGGCACTGCTTAGAAAACTTTAGATCACTACTACCTATATATAACACCGAGATCTTTTTCCTGCCTAACATCTTTTAATTAGTTTCCTTGCATCTCATCACTAAAGTTTACATTATTTCTGCCAAAATGGAGGACTTTACATTTTTCTACACTGAATTAAATCTACCACTTTTTTTTTAAATATAGGAAGGAGAGGACAAGGGTGAGTGTGCCTGCAAAAATGTCCCCTCATATCTATTAAGACTTTCGTATTAGAATTTTCCATATTTGTAAATTGTAACTGGGGGCAACTACTTTTGTATCACCTGCAAATTTAGATATTTAACTACCTAATCCCTTTGTACTGTAAATCACTTAGATATACAATAAAGAGTAATGGACCCAACACTTTCTGCCACCCTGATTCATGACCACTTAAAATTACTCTGTTTTCTGTTTTCTCTGTCTTCAAACCATTTTTCTAGTCAGTTTATACCTGACTCTGATATCCAGGGTTGGCACCCAAAAACCCAACCCAAAACCCACTGGAATTTTCAGTGGGTTTTGGGGTTTTTGTCAAGATGTTTATTTAAAAATAATTGAAATTTTTCTGATTGCTACATTGTTCAATTGTAGCTAATTAGAATGTTTTGGCATGTTGATTATTTCAAGTAAGCTGACTTATAAAACAATTCTTAAATTATGCAATGTGTAAATAAAGACTATGAAAAATTGAAAAGTTTTAAAAAGGACTTGCACCCATTGTGAACACTATGGGCAATTATTGGATCATTTGACACATTGCTCCAACCATCTTGAATTAAAGTTACAGTAGAATTGACTAAGTCTTTTTTCAGTGAATCCAGTACCTACTTCATTATTCACTTTGATTAGTGAGTCATCAGATAATTTTTTTCTGCTTGGAGGACAATAGCCTGGTCTTAAATTCTGGACCCATTTAATAAATTCTTTATTCTCTACAACTACAAATGGAATATTTGCTGAAACGAAAAATCTGGCCATTTGCAAATCTAGTCGTTCTTTTTGATCTCCAGTTGTTCTAACCACATATGGCATTATCTGACCTTGTGTTTTCTTGGCTGGAGTAGAATGAAAAAATGGTAGGCCCTATGGAAGATTCAGAAGCGGTTGAAGTGAATGAAGTCTCACTACTGTGAATTGTAGTGTCATCATGAACCAGGCTTTCATATGATTTGCTTGAAGAGGGTCTACTCTCAAAACTGCTGTGTCTATGTGTAGGAGGAAGAGTTGCTGATGTAACAGTATTTGTAAGCTCATCCGCTTCATCATCACAAGCCTGTACCCATTTTTTATTGCATCGATCTAAATGATGTTTCACTTGTTCTATTTTTTTCAAAAATACACATCTGCAGTATTTGTACCAAACTCTATTTGGTTGGTCACTCAACATTTCTACTTCATCCCATTCAGCAGCTTTAAGTCTGCCACCAGTATGTGCGGGTCTAACTTTCTCTAGATGATGTTTCACTCTCTCAATTTTTCAAGTGATACTTTCTTTGCAATAATTGCATATAGTACTCTAGTCAGCTGATCACTTAATAAAGTCACCTTGTCCCATTTGCTAGCTTTAGATCTTCCACCTCTATAACTCTTTGGCATCTTAAAAATTTAAATTTGAGTTAGGTCTAAATAAAACTGAAATCTGCTATTAAGAAATAAAGGAAAGATCTAAAATTAAAATGGAGAAAATTCTAATATGTCATATTATCTCTCATATTTGAACTTCTGTGAAATAAAGATGTCTTTTTAATATATATTGTATATTAGATAAATAAATTAATAAAATAATAGATATATTAGGCACAACATAATTATCGAACCTTTCTAAAAAAAAATTCAACCCATCAAAAACCCAAAAACCCAGTTGGGTTGGTTTTTGCCAACCCTGCTGATATCCCATGAGCTTTTAATTTATACTTAAGTCTCCTATGTGGAACCTTGTCAAATATCTTACTAAAATCCAAATCTACCTTATCAGTTACAAACTAAAAAGTATACTTCTGAATCTAAATCCATGTTGGGAACTTGAAGTAAGGTTAAAATGATCTGAATGATCTTGAATACCATTTTTTTTAATTCTTTCTAGTATTTTTCCTATCAATGATGTTAAACTACAGGCCTATAATTTCCTATGTCCTTTTCACTACCCTCTTTGCAAATGGGTACTATATTTGCTTTTTTCCATTCATCAGGTACCTCTGCATTATTAATAGACATAGCAAGCAAAATAGATCATTACAGTACTTAAGAAATTGCCTTCCCTACTATTTCCCAAGTTTGTCTATAAGAGGCAGGTTGAAATCTCCCATAATTATATTCTACCATTACATCTTTCTTTTATTTCCTGAATTATACTATTATCAACTTCCTGTGTTTGGTTTGGAGGTTTGTAAAATTCACCTATCCAAATGTACTCTTTACTTGACACACAAATATCAACCCAAACTGATTCTACCCTGTAGTCTGATTTAATATTACATTCTGAACTGAAGTTAAATCATTGTATAAGACCAAACTACTTCCATGCCTATGTATGTATCTAGATTCTAGACACTTTTTTTTCAAAATGCATTCAGCCAGTGCTAGACTTTTAAATATTAAGAGTGAGAACTTTACAATTTGGAAATCAAAAATTTGTCTAAAACTATGAGATTTCTGCAGATTCTCAATTCTTGGGGGTGAGTATACTGGGCTTAATGCAACCAAAAGTGCAACAATTGTTCACCAATTCACTTACTATACGTGATGCAGCCTTCATAGAAATCATAGTCATACAACTGTTATTCTTCCTTTGTTTACAAGACTAAGGCTATTTTCTTTTTGTCCAACTGAAGAAGTCAAATCAAGTCTGTCACAGTCTTTTCATCCAAAATTCAAGATCTAACTAGACTAAGTTTAATGAAAAAATTCCAGTTACTCTTCTGTAAACAAACAAACAACATTTCAGACTCAACAGGTACAAACATTATGCAAGTGGTTTGTACAAGGTTAACTAATAGTTGTCTGGAGCAGTGACTATGTAGGCCAATGAAACACTATAAATAATGAGCATACATACAGTTACCTATGCCAATACTTCCAGATTCAAGATTTATGAACTATATCAGTTACCAGTTCACTAACTATGGCTTCTATTATTTTGACTGACTGACTGACTTACTAAGCTTAGTGATAAATCTTTATTTAAATCTAAATAATTCATGTTTAAATATGTATCATACTATAATGCAGGGCTACTTCTAAAACAATTTTAGCGGGTGGGTTTAAAATAGTTTTTTTTAAATTGTATTTCATCACAAATAACAAATCAAATCAAATAAGTTTTATATATATATATATATAATTTCGCAAAAAGAAAGTTGAAAAACCATGCGACTATCGGACCTTTAAAAAATGAGAACAGTGATTTATCTGATGATCTAACAGAAGTATCTGAAATATTAAAAGCCCAGTATGAATCATCTTTCAGTATCCCAAAAACTGACAAATTGATATGTGATAGAAACGCGTTCTTTGAAGAAAAACCACAAGGGGAAAGTATAACGGATTTTGACTTTACGACGGATGATATTACACAAGCCATATGGAAACTAAGAACACACTCAGCAGAAGAATTTAGGGCTAAGTTACTCACTTTGCTAGTACCAACATTTGATGGGGACATCGTACAATTCCCATCTTTCATTGAAAAATTTGAGAGTTCAATAGGTAATAAACCTTATATTCCAACTGTTGATAAGTTTAGCTACTTAACTAGTTTCTTTAAAGGTCCAGCCTATAACATGATAGCCTATTTACCAGCTGTGGGTGATTCATATGAAATAGCTATTGCTCTCTTGAAACGTAATTACATTAATAAAGATGAGATTATATTTGAATTATCTCAACAAATTATTGATTTTGCACCCGTAAAAGATAACCATAGTGATATGGAAAATTTTTATTCAAAATTAGAAGCTATTATGGGACAACTGGTTAGCAATGAGATAAATGTTAAAGCTTCATCTTGGATTATACAAAGCGCAGTTCTTAGGTGCCTTCCTTTGAGGGTTAAAGATGTTTTAGTTCAAAAGACAGGAGAAAATTATCCTAATCTTGAAAACATCAGAAAACACTTTCCAACTATCCTAACTAATTTCAAATTGAGAAATAGTTCAATACAAAATAAGACCCAGACTATGGATAAACCAAAGACTGTCCCCAGAGACCAACTAGCTACAGCCAAACAGACAAAACTTGATACTGTAGCATCAAATGTGACCAATTGTAATACACGAACACCTACATTACAGAACTTTAATGTAACTGTTGCCTCAACTTACACACCACATTGCAAATTTTGTCCAAGTGATGAACACAGTAGTACTGGGTGTGGCAAATATTCAGACTAACTCAAGATCTAGAAGATGTGAATAGTTGAACCTATGTAAAAAGTGTACTGGCCAGGGACATTATAAGAAAGACTGTAAAACTAGGTTAAGGTTCAATTGTAAGTTTTGTAAAAGTTCATGACATGTCTCATCAATGTGTGATTCACTGAAGTGTCCAAACAATAATACTCACTCAAAAGATACCTCCTCCAAACAAAGGTAATCAAGAAAATGCCACTTTCATGGGACATTCCATTTGTTCAAACAACGTAACAAAAAACACTGAGGTTCTTTTACCAACTATCACTTTGGACTTAGTGAATGGCGAGGGTAGCACCACTCCAGTGAGATGTCTTATAGACTCTTGTTCTCAACAAACATTTGTTTCGCAAAATGTAGTTAATAAATTGGGTTTGACACCAAACCCGAATGAACAAGAACTCAATATCACATCCTTTGTTAAGGATAACTCAAACAAAAATAGCTATAAGACAATTGACCTGGAACTACATGTAGAAAATGAATTAGAAAAAATTAAAATAGTCATTATTTCAAAAGTAGGACAAAACAAACCATCAATCATTTGAGAAAATAACGCAATATAGCTGATAAATATATCACAAACACAGTAGCTAACATTGAAATGTTAATGGGGGCAGATTATATTCATAGGGGCATAGTGAAGATAGGTAATGGTATAGCCCCTTTGGGTGACCTATCCAGACACAACCTAGACCTAAACCAAAATAGTTCATGACTAACAAATACTATGTGCCTCAACTCAGTCCTACATAACACCTGTAAGAATAGCAACACTTTGAATAATATTATAACAACTGAGAATATTAATTCATCACTATCAAATGAAACTCTGGATGAGGCAATTCAAACTTTATGGTTGCTAGAATCTGTGGGTATACATGACACAACTCAAACTTCAGAAGATCAGTTAATGGTAGAAAGATTTGAAGACACCATTCAGTGCAAAGACAATAGTTATTTTGTTGAGTTACCTTGGAAAATAAATTGTCCAACTTTAAGAGATAATCTCAAAGTAGCTAAAGGACATTTATATAAAGTAATGAAAAAGCTCAAACAAGATAATACAATTCAAATGTACAGTGATGTCTTCAAAGAACAGCTACAGAAAGGCTTCATTGAAGTAACAAATAACCCTTTTAAAAAAGATGGTTGTCATTATTTAACCCACAGGGGGGGGTTTATCGACAAGATGCCCCGACAACAAAACTCATAGTAGTACCTATATAACTGTAGCCTCAAAGACAGTGATAAACACAGTTTGAATGAATGATTGCATGATTGAGGGTCCTAATCTCATTTCTGACCTTGTGAAGATCTTACTCAGGTTCAGGTTAGATAAATATGCCTTACAAAGTGACATTTCAAAGGCATTTTTGAGAATAAATCTTAAAAATGAATATGACAAGAACCAACTTAGGTTCTTATGGTTCAGGGATCCATTTGATTTGAATAAAAGGTTCATAACCTATAGATTCAATGTTGTGTTATTTGGAGCCAATTGCTCACCTAGCCTCTTAGCATTGACAATTAGACATCATTTGAACCAGTTTAATAACTCTTTTAACACTAAACTTCCTCAAGGAACATTTTTATGTAGATAATCTAATAGGCTCAACATCAACAAAATCTGAATTATCTGAGGTCTATGAACACACTCAAAACATTATGTAACAAGGTAACTTTGAACTTAGAGAGTGGATTTCAAATGATGCGGATTTAAACAAAGATTTTAAAGGATAATAATAGTCTTACTGAGCCATCAGACAGAGTTAAAACTTTAGGTATGAACTGGTATTGGGATGCAACTTCTAACAGTCATGATTCAATCTGTACTAAAGGTTTTAAACTTGAGGAAGCAAACACTAAAAGACAAATATTATCAGAGGCTTCAAAAATTTTTGACCCCATAGGTCTATTGCTGCCAGGGCCACCGCTTCCATTAGGCGAGGTTAGTAAATGCTAAGGGCGCCAAAGATCTGGGGGGCGCCAGCACCTCCCGCCCTGTGCACATCTGATAGTATTATGTAAGAACAACATGAAAAAAATAATGAAGGAATGAGAAGCATAGACAAATGATGAAATGTTGTACGACGTATGTACACCAGTTTAGCTTGACTGATATTTACATAATTAACTTATTCATCTTATTGGGTCATTATAGAACTTTTACTATCATGACCTTTAACCCTTTAGGGGTGGGAGTCATAAATAAGCGATTTAAAAATGTTGAGCGCACAGACGGGAGTCATCAATAAGCGACTCAGGGGTCATTCTCTGTCAGATCAACCAAAAAAAATTGAAATTAATACCCTCATCTCTCATATTTTGCTGAAATTTGGTTTATAGGGAGTTTGTGAGCCCTGAATCCATTTCTGAAATTATAAGGTCAATCCGACCAACGGTTCAAGAGATATGACCTCGGGCAATTTGAGGTCACTCGCGAGGTTACTAACATTTGGCGAGCCATAACTTGGGTAATAATTATCATAATTATATAAAAGTATATATATTTAGAATCAGAAAACGACAAGGAATCCAAATATGCAAGTTTTAGAACTCTAGGTTGAAAAATAAAAAAGTTACACTGTAACCAAAATTTGAGGTCACGATTTGACCTCTGGGGTATCAAATGAGAATTTTTTTTTTAAATGTAAAAAATGAAGGCATAGGCATTGGCTATTAGAATCAGCAAAAAAAAGTTTGTTTATGTTAGTATTTTTCATGTAACTAACTTATAAGTGAACACCATATTCATAAGTTGTGCGTCAATTCTACCTATTTTTTCACACAAGCTCATAATTTGACCTATAGAAATTAAAATTACATTTTTTATAGGTATAAAAAACAAAGTCAGAGTTCTTGACTAATAGAAACAATCATAAAAAGTTTGTTTATGTTGGTACTTTTCATGTAACTAACTTATAAGTGAACACCATATTTATAAATTGCTTGTCATTTCAAGGAATTTTTATATCTTAGCTATCAATTTGACCTCAAGCTCCAAGAATTTAATAAAAATTGTATTTCACTGCTAATCTACACTGGCAATAATAGTTATAATAGTGAAAGGGGAAGACTAAGCTCACATGTAGCCTAAACAAACCTGTTGAAACATGTTGCTACTTGTCTAAGTGCAGAATCAACAGAGATAGTTGCAAAATTCCTTGTCTACAGGTTAGTACAGTTCCAGCCAGCACTGTGGGTGGCTGGTGGGTATGGTGTTTTAATGAGCCTCAGAGACTATCAAGGCCTAAAATATTAAGTGTGTATAGCTATATATTTTCTAAAAAATATATATTACCTAATTGTAAATCCTATATCTTTACAGATCAAAATACAATGGTTCGGCACTTGAAATACTGCCAGGACCCTATTCAAAAACACAAGAAACGCATAACAATCAATCTTAGAAAAGTGACTGATGTACTTGTTGAAAAATGTGCTGGAAGAGTGAAAAAAGACTCATTGTTGTGTGTGAACTGCTGGACACTGATAATGAAAAACCCCACTATACTTAGTACCACTGAAAACAACGAGTCTGAGCAGGATTCAAATGAATCATCTACTATCAGTGGCTTGAGTAACATCTCTTCAATTCAAGATCTGGACAATGACAGTGATTGCTTGATAAAGGAAAATCCTTCAACTTCAGTTGAACCAGTTCTAGCATTTCTGGACCAAACACCAGTTAAAAAAAGTAAGTAATAAATTAATATAATAACTTATACTTTACTACAAGGTCTGTTTGATCTACTATATAGCCAATTATATAGCATTTAAGGTACTATAATTAATATTTAATTACTAATATTCAGGTGTGTGAAACCTTTTTTTCTGTTCTTTTCAGAAGGGCTGTCAATAAGCCAGAAAAAGCGCAAGGCTCGTGGTAAGCTATCATCTGCTCAGAAACACCTGAAGGAGAGGCTAGAACTCAGTTATGGTGTTCAAATTACCGAGGAGGTAAGTGATACTTCAAAACCTGAAACTAAATCTGAAAAACATCTAGACAAATTAATGAATGAATTGAAACAGTCATTCCTGGAGAGCAAATGTCACCATCACAAACTACAAATATTGACACTCTCACCATACACAATTGAAAAAACAGCTAGTTTCTTTCAAACTACAACATACATGGTGAAAAGAAGCCGTTCACTTAAATCAGAACATGGAATCCTTCTGAAGATTCCACTAATGAGCAAAGGAAAAGTGATATCTGAAGAACACAAAGATATAGTTAGAAGATTCTATGAGTCAGAAGAGGTTAGTCGTATGTGTCCTGGCCAAAAGGATTGCGTGAAAGTTATCAGTGCTGAAGGTGCAATGAAGGTGCAAAAATGATTGGTCCTCGGGAATTTAAGAGAGATGTTTGAATTATATAAAAATGATGAAAAGAATCCCAAAATAGGATTTTCCACATTTGCAAAATTACAGCCATCATATTGTGTGCCTGCCGGTAGTGGTGGGACTCATTCTGTCTGTGTCTGCACATACCATCAAAATCCAAAATTGCAGCTGGCTGCATTGGGAGAAAGAGGTCTTTCATACAAGGATCTTATGGATTACAGTGTCTGCAGTACAGAAAGAGAGACTTGCATGATGCAACTTTGCAATGATTGCCCAAGAGAAGAGGGTGTCCTGGATTTTCTTGAGTTACTTGACAGTGTGAAATCAGCTCCAAATGAAATATCTTACAAGCAATGGGTGACTGTTGACCATTGTACAATGGTTGATAAGGTGGAGCCACTTCATGAATACTTATCATCCCTAAGCATGAAAATATCCCGCATGGTTCGTCATCACTTTGTTGATCAGCAACAATCACAGTACTTCAAGCAGTTGAAAGAAACACTACCACCTCAGAGCAAGGTAGTTATAGTAGGTGATTTCTCTGAGAATTATTCTTTCATTGTCCAGGATGCTGCCCAAGGGTTTCACTGGGACAATTCACAGTGTACAGTTCACCCTTTTGTCATCTATTATAGATCATCTGCAGACCAGGAACTTAGCCATTTTAGTGTCTGTTTCTTATCTGCATCACTAAAACACAACACTATAATGGTTTACTCATTCATATTGAAGCTTATGACATATGTTAAATTCAGATGCCCACAATTGAAGAAGGTGCACTATTTCTCAGATGGATGTGCTGGCCAATATAAGAACAGATACAACTTCACAAATCTCTGTTACCATGAAGAGGATTTTGGTCTGTCTTGTGAATGGCACTTCTTTGCTACATCCCATGGCAAAAATGCATGTGATGGGATTGGAGGAACAGTGAAAAGAGCTACTGCTCGTGCCAGTTTGCAGAGAACTACAGAGAGGCAAATTCTTACACCAGAACACATGTTTCAGTTTTGTGAAGAAAACTTGAGCAAGAAGATAAATTTTTTCTTTGTAACTACAGCTGATTTGAAAGATGCAGAAGAATGGTTGGAACATCGATTCAAGGATAGTAGGGCTATTCCTGGAACTCAGAAATATCATAGATTTGTTCCCCTAAACAAGGAAGAACTGATGGTGTATCCCATTTCAAGTGGCATTGGAGAAAAGAAAAGAATAAGGAAAAGTCATTTTACTAATGAACCTGCAATGCTTGGTAACCTAAAATGTGTCAAACCAGGAGAGTATGTTGGCTGCATTTATGACATGCAAGTTTGGTATGGAATTGTGGAGGAATATTGTGAAGAGTTTGATGATTTCACTGTGAACTTTCTACATCCCTCTGGGTCATCAGGATCAAGTGCATATTATTATCCATCAAACAAGGATTCATGTGCAGTGCCAGGACATCATATATTAACTGTAATGAGTTGTCCTACCCTAAGAGGAGGCAGCAGAATTCAATACATTTTTCCACAAAAAGAAATTGATGAGAGCATCGAGCATGCAAAAATTGTATTAGGCTAGCACATGAATCCTCTAAGTAGGTCTTCCCCTTTCACTATTATAACTATTATTGCCAGTGTAGATTAGCAGTGAAATACAATTTTACATTTTTTGCCTTTGTTTTTATATCTATAAAAAAATGTAATTTTAATTTCTATAGGTCAAATTATGAGCTTGTGTGAAAAAATAGGTAGAATTGACGCACAACTTATGAATATGGTGTTCACTTATATGTTAGTTACATGAAAAATACTAACATAAACAAACTTTTTTTTGCTGATTCTAATAGCCAATGCCTATGCCTTCATTTTTTACATTTAAAAAAAAAATTCTCATTTGATACCCCAGAGGTCAAATCGTGATCTCAAATTTTGGTTACAGTGTAACTTTTTTATTTTTCAACCTAGAGTTCTAAAACTTGCATATTTGGATTCCTTGTCGTTTTCTGATTCTAAATATATATACTTTTATATAATTGTGACCATTATTACCCAAGTTATGGGTCGCCAAATGTTAGTGACCTCGCAAGTGACCTCAAATTTCCCGAGGTCATATCTCTTGAACCGTTGGTCGGATTGACCTTATAATTTCAGAAATGGATTCAGGGCCCACAATCTCCCTATAAACCAAATTTCAGCAAAATCTGAGAGATGAGGGTGTTAGGCACTGGTTGATCTGACAGAGAATGACCCTCAGCTTATTTACGGCTTAATATGAATTCCAGGAGTCGTCAATAAGCGAATAACTGTTTTTATGTGACATATGCCCTTCTTGCTTGGAAAAACCAGTAGATATGTCCTTTTTGCATGCATATTTTAGCACTTTTGAGCGTTCTGATTTGTTACTACATATGCCTTGCTTTACTCGCTGTTTTGATTGGTCATGACACTTTCTTGAACTGTGAAATGATTTTATAATTTTATAATAAATATATGTATTAGCAAATTAAAATAGATCAGTGTAAGGCAAATAGTTTCTTCAATATGGTACCTTGATTACTTTGTGGGCAAACCCAATCGTGAAGTGGGAGGCGGGTGGGGACGCCAGCTGCAGTCCTGCTAAGGGCGCCAAATAGGCTGGTGCCAGACCTGATTCCTGCCTTCAATAATAAAATCAAAGATTCTCCTCCAAGAAGTTTGGAGGACAAATGTTGGGTGGGATAATCCAATAACAACTGAAGATCAAAAATCTTGGAAGAAGTTAGCTGCTAATTTAACAAAAATGCAGAACATTAAAATACAAAGTTGCTGTGGGTTTAGGGATAAGCCCCAGAGACTTCATGTGTTTGCTGATGCAAGCACACAGGCTTATGGGTGCTGTGCGTACCTTGTAAGTCCTACAGAAAGTCATCTAATTTATGCAAAAGGGAAAGTTACACCTCTCAAACCTACCCAAACCATACCTCAACTGGAACTATTGGCTGCTGCATTAGCCATTAAAACCATTTCATTTCTTAAGGATGCTTACCATGATGTGAACATGACTGATATCCACATCTGGCTCAACAGTCAGATTTGTCTTGCGTGGATATGGAATGATAGCATTAATAGTAAGAACATCTTTGTAAGAAATAGGCTAAAAGAAATAGCTGAAGCTAATGAAAGCCTACAAGTCAACTTTCACTATGTTCTAACTAAACAAAATCCAGCAGACTTTTCTGACCAGAGGTTTATCCTACAAGTTGTTGAAATCAAATAAAACTTGGTTCATGGGACCTAAGTAGCTCTGTAATACAGACCAGTGGCCTGTGGAACAAGTTAACTTGACATTAAATTTAATCTTTTCAAATGAAAAAATTGAACTAATCACTAATTATAAACATTATTCTGATTTCAGCAAACTTGTCAGGGTCACAGCCTACTGTTTAAGGTTTGCTCACAACTGTTTAACTACAATTAACAAACAGCTAAATAAGAATAATCACAATTATACAGAAGTTGCAACCAAGTACTGGATAGGGCATGCACAACAAAAGGAGTACAATAAAGAGTTAGAATTCTTGACATAAGAACATAAGAATTTTTATAGTGGGCACACTAGGGGCCACTTCGGCCCATCAAGGTGGCTCCACTATGTAAAAACTACCTGTACATTGGCAATAACCAATTTTTACAAAACTAATTAATTATCAATTTAAAACTAAAGATAGAATATCTGGATCCAGAGGATCAAAGTCATAATAGGCTACTATCCACAAATATGTTACACACTATATCTATTTACAACTAACATGCAAATATATCAAATCCAAAGAATCCAGTCAATTTCATTATGGTACCCATCAATACCAGTACTGTGCCAACCAAAAATAAGTCACGGTCCATATCAATTGTGGACCAAGTCACAATTTACTAATGGGAAACAAACAAAAGAGCCTGTACTATCAGTAGTTGTGGATCTAAACTTGTTCAGAAATGAGGAAGGTCTTCTAAGGTGTAAAGGGAGATTAGACAAATGACAAATCAAAACTGTCTTACAAAAGCAAACATCCAATCCTTTTACCTAGATTTAGCTATCTGACAACATTAATCATCAGACAAACACACAATGATGTACATCATATGGGGGTACCACAGACACTAACTGCATTAAGAAAAACTTATTGGATACCCAAGGGAAGGTGTTGTGGGATATAGGGAGGCATCATCTTGGGTTAGGGGATACTCTCTGTCCTTACACACCCTATTTAAAGAGATTCCTCTGCCGAGCGGTGCCCCCCATAGTACTGTGAGGTATTGAAAAACTCATGATCTTCACTTGCCACACAAACACCTTTAAATGGGAGACTCAAAATGGGTGCACACACATTTCTACATTACTGTACAGTCTTTACAGCCATACCTACACTTTTCCTCCTAAGTATATATATTGTAATGTATATGGATGTAAATTGTGACTTGGTCCGCAATTGATATGGACCGTGACTTATTTTGGTAAATGTACAGTATTACACCCATCTCCCTTTCAAGGTGAAATTTGTTTTTCCTATGGTTTTTGATGTGTTTTGAACGAATCTGACCTTCAAAACCGTCGGAAATGACTCGTTTTTTAGATAACCCCCCTCCCCCCAGCCGGCAATCGAAAACGAGTCATTTCCGACGGTTTTGAAGGTCAGATTCGTTTAAAACACATCAAAAACCATAGGGAAAAACAAATTTCACCTTCAAAATTGACCTAACCTAACCTATCCTAACCTAAATCACTTATAGTCTTGTAGGCAGCCCAGGAATCACTATAAATCACAGAGCCAAGCCTAATGTACTTCTGAATGAGTGGAATAAGTGTTCCATTCCGGTACGAAAGTAATTCAAATTCGAAATGGAAGGAGCGCAGATTGGGCAGACATGTAACGAACACACAAACGAACGTACGAACACACACTAGATACACACCAAAAAAATGTTTATATCAAAAACGAAGCATTTGCGACGGAAAAGATATAGAAGGAAAGTGTCTTAGAATTAAAAAATCTACTTAATGAATATATAATAATTGCTGGACGTTAGACGGGTGTAATAGTGGAATAATACCCTTATTTTTGGTTGGCATGGTACTGGTTTTGATGGGTACCATAATGAAATTGACTGGATTCTTTGGATCTGATATATTTGCATGTCAGTTATAAATAGATAGTGTGTAACATATTTGTGGATAGTAGCCTATTATGACTTTGATCCTCTGGATCCAGAGATTCTATCTTTAGTTTTAAATTGATAATTAATTAGTTTTAACTTGATAATTAATTAGTTTTAAATTGATAATTAATTAGTTTTGTAAAAATTGGTTATTGCCAATGTACAGGCAGTTTTTACATAGTGGAGCCACCTCGATGGGCCGAAGTGGCCCCTAGTGTGCCCACTCTAAAAATTTCTTATCTTCTTATGAAGGATCACTGTTAAAACAATCCTGAGTGAGTGTGTCTCATGTAGGCATATTCATGCTAAACCCTATAGGAAACCAAATCCTCCTGCTTTGCCAGAGGAGAGAGTTACTCTCAACAGGCCCTTTGGTACTGTAGGGCGTGTAGGCCAGTGTTGCCATTTCTACAGATTTATCTGTGCATCTACAGATTTTATGCTTTGTTTCAGATTTTCAGATTTTTACCCCAAAATGGGCGAAATCTACAGATTTCTAAAATTTATGATTTTTTTTATGCTTCTTTTCAGATTTTCCTTCAAAATGGGCAAAATTTGCCGATTTCTAAGATTGAGGTTTTTTTTTACTAACCACTACGGACGACACTGGATATTACAGTAATATTACTGAGTTTCTCCATGAGAACCAACAAATTATTTTCGTGCGCCACCTGTCAGTAGAGAGTGGCAACATAACATAAACACGCCACACTCAGCTGACTGTGCGTCGGTTCTTACTAAGTCATCAACAAAACACACTGCTAAAGAAAGCAAAGGGTGGAATCTACAGTACAGATAAATAGCCCTGTTGTTGTTAATGATAATGTTCATTCCATAATTCCAGTACAGCACAAAATTATGTATTTTATTGAATTCCTTTTTCCATTTTTGTATATATGCATCCTTATTTTGTTGCTCTATACTTGTTCTTTCTATTTGCTGCTTTTTGTCTAGATCATTCTTAAACTGGCCTATAGACGTAGCTTGAATAGTATTCTGGTTTAAAATATTCAGTTTATCTACCTTTCATTCACTAAATTTTGTGTTTAATTGACCATTTTTGTATTTCTGTTTGGAATTATGAATATTATTGTATATGTTACTTACAAAAATAAACTTTAAAATCAAATGGTAGTTTACAGATTTTGTCTACAGATATTTTTATTGAAACTACAGATTTCTACAGATATTTTGACACCAATCTTCAGATTTTCATTATTTCTGGATGGCAACGCTGCTGTAGGCATTGACTATACAGGAGCATTGACTGTAGGGATGATTGACACTGAACCAAAAATGTACATTGTACTGTTTACATGTGCTGCCTCACGAGCTGTTTATCTGGATGTTGTGGAGGACCTTACAGCAGAATCTTTTGTTGCTGTCTTTAAGAGATTCTGTGTACGACATTCAGTACCCAAGACAGTTTGGACTGACAATGCTACATATTTCAAGGCTGGTGAACAGGTCATCAACGACTTGTTAAGCAATGAACTCACACAATTATATGTACAAAATTCAAACAAAGTGGAAGTATATTCCAGTTGCCTCTCCTTGGTATGGTTTTATCTGGGAGAGGAATATACAAACAGTAAAGAATTGCTTGAAGAAAGCAATTGGTAAAAAACAGATACACTTGTTTGAGTTGCTCACTCTCCTGGCTGAGATTGAGAACATCATCAACAATAGAGCACTCACTTATGTGAGTGACAACATTAATGACCCGGAACCATTAACTCCAACTCATTTGATTCGGGGAGAACAAGTTAGTCTCCTGCCGGACTACAATATAGACTCTTCAGAAGACCAAAACTGGACTCAACGACATGATGAACTCCAAACTAAGTTACAACACTTAACTAGAGTTAAAGCTCATTTCATTAAACAGTGGAAAACTGAGTACTTGATGGGTCTAAGGGAGACACATAAACAAATGACTAAGAAGGATTGGTCTGACACAATTAAGGTAGGGGACCTTGTTCTCATACATGACAGTACTCCAAGACAATACTGGCCTCTGGCTAGAGTTTTGGAACTCAGACCAGGGGCAGACGGGGTAACAAGAGTGGTCAAATTAAGGACTTCAACGGGTGACACAACAAGAGACATTTCTCTTTTGTACCCCCGAGAGTCTGGACCCAAAACAATGGACTTTGGAGAGCCCTCTCCACCGACAGTAACAACTGGAGACACTGAACTTCCAGTAACTATTCCCTTGACAGTAGGAGCGGTAACGCATCCTACTACAACATTGACAGACACAAGATCTCAGCGACAAACAGCGTTAAAGGCGCGACTAGTTTTACAACAAAAAATAGATGCTGGGGAATTGTAATTTCATCTTCTAATTTTCACTTTTCCTTTTCTTATGGTAAAGACCATGGACAGTTTCATCCTATGGATGTATATTTTCTCTTCTAATTAAATGCTACATCTTCTCCATGAGAAGGTGAGGATAGTCACTGTTAATCAGATTAACAGGCATTTACAGTCAAATAATTAGCTAGTCTACACTCAGACATAAAAATTGGTGACAATGATACCAAGATTTTTATCTCCCGGGGCCCCCAGTATATGGAAAACTGATGTGTGGGTAGTTGGGAGGTAACGAAAATGGTTCACTGAGTAGGTAGGTAGTTAATCTAACAATTATTAAATTCCTTTTATGTCAATAACTGGGTGGATGAAACCAATTGGTTGCCCACCAGAGTTATTCTCCACACTAGTATTTATATACTGTGTGACAAGAGCGTGCTCGGTAATAGATATACATTACCGATCAACCAACCGAAAAAAAACCAAGAGGACGCTGGTGGAAAAAGCCCCGCGAAAAAGGGACAAGGGAGAACGAAAACGAGGAACGGGGCGAGAAGACGGAACGGGAGAAGGGAGAAGAAAAAACAACGGAAAAAAAAAGATCCCCACCAGCAAGTACGCTCTCAACAATTAAACAAAAAGGGAGAGGGACTCTCTAATAACACTCAGTAAGTGATCAGTTGTGTTTTTTAGCCCAGTTAATTAAGGGACATACATTAAGCTGGGTCAGACAAATTAGGCCTACATTGTGGTCTAAGACCTAGCATCAACTCATAGCTTAACAAAGGTGAAGGTAGATTGCCCTAACCTAATTTGGTGAGGAATCCTACTGTGGACCTCAATTACTCTGCCCGCTCTGGACCATTTCCTGAATCTCTAGGCTGACCCCTACAAGGCTAGACTTAATCTACTCTATAGTTAGACTGGAGATATGAATTGGGGACCAATTCATAGAGAGCATTTTTCACAGGCTACCTAAACTAGAGACTAGGTTACGCACCTCACCCTTCAAATAACTAACGTCTTCAACGTTAGTATTGGTTCGGCTTTCGTCAACCGTAGCCCTACCCTGCCCTCATCAAGCGTTGCAAGTCTTTCCGTTACCTCACGTACACTGCGTTTTGTGTCAACTATTTCCTTCCTTAACTCGCAAAAGAAACAAACTGATCTCTCGGTAATCGCCATAGGACCGCCGTTATAATCTTTAAAATCCGAATACTACCAGTTTACCCAACACCTAACAAACGACGCTTTCTGCGACGGCATCGCGTAGTTAAAATTAGTTTATAACCGTCACAAGTTTAAGTTAAATTAAGCCGGCACGCTATGAAAACTTCTAAATCGCTAAAAACCACTAATATTCAATTACTTAACTATTACAATGTGAATATAAACACAAGTATATAAAATTCAAAACTTTCCAAAAGTAAAATTATTAGTAATATGCAAAAGTAGAAGCAATATCAGAGAGCTCAGGAAATGCGTCCGTTCAGTACAGAGTCTGGCTGAATGCCGAATGCAGAGCCAGTTTGCCCGAATTCAGGCCCCCTTAGCCCCCAGCCCCCCCGGCTCGTACGCCTATATATATATATATATATGATACACACAGACCGTGCATGGAACAAGGAACTCTTCTAGGAAAATTAAATCCACTATAGTCCGAATAAGTAATGGTAAATGACAAATACTATAGTTTTTTCTTTTGCATGATGCTAGCCCGACGTGGGCAACGGGTCACTCATAAAGAGGTCCCAAAAATATAGCTTCCCTCACCAGCTATCTGCAAAGCAGATAGGATCCAGCTTTGGGACAGGATCTAGGGTTTAAAGCAGCCTAGCCCAGCTACATTTAGAACCTCAATATAAGCAAAAGACTCGCTGCCTTCTTTTGCTTATATTGAGGTTCTAAATGTAGCTGGGCTAGGCTGCTTTAAACCCTAGATCCTGTCCCAAAGCTGGATCCTATCTGCTTTGCAGATAGCTGGTGAGGGAAGCTATATTTTTGGGACCTCTTTGCGAGTGACCCGTTGCCCACGTCGGGCTAGCATCATGAAAAAGAAAAACTATAGTATTTGTCATTTACCATTACTTATTCGGACTATAGTGGATTTAATTTTCCTAGAAGAGTTCCTTCTTCCATGCACGGTCTGTGTGTATCATAAAAAACCTCAGGGAACCATTCTGAGTTCATTCCCATATATATATATATATATATATATATATATATATATATATATATATATATATATATATGGGAATGAACTCAGAATGGTTCCCTGAGGTTTTTTATGATACACACAGACCGTGCATGGAAGAAAGAACTCTTCTAGGAAAATTAAATCCACTATAGTCCGAATAAGTAATGGTAAATGACAAATACTATAGTTTTTCTTTTTCATGATGCTAGCCCGACGTGGGCAACGGGTCACTTGCAAAGAGGTCCCAAAAATATAGCTTCCCTCACCAGCTATCTGCAAAGCAGATAGGATCTCACCCACCATACTGTGAGGTAACAACAGGAAACAGTATGTTGTTCCTGTGCGTGAACTGAAAGGTGTCAAAAACTCACATTCCCCTAAGGGGATGATCCACATTTAAATTATATTATAATGCATTCATCTACAATACATTCATAAAAACGTGAACCAGTAGCGTACCCTCATTACCACGATCTTTTCTGCAGTGCTGCTACACAGTGTTGCCAGATTAAAGAAGGGTATATTCGATATATACTGTATATATATATATATATATATATATATATATATATATATATATATATATATAATATATATACACACATATATATATATATATATATAACACAAAAAGAAAACTATGTTTTATGAGAGACAAAGTTCTACTGAGCACAATGGTATAAAATTTATCGTAGTTGCCTGAAAATTGTGGATTTTATGGGCAATTTTGAAAAAATGGTGTAAAGCGTTTTATGGACTTCAGTAAATTTTCGACTTAGTCTCCTTTGGGGATTTAGCCAGTGGAGGGTACGTGCCCCATAGGCCCACCTCTGGATCCGCCCATGTATATCATTGGTTAGTTTATGCAGCGGTGCTATCTAGTGTACGATCTCTATGTGTGCATGGCGTAATTGTAGAGCTAGCTTATATATTCTCTTTCCTGTAAAATTTCTGTGGCTACTTTACCAGGGTCAAGGTAATTTTTTAAACCTTTTTCCGTACCCGCCTCTGGCGTGGAGGGAGCGGAGGGTGGGGAGAGGGCCTTATGCTTTTCTATCCATTTTTCTACTACTGTTAGAATAGATTAAAAATGAATCAGTTTAATAACAGGAACTTCCCCGAATGGACCGAAAGATCTTTGAGGGTACTCTTGTTCTTGTAACTCTCTCTCTCTCTTTACTGTAAACTTGATACCTAAACTTTCAAGGTAAGTTGTACTGGAACTTTACAATACTTTTAAAAATACTTCTTTGCTCTCACAAGTGAGAGTACAGAGCCCGAGCTCTCTCGTTTCTTAATGACATTTCCCAGATTTTTCACCTTGTGATTATTTATTAAAATGAGAGATATCAAAGTGTAGTGAAAATGTCGTATATGCTACTTGAAAGTGGAAATTTTAAATTTTAAAATAAGTCCTAACTGGGTGTTGTTGACTCACATTGTAAATTAAATGTTATATTTTAATTTAGAATTGCATAACTTTTGGGACACCCTGTATGCATTCTCTCTCTCTCTCTCTCTCTCTCTCTCTCTCTCTCTCTCTCTCAGTAATTCAAAGTTGATGGTCTATACGTGTTGAAGTTTAAAATAAAAAAAAGACCTTTTTCATTTTTTTAAACAAGTGCAATTTTATTAAAGGCGTTTGTTTTTCTTTAAAATTTTAAAATTATGAGATAGGATGACAGTTAGTCCTCAACCCTCGAAGCTGTCCGACCATCTTAATCTGAGGGAAGACAGGAGATCGCGATGAGTTGTCGGTCCCACTGCATCATCTTCACTCGTGTGGGCAACATGTGGAATCCTATAAATAATCATATAAAATGTAAGCACAATCCTTACTACTGCTCTTAATTCTACTTATATTAGCTTTAAAGTATAAAATATGATATTTTCATCAATTAAAAACACAAAATGAAAGACTTAGAAAAATATGTTTCACTACCTCTACAATAATTCAGATACTGTGGAAGTTTTTATTAGTTCAGAGGCGTATGATTATATTTATAAAGAACCTAAATTAGTCTCTTTACATTCTTACTTGACGTATATCTACAGTAACTGAGACGGAAACAGGATACCTGGAAATGTGCTGTTAACACATATAAGATAACTTACAATGGAAAAACATTTATTTCGTTATATGATTTATGAACGAGATTTTAAAATATATAAAAGTGCCATTATAAGCCATGTGCTTTACAGGTTTACTGATACATGGTGTTATGTCAGATTCAATGTTATCAGTTATTTTAGTGACAGTAAAAAAAGATAAGAAGGGTAAAGTTAATAGTAAGGTAATTATACTACGGTAGGTCAATTGCTTTGGCCAGTATTATGTCTAAAATGTTTGAATACATACTAACTCAGAATTGAATGTTATTTGTATACTAGCGATAACAAATTTGGTTTAATTAAAAAAGAATCATGGTACCGACATGTTTATATATGCCCTGAAAGAGATGGTCTGTAAATACCAAACTTTAAGTGCAAATGTCTTTTGCGTTTCTTGGTTGCATCTAAAGCATATGACCATGTTGATCATGACAAATTATTTATGAAACTTGTAAATCGTAATGTTCTTGGTTAAATAGTTTGTATTTTAATATTCTGGTATAATCACCAGACAATTATTTAAGATAGAGTGGGGTCATTTGAGAGTCATTTTCTGTTACCAGTGTTGTCTAGCAGGGAGGGGATATTATCTTCCTACTTATTCAATGTATATATTGATAATCTATTTGATGTATTGAACACTTGTAAAGTAGGTTGGTATCTAGATACAAAAATTGCTAATTATCTGATGTATGCAGATGATCTAGTTCTTATTTCTTCATCTGTAAAAGGACTTAGCACACTTTTGAAAGTTATAGGATGTTATAGGAATCATGCCATAAAATATACTGTAATCCTAATAAAAGTTATATTATACTCATAATTGTGAGGACCAAGGACTAAAAGTATACGAAATTTCCTGAATTTCGACTGAATGATATGGTGCTGTCAAAAGTGACCCACACAAAGTATCTGGGCCACATACTAACTGATGATCTTTCAGATAACTGTAATATTATGAGATAATGTAAACAATTATATGCTCATGGAAATACTTTGATTTGAAAATTTCACGTGTGTGCAATAGATGTTAAGGTGACTTTGTTCAAAACTTTTTGTCCCAGTGTATACAGTTCACTTGTGGTGGTGCTACAGGATCTACAGCGTGATAAACAATGATTGCCCCCCCCCTGCACAGATGAAACTAATAGAGGTACAAAAAACTGATTGTTGCATCTTTTAGATAATTTAATTCTACGTCTAAACAAAACCACTCAATAGTTGGTATTGCCTCCTTGTGCTTGGCGGACGGCTTCAAGTCGGCAAGGGTAGGAGGTGAGGAGAGACTCGAAAAGGTCAGTGTCGTACTCAAGATTTCGGAGGATTGTTTCGATGTGCTGCTCCATGGTCCGGCGGCAGAATCGGGTGGCTGGTGGTTCAGCAAGCATCAGGGATTCCACTCGGTTTTTCAGGATGGATCCTGAACGATTCTGCCGCCAGACCACGGAACGCACATCGAAACAATCCTCCGAAATCTTGAGTACGACACTGACCTTTTCGAGTCTCTCCTCACCTTCTACCCTTGCCGACTTGAAGCCGTCCGCCAAGCACAAGGAGGCAACACCAACTATCGAGTGGTTTTGTTTAGACGTAGAATTAAATTGTCTAAAAGATGCAACTATCAGTTTTTTGTACCTCTATTAGTTTCATCTGTGCAGGGGGGGGGGGCGCTAATCATTGTTTGCCACCCCTTATAATATGAGGAAGTTGAATGTGACTTATAACATATATTTAGGATGCTTGCAAAAACTCCTAGGTTTATAAATGGTGTCCCTTTTAGTGCAAATATGTTGTTGCTTGTAGCCAATAATAGGTAAAGATTCGGTAGAACACATCCACCCAAACTAGTAACTAAAATAGGTTTTTCTGGTGTATTTCATGCTGTTTCAATTGAATCTGACCTTCATTTTTGGCGCAAATGCACCGTTATGGAGATAACCCCCCCCTACACACACACACACACACACACACACACAATTTGGACTCCCGTAAGTGGGCAGGGCTTTGAAGAAGAGGGAAATTGTGGGCTAAAAAGGCCAGAATCAATTGAAACAGCATGAAATACATCAGAAAAACCTATTTTCGTCAGTCATATTCACGACAAAAGTAAAGTAACCTAACCTTTCGTTAGTTAGTACACACGTCACGCGACGAGATGACGGGAGGTGGCCGGCGGCAGGTTTGACTAGTGAATAATGGCGCTAAAATTTAATAACTTCGAAAATAAATATCTCGATAAATAGGAATTTCCGCCAAAATTAGTATAGAATAAAGTATTCTTTTTTTTTCCAGCTCTATCTCGCTGTATAAATATCAATATAGAGTTGGTGGATGTGTTCTACCGAATCTTAACCCAATAATATACCTAACTGTGCCAGTGTGATAAGCAATTCTATATATATAGTATTAGGACGGAGTGAAACACAACTTTTTATTTCAAATTTATTTCCCTCACTTGCTTTTTAGTGTATTAGAACATAAAAATGATGTATTCAGTCATTTAATGTTTGTAACTCAAACCATCTCTCGCGTTTTTATATAAAAGCAAAATGGCCATCAGCCGGGTGTCCAGAAATAAAAATATGTTCATAACATAAAAACTAAGTGTTCTATCAAAAAACATAATTGAAGAAAATCGCTTTATAATGCAAAACTATACTTCAAAAACACCGTTGTGCATACATTGTATTGAAATAAAATTGTACCTGGTCTCACTTGGTTGGATGCCGTAAATCAATTACATCTGAATGCGATATAAAACCTGTTCATCTCAATATTATTAATTTTTCAGGAGAGGCATCAGATCCTTTTTGGTTTCAAGTGAGGAAAGCAGAGAGCGACTTTTTATTCTTGACCTAATAAATCCGTCTCTTGATTCCTGTGATATTACTGATGCTGATGCATCTGTAACCAACTTCACGGCTCTTTCGACGTTCTGTGTGTGAATGGGGTATTGCTCAACTTTGAAACATTTTGTTTCGTACTCAAGCAATTCTTCTCCACACAATTTAGAAGTGAGAGGTGGTTCACTGATATCAATCTTATCCCAAAAGATGATGTCTGTCCAATGTGATGCTTTGAAGTTTAATTCTGGTACTCTAAGTTCTCTGATTTTCCTTGTATTGGCTTCCTTACACTTTCTTGTCTGTATTATTCGATCGATTGCAACTTTACGCAGCTTTTGTTCACTATCTGACAGCATTGATAGAATAATATTTTCCGAGTGAGCAAAATAGGCATTCCGTGATATACGTACAAGGTTGGACAACTTTTAGTATATCTTGGGGTAACAGGTTGAACCTTTTTATCGCATCAAAGATATGTTTGGGTCCATCAGGCAGATACGGTTTAAATTTTATATTGAACCAGTTAGGACCATAGTTTGTTACTATGAACAGAACAAGGCTACGTAACTCTCTGGAGGGATTCTTTTGGGAGACATAATAACGACATAGTCTGTTAGCTAGAGTTAACCATCTAGAGTTGTTAAGGGGACCAGGCTTGAGTTTCTCTAGGCTTCCGTCAACATATCCTTCTCTTATGACCCCAATTATTCTGAACATATATTGTTGATCATTACTTAAATCTTCTATGAGCTCATCTGTGAGAACTGGGATGCTATCTTAAAAGCATTACCAATAGATTCACTGAATGATCTTGGCCCAGTTGTTTTCCCGTCGTATCGCTCAAACAGATGCCTTAAGGGAAGTTCATTTGGATGTAACATACAAATCAGTGATGTAGGTCTCGAGATCGGTCTCGGTCTCGAGACCGATCTCGAGACCCAATTTGCAGATCTCGATCTCGATCTCGGTCTCGGTCTCCGCTATTTAGATCTCGGTCTCGATCTCGGTCTCGACAGACGCGGTCTCGGTTTTTCTCCCCGAGACCTTTCGAGACCTCTCGAGACCGTAATGAAAAATACATGTTATTGGCATACTCAGACACAATTCAGAATGTTTATGAAAGTTTGTAAAAGTAAGGGACTCTAGGTATTCACTAATCAGTCACCCTGTTTTGAGTTGCCACGTTTGTCTTGGGGGGTTGTGGGTCTGGATTTTTTAGGTTAGCGCTACAAAAAAACTTGTCCCCGAATTTATATATATTATATAGATATATATATATATATATTATATATATATATATATCTTCTGAGCATGCTGATGTTCCTTAAGTGTAATGAGCACCTATCATGCTTTAAATAAATGCACAAGTCAAACTGGGTAGTGGGTACGTTCATTAAACCTTCTGTAACAGATATAAAAGAAGTAAATAAATAAAAAGTACGTGTATATATATATATTCATTTGTTAATTTATAGGCTACACTTTTTGCATTCAACACACTACATCTGAGAAAGTAGTTATTAGTTTATTAATAGACTTAACATAGAGTAATTTCCAGAGTAGTGTAAAACAAATTGAAAGGGCATGAGCTTGGTCTCGATCTCGATCTCGGTCTCGAATTTTAAGGGTCTCGATCTCGGAAGGTAGATCTCGATCTTGAACCTTTGATCTCGGTCTCTATCTTGGTCTCACAGGATCAGGTCTCGGTCTCGGTCTCAGTCTCGGACTTGGTGGTCTCGACTACATCACTGATACAAATGCTCCATTGCAATGGTCGGTTCAGCTTCTGCTCGATGAAATGGATTATGCCACCTTTAGACCCAGCGTTGACATTCGTACTGTCGCACCCTATCACCTGGAGATTCTGGTCTAGTGTCACTTCATTCAAGTAAGCGAACAACAATTCCGGTGCTAGTGTCTTCGAGCAACTGATACAATGAGCAAACCAACCAACATTCAGATACATCACTTGCTTTTCCAGATTTAGGGCTCAAATGGTTAAAGTATTCTCCACCAGGCTCACTCAGTAGTACATAATGTTCTTCAACAATTATATCCGGGAGCCGATCGGCACTCTGACCGTGCCACGCAACAGGCCGTCGACTGCCAGTCTGGCCAACCGTAGACAACCCGCTGCACGGAGATTTGAGGAAGTTTGGCCACCAGCGCGTTGATGTTTTGGTTTGACGTCGCTTCTTCTTCGCGTTGACGTGTCCTGCGCTGGAGGATGCAGCCACTGTCAGAAGCTTCCTCGTCAGCTGCTAACACTTTTTTCACGTTGTTCTAGCTACCTGTTCAGAGTTTTTTTATAAACAAATCTCAGTTTTCTGCTCACAACGGCTCTTTCTAATTTTAAAATTGATTAGTCAAGGAAGGAAGATGTTGACTTCTATTTTGCAGCAACAGTTGATGATATTTATGTTACTTTACTGATTAATGAAAATGATAAAATTATTACACTACTCAAACCAAACAAAAATCCAACAGAACCAGCTTCCTATAGACGGTCCAGTGGTGTAGTGCTGTGGGAACGCGTGGGAACGGCGTTCCCTTACTTTTTTTGGTAGACGGAACGGCGTTCCCTCACTATTTCAAATAAATCCGAACTTACAAATCTCTAACGTCATGAAATTTTAATTCCCACCCCTAGAAGAAATATGAGAAAGAATCATTAACTGTTTCATTTCTTTTAGCTTCGACTGAGGCAATGCTAGCCTATAAAGATCTGGTGAAACAGTCACCACGGCGTACCAGTTGTTAACTTTTTTTTAGTTAATCATTCCAGTTGTTAGCTATTTTTATTGATAGTACTGGATGTCGTATATCTAATGACACTGGAAATACTTCATCTTCAACCTTGGAATATATCCTAATATCCAGTGCATATGACCTCAAAATATCCCTGAAACTGGTCAGATTTCAAAAGATTTTCCGGGAGGCTTACAGTGCCCCCGGACCCCCAGCTGTATGGGCTCGCCGCGCTCGCCATTGTTCCCCCCCCCGCATCTGAGTAACACTTTCAAAATGCGTTCCCTCACTTCTTTATTTAGCACTACACCACTGTATAGACCCATTACTTTACAATGCACACCTTCCAAAGTAACGGAAAGACTAATCTTACAAATCACCAACGCACACATTCCACTATCGCCTACTCAACATGGATTCAGACCTCACCACTCAACCACGACATTACTCACTAACCTCACGGAGCACATTATGGATGGCATCAACTCCAGACGACCAGCTCAACGTACACTATTAGCAACAATAGACATTAGTAAATCATTTGATGCTATCCCACGCTTCCCTCTCATAAACAAAATACTCAACACAAACATGCACAATAACACCAAAAGATGGCTGCGCAACTATCTTTCAGGAAGATACTCACATGTCACATTTAATGGCAAGTCATCCAAAAACAAGCTTTTTCCGAACGGGGTCCCTCAAGGCTCTGTTCTCTCACCAACACTGTTCAACTTATGCATACATGACATTCCAACACCCATAGATAACAAGCTTACCTTATCATCATATGCAGATGACATCACTCTAACATCCACCCACAACACCGACACCGCTACAAATAACCTACAAACATACATAAACAGTATACAAGACTGGCTCACACACAATAGACTCAAAGAAGCGCCCACAAAATCAACCATCACCTTGCTTACAAACAACACAAAATAACACCAGGTAATTCCACAGCTTACACTAAACATCAACATTCCACACACTCACAGGACCAAAATACTTGGGGTCACATACAACACATTATCTTTTGCAGACCACATTCAGGACATTAAAAACAAATGTACGTCAAGACTTAACACGCTTAGGGTACTAACAGGCACAAACTTTGGACACCAGCAGGAAACAACGTCACTCATATACAAACAATATATTCGCTCAGTTATGGACTATGCTAGCCCATGCTGGGCACCCATTATCTTAAACACACACATAAACACCTTACAGACAATACAAAACAACGCACTTCGTATCATTACAGGATGCACTCAAACAACACCAATAGAACACCTGCACACAGAAACAAAAATACTGAAAGTTAGGGAACATTTAGACATGAGGGGAACACAATTCATGGCAGCAGCGACAACTAACCCACAACAACCTTGTCACTACATGTACAATCATGCACCAACACCTCGCACCATTAAGGTAACACCAGAGAGACATTATAACCAAATACTCCCTTCCATACCACGCTCCACAGACATCACACAGTACAGAAAACACATACACACACACCTAACCCACAAAGCACTGACACGACTCGGTCCGAATGCGGTCCTAAGTGCGAAGCCGCCACCCATTAACAGGTCAGAGATCAGCCTGAGCAGAGCGGATCGAGTTAACTTAGCACGATTCCGATGTGGACATCACCCCAACTTACGGACATATAAACACAGACTAGACAACTCCATAGACGACACCTGCCACCTGTGCCAGGACACACCACAAACAATTGAACACATTATGACAGACTGTACCGCTCTAGCACAACAACGAACACAACACAACATCACTAGTGCGCTGAACCTCTGGTCCACTCCGGAGAGGGCGATCGGTTACCTGCGTGCGGCCGGCTTGCTCGATCAGGGTGGGATGATCGGCTAAACAACAGCAACAACAATTATATCCTGGTACCATTTACCATCTTTATTTGTCTTTACCACCGTCTTGTCTTTTCCCCCATCAAAATATAAAGCTTTAACATCACCATAACTTTGTGCAGCTTCAACTTGTAATGTTCTTCTCAATTTCTGTCTCTCTTCTCACCTTTCTTCGATCAATAAAAAAGTCAGTCTTTTTCGGTAATGATACCGAAATCCACCAAAGTAGCTGAAGCAATGGCCGATGCAGCCCTATCTGAAATATCAAATCTGTCGGCTTCCATTGCGAGAGTGGGTAAAGGGGCTCTCATTTGAATGTTAAAGCATTCATATTCAGACTCAGTTGTTGAACTTTCTTCGGTACTAGAGAGATTAGTATTAGTATTAGGTGAAAGCACATCATTAATGACTACCTTTTCGAATTCTTCATGCATTATTAGTTTTCTTCGCTTACTTCCTTGTGCTCCTTCAACTTTCTTGCATTTCTTTTTGCTATAGATCTTGAAAGGGTAACATTCACACCTCCAATCACCATATTTCGCATAGTCCTCTGATCCTCAAGGAATTCCAGTTCTTCTTTGGGTATTCTTGATTCTTTTGGACAAACACAACTAATATGTTTTTCTTTACATCCGCTTTTTCGGCAGCCAAAATCTTGGTGCGAAACGAAGTTGCATTTACAGGCACAAATGTCAGAGTTCTTCCAATGATTTTTTGAACAATTCAATAAGCTTCGCACTGCTTTTGGATCGATTGAGTTGCGTAACCTTGTCGGTAAAGCGTTTCAGCTTGGTAATTATGGATTTTTTACTCATTGAGGGTATTGATAAACGTTTCCACACTTCGACCAATGCTTCTGCTATCGTTTCGAGAATATCATTATTCGTCAATTTTGCAGATGAGCCTTCCTTCAGTAGAAGAAAATATCTCCCAACCTGCATATTAGAGGGTAAGACATTATATGGCAATTCACTTGGAATTCCGAACAGAAAATGTTGCTTCACCGACTGTCTAGTTAGTAGGAATTTTGCCATATTCAGATCTGAGGTTAAATTTCTATAGAAATATCACATTATGAAAATCTGAAAAAAATACAAAACACGGAATTGGTTAAAACAAATTATATATAAGCTCTAAAAATAAAATGTAAACATTAGGGTTATGACATTTTTATAACCTCATGTTCCTGTATCATAAATCGATGAACTTTTGCCCCTGACAATGAAAATAACAGTTTTTTCGATATATTTTGAAAAACTTCACCCCAAAATAAAAAATAAAAAATTAATAAAATAATAAATATTGGTTGCTCCTTGGTATAGCTATTGCAGATGGGTCTCTGTTCCAGTGATTTTCCAGAGTATTTAGTGCTTTTCGGTATTGTTGCAAGATATTGGACAATTTATGATAATCATCAGGTAACCAATCTAGAATGGTGCAATGCAGCTGTCTCGAATATACTAATATACTATATTTGCTTTCGGGGTGACATTTCTTTTTAATTCTGAAGAATTAGGCCCTTTTTTATTGTTTTCAAGCAAAGGTTCATCGATTGATGATACAGGAAACAATATTTATGACAAAAAATTAAAAAGTCATAACCCTAGTAAACATATTTTACTCAATAGTCTTTGTAGCCACCCACGCTACAATATGCAGCATGCGGCTCCTACCTCCATCCCTTATCAGCCATATGCAAGATGTCATTGACCTCGAGTGAGAGTGATGTTTAGATAAGCGTCTGTGTGTTCTTAAGTAGTTGGTGATTACTAAGTATTGCTTGTGTTGTGTGAATATATTTACTCGTTATCATAGTTATAACCAAATAACGCACAATATAACGCGATATCTTCTCTCAAAAACCGATAGATATTATACTAGGGGTCTTTCAAAATATGGCTTTCCGCCATTTTGTTTTTCTGCAAAAATGCGGCCGGTGGAGCGTCCTAAAAAGAAAATATTATTTTTTAAGAACTTCTAGAGGGTCAATACGCCAAATCATGAGTGAGGCAAGACGGTTTAATATTTTCACTCCACCCTAATATATATATATATATATATATATATATATATATATATATATATATATATATATATATATATATATATATATATATATATATATATATATATATATATATAATATATAAAGTTTATCATTAAGTTTGGTGGGTCAGTTTGAAAAATAATAGAAGCCATGGTAAGCTCCAGACAACTATTACTTAACCTTATATGGACCACTTGTATAGTGTTTGTACCTGTTGAGTTTAAAATGAAGATTGTTTGTTGTTTGTTTGAAAACTAATAGTTCAAAATACAAGAAATATATTTACGCAGGCCTTGTTTGCATAACGGAAGAAGGAACAGATTCGGACTGGCCATCGTTTGCAATTTCATTAGCATTTTGCGTCTGTCTTGGGGATAACAAATCGTCTTCTTTTTCTCGTAAAGCGTCTCTTACTTGGCAGAATTCTTGAACTTTTTGTTCAATGACCGAAAGAAATACAGAAAGGTTTGAACTTGTAACTTCAGATCCACCTATAAACAAAGACATGCAGTATACTGGGGAGCCTCATCCATATCTGTTATAATTTTATTTACGTATTTCAGTCATAGGGCGACATAGTGGCCACGTCGCAACATCGTTTTTCGTTAGATCAGTGAGGTTAAGCAACGTTGGTTTTATTCAGTAATTGGGTGGGTGACAGTCCTTTGCGTTCGGATAATGTAACGACTTGTGGTTCAGATCCTACGTAAAGCTGTAGATCCCCTCCATATGACCTTTGCCGTTGCATAGGAGATTACACTACCTGAGACGTTTGAGCGTGACAGAGGTGCGAGATATAGCCCTAAAATTACATTACTAACTATTGTATGTTGTACTGTAATTGCAAAGAACATTCACCAATTACTATTAATATTTCTTTATGATCGATTTTCTACTACAAATGAAAGCTACACTATAAAGAAAGACTTCTTAATTACTGCATGTACGAACCAACCAAAGTCTGAACAGGTTTCGGATCACATTCAAGCAAATAGAAAAGATTGGAAGTGACTGTGTTGATTTCAGTCAGAGTTTCTTTTGCTTTTTTCTCTTCGTCTTCAAGAATTGAAACTTCCTTTTTAACTTTCAGTAACTTTTCCTACAGATACAGAAAGAACGACAAAAAGATTATGTTATTTATTTACCAGCGTTTAATTTCTTGGTTTATGCATTTCTTGCTTCGTCATCTCTGTACAAAACTCATACGTCATTATCGAGTATGTTATTTAAATAATAATAATAATAATAATAATAATAATAACAGATATCTACTGTAGAATCTAGATAGTGGAAAGGTTTGCTCGAAAACTGAGGGTAACCTTTTTTCCTTTCTTACAGTGAAATGAAGTACTTCATGAAACTACACTGTTAAAAGCTTATATAAACATTTTTAAAAGCTTCGTTCTTGTATTATTTTCTCAGTAAGTTACAGTGTAGTGGGGTTGTCTTAACTAACATCTTTGTTTCTTCTCATTTCAGGATTGGCCACTGTGTAACCCTCGTGTTGACGGAGTTAGTTTTGCTTAATGCCTGGCTAGCTCAGTAGTTTTGTTTAGACCAGGGCCGGATTAACCATTAAGCAAAATAAGCCCGTGCTTAGGGCATCAAGGGAAGGGGGGCACCACAGAAATTTTCCATTGTCGGATTTACCATGGATTTATTATACTATTATAATACCAACAGAACAACTATGCAACAAGACAGGCTGGATGCCTTATCTCTACTAAGTATAGAAGCAGATGTGTTACGTAAGATTAGTTTTGAGGATCTGATCAAAGACTTTGCAATTAAAAAAAGTAGGAGAAAACTTTTCAAATATAAATGAAGTGGAAGTATACAAAAATAAACATTATTTTCCATCTTACTGTAAGTTTTGTTTCATTTCAAAAAATAAAATTTTATTTTATGGTTTATTTTTGTTTATATTTTGAATTACATATATATGGGGCACCAAAATCTTTTAAGTGCTTAGGGCCTCTAAAGGTCTTAATCCGGCCCTGGTTTAGACCCATTTTGAGGAATTTTTTGATCTTGTTTTTCGATTCTGGTATCAGTAAATTTCGCCTTCAAATTTAGAAACTGGCTCATTTTTCAAAGTCACGGTTGGCTTGCGCTTGTGGAAGTTCTAGCCTGCCAACTCAATTTGCTAAGAAAAAGAAAATTCAAGGAAAACAGAGTGCCTTGTGATACCGGACATTGCCTGTGCATAACGGTGTGCAGGTTAAGGTATTTCTAGGACCAATAGCTTCAGGTTTTGCTTCTCCATGGCTTAACTATAATAGATAGGTGCGATTGGATTGACCTCAAGTCTAGCTTAAGGACGTTAGGTCCAGTGAGGTCTATTGTGTTGTCTAATTGTACCATTCTAGCATAGGTTAATTTTTTTATCGTCTTCTGGTAATTCCATTTTTGTTGTAATCGTAATCACCATTGTATACATACCCTTTCAGGGTTTTTGGATTTCCGTTCCTTGATCTTAAGCCTCGTCTAGACTCAAGCTCATAACCCATCCTAGATCTTGTAAATAATTCAAGTTAATTTCTAATAAACCCTTAGAATTCTACCAACTATTTTTTTTCAGCCTTTGTCCTTATAGACCGGGGTCGTTACTTTCAAGGATTTCCTTGTGACAAGAGCATTGTAGAGGGTTCGAACAACCCTTTCACAAGGCAGTTGATATCCCCTCTTGTGGTAGCACTGGTGGTAATCCACCTAAACAGGACGTACAACCCAGGGTCCTTGAATTGACAATACCTCCAGATTCTCTTTATTAAACATTTTAGAGGGTAATATCTGCTCTTCTCATCCAGCCACATTTGGTTTACTTCACGATCAGTCTGCTAAAATCTTGCTTGCTTGTTATGTATGCCCATATTCAGCTGAGGTCCTCAAGTATTGCTGGGTGTACATTGCAATACACCCAGCAATGGAGCCATTATTGGCTCTTCCACTCTTCAAGAATCGGCCTGAGGGGGGGTCTTCCAGGCCTTGCTCCAGTTTGCACCGCCATTCTTGTCTATATAGGAGGGGGTTCTAGAGGACTGCTCATTAAGAGAGGCATAGCCAGCCCACGCAGTCACCTCTAACCTGGAGCAAGCAGACCCCACCTTTGGTAGGGATGTCTGCCAATCTGGAGGTATGGATGGGTGGACCAGGGCCAGGATACATTGATAGTGATGGGCTAGTGAGGATATTAATCAAGGACAATAGTCGTGCAGGTGGTTTCAGTGTCAAGCAAGGAGGATGGTGAATAGCCTCTTAAGGAAAAGACCTTATAAAGGAGTACTAAAACTGAATGGATCCAGTGCTAATTGCGTAAATTTAGATTGTAAATAGGTAGGGTTTTGAAGGTAATAGTACCTTCTTATTATTGATTCATTATGTATATATAATTGTCTAGTGTTTAGTAGCCATGGAGAAAGGAAAACTTGGAGCTTGGTGTCAGGATGGGGAGGTGGCAATTCCTTGAAAGACTGGATGTGGGAGAGGGCTTCGCCTCGCTCACCTTTTGAGTGGTGGTACCCACCGCTCGGAGGGGGCGGGGGAGTGTAGTGGGGTTGTCTTAACTAACATCTTTGTTTCTTCTCATTTCAGGATTGGCCACTGTGTAACCCCCGTGTTGACGGAGTTAGTTTTGCTTAATGCCTGGCTAGCTCAGTAGTTTTGTTTAGAATCATTTTGAGGAATTTTTTGATCTTGTTTTTCGATTCTGGTATCGGTAAATTTCGCCTTCAATTTTCAGAAACTGGCTCATTTTTCAAAGTCACGGTTGGCTTGCGCTTGTGGAAGTTCTAGCCTGCCAACTCAATTTGCTAAGAAAAAGAAAATTCAAGGAAAACAGAGTGCCTTGTGGTACCGGACATTGCCTGTGCATAACGGTGTGCAGGTTAAGGTATTTCTAGGACCAATAGCTTCAAGTTTTGCTTCTCCATGGCTTAACTATAATAGATAGGTGCGATTGGATTGACCTCAAGTCTAGCTTAAGGACGTTAGGTCCAGTGAGGTCTATTGTGTTGTCTAATTGTACCATTCTAGCATAGGTTAATTTTTTTATCGTCTTCTGGTAATTCCATTTTTGTTGTAATCGTAATCACCATTGTATACATACCCTTTCAGGGTTTTTGGATTTCCGTTCTTGATCTTAAGCCTCGTCTAGACTCAAGCTCATAACCCATCCTAGATCTTGTAAATAATTCAAGTTAATTTCTAATAAACCCTTAGAATTCTACCAACTATTTTTTTTTCAGCCTTTGTCCTTATAGACCGGGGTCGTTACTTTCAAGGATTTCCTTGTGACAAGAGCATTGTAGAGGGTTCGAACAACCCTTTCACAAGGCAGTTGATATCCCCTCTTGTGGTAGCACTGGTGGTAATCCACCTAAACAGGACGTACAACCTAGGGTCCTTGAATCGACAATACCTCCAGATTCTCTTTATTAAACATTTTAGAGGGTAATATCTGCTCTTCTCATCCAGCCACATTTGGTTTACTTCACGATCAGTCTGCTAAAATCTTGCTTGCTTATTATGTATGCCCATATTCAGCTGAGGTCCTCAAGTATTGCTGGGTGTACATTGCACACACCTTTCCTGAAGCCAGGGCTTTCCAGGTTCTCAAGTGGACCCAACTCAGACACAGTGTTAATCTTTGGAGATAGCTAGCGGGTCGAGTCCATTTCTTGGTTCCAGCAGTGTGGGAGTCTCGTTTGCCCCTCAGTGACAGTCAGTGGAGGTGAGAAAAACTTCACCGCCCGGGACCTTCCCTTTTCCCGTCATCAAGAAGTAGCCAAGTTACGGTATTCTATTTATTTCATCGTTCTTCCCGCAACATGCTGGAAAAACGATAGTCACTGAACTGCACGCGGTTCACTCTAGTCTCAGACTTGAACAATCGAAAGCAATTAAGGAACATAATGGAGAAAAATCTAAGTAAATAAATGAGAATGATTTCTTTGAATCGTGCCATCTCTACAAAATGTTCATTTGCAAAGATTTAATTAGTGGAATAAAAATATATTTACAAGTTACTAAAATTTTACAACTATACTGATATAGCTCTTACTTACCCTTAGGTTTCCTAATGTACAATTATTATCTCTTTCTGTTTGGGAACCTTTTCCTTGCACATCATCTATCTCCTGCTGAAGACGGGTTACATCACCTGCAACAGCAGTTACCTGAAATACAGATAATGCAAATATTCAGTGGTGGGCACCGTTAACCAAAAAGTTAACTTCGTTAACCGCTAATCCGTTAACCAAAAAGTTAAATTCGTTAACCGTTAATCCGTTAATTCGTTAAACATGTAACGGAAGTTACCGATAAACTGTTAACGTTAACTTTTATTATAAAAAAAATGAAAAACACAATATATATATAATTTAATTTTCCCTCTTCTTCTCGTTCTCCATTTTGTCCATGAGATGCATGTTGCCCTTCATGAAAATTAGCATATCAAAGTTTTCATCAGACAGGGATGATCTCTTGGCCCTCAGGATGTCCTTGCCCATAGAGAACAAACGCTCCACTGCAGCACTGGAGGGGATGGCTGTGTTGAACTTGATGAACAAGTCCACCAACACTTGCTCACCCAAGAAGGCAGCATCTGTCAGCAAGTCCTTGGAGTTGGTCTCCAGCCAGGTCTTGACCAAGTTCTGGGCCTTGCCCTTGAGTGACCTGTGGCTTCTGCTGCTCTCTTTTGTCTGGATGACAGCACTGAAGAAGTCATCCTCCTCCTCCTCCTCGTTGTTGCTGCCTCCACTGTTGCTGCCCACTTCGTTGGACTGCTGCTTCATGGCATATTTGGTAAGACACAAATTGTGGCGACGGAAACAAATATATCGGCTGATTTTGCACTGCGGAAATGGAAATTCGTTCATCACTATTAACAGTGGCGGATTAATTGCGCACCTGCTCAGCACTGAAAATAATAGAAACTTTTAAACGTTTATTTATGAATTTTTTGGGTTAACGGACTTGAGTTAACGGAAGTTAAATGTAACGGAAGTTAATTAGTCCGATAATGATTTTCAAAGTTAACTTAAAAGTTAAATCGTTAACGAAAAAGTTAACTTCGTTAATTAACGATTAACGGATTAACGGTTTGTGCCCAGCTTTGCAAATATTTTGTCGTAATTTCTAATAAACGGAAGGTTACAATTTCAAAAGAAAGTATTAAATTACAACTCTACTTCATTATTTAGGTCCGAAATGTAGGAAAACAAAGTATAGTTGTCGTTTTCCGCTTGAAGATAATTGGAAATCAAGATATCTGTCGAAAATTCCCGACTCGTCTCCTCCAAATGGGCAATACTCGAACGGTAGTTTTCGAGGGTCATTTCTATTCCTCCTTCTTCAAGGTCTTCTGGAAAGTATAAGTATGTAATTCAAACAAACAAACAAATATAAAATACCTTTACTCTGGGTCATTCACAACCTACAGCATTTAACGTAATATACAAATATAAGCTTATTATACACTTAACCTAATATGCAAATGCAGTATTTGCTACATTACAAAAATGAGGCATTATACACTAGCAGTTGTCTGAACTAAGACTGCCATATATGTAAAAGGTACACAGTATTTGAGGACAGGACATTGCACAGTAACACATTAGAGCTGTTTTTGATCCTAGTAATGAAATTATGTATAGAGTAGGCTATTCTTCAGTATTAACATTTGGCTGGTAGGTAGGTTACACGCAGTAAACATAAAACTGGTACTGCACCATTTTTGTTCCCTCTATAGCAGGGGTCGGGGAACCGGGGTAAATTACCCCAAATGGGGTAAAAATGAAAATCTCGGGGGTAATGAAGGCTCAATAAACATATAAATAAAATTGCACAAAAATTTATTATTTAATAAGCGAGGCTAATTAATTATCAAAGTTATATTTTTTTCGAACAAATAATTTCAAGTCTAGGGGGTAATATCGTTGTACACAAATATATTTTGGGGTAATACCAAAAAAAGTTCGCCGACCACTGCTTTATAGCATACGGAAAATATTATTACAATCAGCAGATAATTTATTCATAGCAAATTTTGTATAGTTCCACCACAGATGAGATGTATACAATGCAGTACGGCAGGGACTTTTTTAACCTATATACTCGTGGGCCAAATGGCCCCTTGTATTTGGCCCACTAGTCACATTATATTGGCCCCACTAGTCAGTTTTAAGCTTTGGAGTAAAAATATTGATTCTAGCAAGGTCTCCCATGCACTTGAGAAGAAAATGGGAGCGATCAGCTGAGTGACTGACTGGCAGTTAGAGGGATTGTTTATGTGCGTTTAGAGCAGTGGTTCCCAAAGTGTGTTCCGCGGAACCCCAGGGTTCCGCGAAAAAATTCAGGGGTTCCGCGAGCTAAAGTTTAAAATAAAAAATATTTTATTTAAAAAAAATATAAATTACTCATTTTCAAAAAAATAAGTCTAGCGAAGAAAATACGAAATTTTGCACGAAGGAAAATAAAGCATAAGTATGGTTTGAGCGAAATATTTAGAAACGGCAATAGGCTTGAACGAAACATTTCGAACGTAACAGCAGCGTCCTCTGTAAGAGTTGCCAATTTTTTTTGGCCGTACTTATCATGTTTTGCGTATTTGATTTACTTTTTAAAAGAAAATTTCCATAAATAGCAACTAAATTATCATTAATGGAAAACATTTATTAATATTAGTACATAATCTGCATGTAAAATGATGTAAACTGCGTTTGGAGACGTAGCCAACATGTTTTGAACTTGTCATAATCTATTTCTATAGTAGTCGAGGTACTCGACTCGAGCGTGCGTTATCAGTTTGTTTTGTAAGCTTTGGAAGTGAAGTGATCTGAGGTGGTTATACAAAAGGACTTTATTAACTGCAGCAGAATGCGCAGTAAAAATATCAGTATTTTCCTAATGTTTACATGGGATATTGTGCATCTGTTTACAAGACGCTAACAGTTCTAAGTGAAGCCTAACGAATAATTAAAGTGCAGAAGATTGTGCAGCAACGTTGCTTGCCTCTACCTACTAGGCCTACTTGATAAACACTTCGTTAGTGCAATCTTTGAAATCGTTGTCCTCTGTGAATTAATTTGGTTAGAACTTTTTATTATTCATTTTTCGTAATTGTAATATTTCAAAATTCGTGAAAATTAACCCTTCAATGGATCGATGGTTAAAATATGGGTTTCGTTAAAAAACTGAAATTACTAGTAATGCAGAAACTAGTGAAACAAAAGCATCTATAGAAGATACAGAAATTGCAGAAGCTGCACAACCACCAACTTCTAGTGTGATTAATCCACAAAAAAAGAAATCTGCTTCCTCCGATTCTGTGCAGACATCTATGAAAAAACGTAAATATGATCCTAATTATTTGTTATATGGTTTTACTAGTATTGGTGACGAAGAAGCCCCAGATGCCCTTTGCTTACTTTGTAACAAAATATTAGCAAACAGTTCTTTAGCACCAGCAAAGTTACAGAGACATATGGAAACAAACCATCAGACTTTTAAAAATAAAGATATTTCTTTTTTTGAAAGAAAACTTGAAAGTCTGAATAGCTCTAGAAGTGTCTTATTAAAAAAATGTAAAACAGACAATGAAAATGCAACAGAAGCGTCATATAAAGCATGTTACCGCATTGCTCTTGCTGGTGAGGCACATACTATTGGTGAATCACTTATAAAACCTTTATTAAAAGATATAATATCTTGCGTGTTTAATGAAGATTCTGTTCAGAAAGTTGAGGCTGTATCTCTTTCCAACAATACGGTGTCAAGACGTATTAATGATATTGCTAATGACATTCAAAATGAACTTATTTCACGATTGCGTGTATGTGATGCTTATGTATTACAAATAGATGAGTCCACAGACGTTGCTGGACTAGCAATTTTACTTGTGTTTGCTAGATATGACTTTAATAAGAAAATTGAAGATGATTTGCTTTTTTGCAAAAGTTTAGAATTGCATACCACAGGAAATGATATATTTAATTGCATTGATAATTTTATGAAAACGCATGATATAGGCTTTGAAAAATGTATTTCAGTATGCAGCGATGGAGCAAAGGCAATGACAGGAAAATTAGCTGGCGCTGTAACACGAATCAAGAATGTTGCAAAAAACTGCAACAGTAATCACTGCATTCTTCACAGATATGCATTAGTGACAAAAAGGATTTCAGCTTCATTAAAGATAGTTTTGGACGAAGCAGTGCAGATTATCAATTTTATTAAATCTCGGCCATTGCAATCACGAATTTTTAAGGCCTTGTGTGAAGATCTGGGTAGTCTTCATAACACTCTACTTTTACATACAGAAATTAGGTGGCTCTCACGAGGAAATGTTCTTGTGAGAATGTTTGAATTGAGGAGAGAAGTGTTGTCTTATTTTATTGATCATAAATTTAGATTATCTGACAGATTAACAAATATGGCATGGCTAGCAAGGATTGCATATTTAGCAGATATTTTTTCAAAATTGAATGAAACATGTCTATCTCTGCAAGGGAAAGAAGTAAACATTTTTCAAGCGCAAGATAAAATGGTATCTTTATCACGTAAATTGCAGTACTGGATCTCAGATGTGGAACAAAATACTCTTGACTGTTTTCCGCTTCTTAGTGACTTTCTCAAAAATCCGAAGTGGAATTAGATGTTGAAATCCTCAATGATATTAAAAATCATCTCAACAGCTTATCAGAATCTCTAATTGAGTATTTTCCAAATTTGAAGAACAAAGACCATTACTGGGTACAGAATCCATTCAAAGTTAAAGAAAAGCCAACAGGATTTCTAGCAGTGGATTATGAAAATTTAATAGAAATTACTTCAGATACTCAGTTAAAGGCCAAGTTTGAAGAAGTTCCGGTAGCTATTTTCTGGGGAAATTTAAGTGACGAATATCCGGAATTATCAAAACGAGCCATACGAGTGCTATTGCCATTTGCAACAACATATTTGTGTGAATCAGGATTTTCAAGATATGCGAGCACGAAAACAGAATATCGCAGCAGACTGGATGCTGCACCAGGTATGAGAATTCAATTATCCAACATTAAACCAAATTTCCAGAGGATACTGGAGTCTAAGAAGCAGAAGCATTCTTCCCATTAGGTATTCATTTCATTTTTGTTAAACTAATTATGTACAAATTTACAAAAATTAAGGTGTTTTTTATTCGAATTTTTTTATTTATTTTTTAATATAAATAAGTTCTCTTTTTATCCTACAATTTGTGGTTTTTAATATTCTTGAATATAGGTAGGGGTTCCACGCTTTTTTAAATAATGTCAAAGGGTTCCGCGGCAAAAAAAGTTTGGGAACCACTGGTTTAGAGGAACTGGAGGTAACGTTTTCGCTTTTTTCGATGTTTAGTGTTGGTTTTCACTTTACTGTTACTGCTTATATAGATAGTGAATACCTGTGGATACCGAAGATAAGGTAGTGATTACTGATTAGTATTTTATTAGTATATTAGTATTAGTACTTGGTGTCTGCCCTTTTTAGATATATGTGCCCTTTTTTTTTTAAAGTGGCCCACTAGTAAAAATTCCTTTAAAAAGTCCCTGCAGTACAGTAAGTTTTAAAAAGATAAGTTTTGACTGATTCTGAATACATACCAAATTTCCTCACTGGCATGTTACCCTGTACATACAGCTTTTTGCGTTGACTTTCAATATCAAGTTCACCTCGTAGCTCGTGAGTAATTACATAACCTAAGTATTTACATGTGTCTTTGACAGATACAGTATTGTCTAACTATTCATTTAAAAAGACCCACATGATAGTCTACATGTTTCAGTAGATTACACCTAAAGATCAGAATAGAACTCTTTGCCCCATTATAAGTGATGTCATTTTCTATACCATATTGTTCACATATCTCTGACAGTACTCTCAGCTCATGGGGAGAGGGTGACAGAACAAAGTCATCAGTATACATTAAATAAATTTTTTCTTTTCCAGTGACACAACCAGTACGTGCAGCTTTTAGTTAATTGGTAAGGTCATCCATGTATAATGTATATATACAGTATATATAGAAAAGATAAGGCGATAATATACCCCCTTTGCCTAACATCATTAGTTACCTTAAGACTTAGTGATACAGTGCTTTTCCATCTCACAAACATGGTCTGCTTTGTATACCAAAATACAAGTATCCTAACTATATATTTAGGTACCCCTCGACATAAAAGTTTCCTAAAAAGTTTGCGATGGTTAACTCTATCAAATGCTTTTGATGCATCCAAATAACAGGAATATACGTTGCTATTTGACATCTTTTACTTTATTACTTTAGGACTGCTTCCTTTAGTATATAAATACAAGTGTCAGTACCATGTTTCACTTTAAAGCCAAACTGACTGCCATAATTCTGCAGCTAAGTACTTAGCCTACTCTAGATAACATTCTAACACCTTAGAACGTATACTGGCAAGCGCTCTTGGCCTGTAATTACTCTTACCACAGATACTAGCACCCTTCTTTTTAACAACTGATACTAATACAACTGACAAAATGGATTGTGGCAACTACCCATGTATCAGACAGCTTGTGAAACACATTGCACATTATACGAGGACTACAATTATTATTAGTGCTTTGTTAGATTTATATTAAATTGACCTAATAACTAAAATCAATGAAAAGACAAACTATTGAAAATAGAGAACGAACAGATGAAAATAAACGTGTCCACATTTAAGTGAGTAATGCATACCATTCACAAAAGTACCACGATCAACGAACCAGCTGCTAGCAAAACTACTGACATATATCAGTAGATCCCGCTATCCGAGGATCTCGATAACCGAGATTTCGCACGATCGAGATTTTCCATAAAGAACCATTCATCTGCTAACCGAGATTTGCCCCGCTGATTGAGATACCGACCAGCATCACATGTTTGTTCTAGAATGCCCGAAAGCGATGGAAAATCATAGAAAATCATGATCGTGGAAAATTATAAAGAGAGATCCCATCCATGGCGGAGCCTACACAACATACAGCACCATCAATTCAGCGCTCCTCCCATACCGAACTCAACTCCAAGAAATGACCAAGCCCGAGCAGACACTGATTGATAGTTTTTCAAACCGAAAAGGACTTCTTCTGTAGAACAAGATGAACCAAAACCATCAACTTCAGGGACCTCTTCAAGCTCTCAAAAACACGACCAATTGCCTGAACTACCAGATGCCTTTATGGAATGAGACTCTCCTTCCAAACACTAAAACAACACCACCATCTTTCCAGTCAATCTTTCCAGCAAACCCAGTCAAATTGTTGTTCTGGTGCGTGTTAATTTTTGAGTGCATGTTAATTTAAATTAATTAATACAGTATTGTATTCATTATAATTTAATTCTTTATTTTCAGAAAATAACACATAATACTGTCTTAAATAGTATTTAATTTAAATTAAAAATACTGTAGGGCCTTAAAAGTTAGATTTTGTGGTGATAAGGGTCAGTTTAGTTTTTTGGAACCAATTAGCCTTATAACATGTAAAGTATGGTCCCGTTAACCGAGGTTCCGCTATCCGAAATTTTTTTTGGAACCAATTAATCTCGGTAATGGGGGTCCACTGTATAAACAACCAAACAATCTACATTAATGAATTATCTGCACTACATTTTTACCTTTCTCTCTTCACAACTGCACAGCAACGAAGTAAATAATCAGTAACTACTAACCGATCAATCCAACAACTATGAAGGTATAAGCCATGTAAATGAAATAACAAGCTACTCTACCTTCTTGCCTTTTCTTGAAAATCTCTTCTTCCTCCCCAATGGCAATGGTGTTGACGAAAGAACGCAAATTCGTCTGATAATCGATAGCTCTCTGAATCTTCTTCATCTCATTTGAGTACTTCAGCGTATCTCGATTTATGCGGTCTTTCAGAGATCTCATTTTGCTCTGGGCTTCTTCTCTGAAAGTGCAGTTGTTTGTCAATAATTTTACTATAGTTCATAGACTTAATTTATAATAACACTTGGGAAGAAAATTTACATGGAAACAGAAATTTATGAGGAGAAGATTTAGAAAGACGAAAGAAGACTGAAGTGTATGTTAGGAAATCAAAGAATTATCAGACTAAATATCTATATCACTGGGCTTTTGGTTTCCATAACTTCTACTCCCTCCATATTTTAAGTCCTAGTAAAATAATAAACAGAAAAAACTTTAAGCTATGAAACTGGGCTGTGAGGCATTGTTGTAACAGGTACTGAAGAATAAAACCATTTTATTTGTATAAAACTTCAGACCTCGTTAGAAATAATAATAATAATAATAATAATAATAATAATAATAATAATAATAATAAGTGTTTTGGGTTGTTTACCTCCTTCGTAACAGCTAATGTTATATGATGGAGGGGACCCACAGCTTTTTGTCAGGTCCGAACTACTACCCAACCAAAAAAGACTTAGGGAGGCATCTTAACTGCAATATGCAAAAAAATTTTACCTTTCGGTATATGCTTTGGTCACTTGATCCATAATGTCACTCTTCTTCTTAGAAGTCATTGCTAACTGCTTCTCCAAACGTCGTGCCTGCTTTGAAATTGTAAAACAATAAATATAAAATAAGGAAGTTAATTTATATCGTTATAAAATATACTTTCAGTCAGACTGCTTTTTTTAGTAGAAACAAAATTTTAAAATACAAAATATCCGTTCAAATGATGCTAAGAAATGAAATTTTTAACTAGTTTTGTTTCATGGCCTGCATCTTTTAGTGTGAATTTAACATTAAACTTTTTATTTCAAATCAAGTTGAGAAAAAACAGATGAAGTAAATATAAGCATACCTAATTTTAGTGTGCAGTGATAACCAATTTGCACAGTAATAATTTCAATTTGTGCAGTGATACATTAGGTTCTATATTGGATATAGAACCTAAATTATCACTGCACAGATTTTCAATTTATCACTACAAATTGAAATTATTACTGCGCAAATTGGTTATCATTGCACACTAAAATTAGGTATCAATATAAGTAAATAAAACCTGCAGTAAGAACTTGTCTCTTTCTTTGAGAAGATTTTCTATATCATTTCGAAGCTCTGAGTTTTCAGCTAAAATAGCGTTTAGCCGAACTGTTGCCTGCAAGAGTACAAAAAGGTATTTCTGAGACTTGAACTTCATAATATTTATATAGATAAAAGTTTATTATCTGACTGAATGTTAAATTACCAAATAAAAGTTAAGGAACTCAAATAGACATTTCTGGGTGAAGATAACTTATATAAAAATTCTCTTTCCAAAACAAATAATTGCTAAACTAAGCTTACCCCCCAACAAAATATTTGCACCCTCCCAAACAAGTAATTCACGATGACGTCAATATTGGCAAAATTACTGAAGCTGAATTTTAAAATAAATAAGTTTCAGTAAAAACTTCAAAAGCTTTATTACGAAATAGTTATTAGAAACGGTAAAAACTGGGAGAGTTATCAGAGTGGCTTTTAAGCATGAAAAGGTCTAGTATATAGGGAATGCATTATAGGAACATAATTACGGTACCAATGACCTCGAAGTTGGGACATCAGATGAATTACGTCCAATTATTCATTCACCTGCTGAATTCGATTTTCGAGAATAACGTTCGAAGCCTTGGCAATCTCTCTTTCCGTTTCCAAATGTTTCGTTGATGGAACTTTTCTTCGCATGTCTCTCAACTGTTTTTCGAGATTAGTGATGTTCGCATCCAATTCTTTAATCTTCGAGAAAAAACGTGAAATGTAACAGCACGTCTAATATAGAGACCACCGTTTTAGGTTGGTCGTTCCGTTTTACGTCTTTCATCCAACAGAGGGCGCTGAGACTCGCGGGAACACCAACAGCCGGAAAAAATAAGTCCCCTATTAAAGGAGAACTGAGTTGAGCCAAATACAATCCGAGCAGAGGTCTCGTCATTACATCCCTACCACCTTGGGGGTAGGGATGTAGACTGGCTTGGGGCACTACATGGCTATGGGTTGTCCAGCGTTCTAATTTATATTTTTTTGTTCGTAAAACTGTTATAACTGAATTATATAATGCTTATTTCATCATAACTGTCATGTCTCAGTTACAGACGGTGATATACACGAATGTGCCAATTAAGTTTGGTAGTTTAAATAGGTATATAAATACTTAAATGGATTAGGAGGGAACTAATTTGTAATTTTTTTGACGTGTCTAGTCATTTGTTTTCATACTCTACAATATGAGTAGTTAGTCCCGCCTCATCTTTAACCAAATTTAATAATGCTTCGTCCATAGAAAACTATGTTGTAGGAAGTGTTTTGTTGGGGAAAAAAAAAGAAAAATGCGAAAAGATAAATAAAGAAAATACATTACAGTAGCATATATATATATATATATATATATATATATATATATATATGGGAATGAACTCAGAATGGTTCCCTGAGTTTTTTATGATACACACAGACCGTGCATGGAACAAGGAACTCTGCTGGGATAATTAAATCCACTATAGTCCGAATAAGTAATGGTAAATGACAAATACCATAATTTTTCTTTTTCATGATGCTAGCCCGACGTGGGCAACGGGCCACTCGCAAAGAGGTCCCATAAATATAGCTTCCCTCACCAGCTATCTGCAAAGCAGACAGGATCCAGCTTTGGGACATGGATCTAGGGTTTAAAGCAGCCTAGCCCTGTTACATTTAGAACCTCAATATAAGCAAAAGACTCGCTGTCTTCACGTCAGATTGAATACATCAAAGAAAAAGGGTAACTATTATATTTTAGCCAAAAACCAAAACTTAAACCTCAACTGGCAGAATTGAGCGTCAACTTTTCAAGGCACATAACATGTCCGTTTCAAGATGGGAATGAACTCAGAATGGTTCCCTGAGTTTTTTATGATACACACAGACCGTGCATGGAACAAGGAACTCTTCTGGGATAATTAAATCCACTATAGTCCGAATAAGTAATGGTAAATGACAAATACCATAGTTTTTCTTTTTCATGATGCTAGCCCGACGTGGGCAACGGGCCACTCGCAAAGAGGTCCCATAAATATAGCTTCCCTCACCAGCTATCTGCAAAGCAGACAGGATCCAGCTAGGCTGCTTTAAACCCTACTTCCATGTCCCAAAGCTGGATCCTGTCTGCTTTGCAGATAGCTGGTGAGGGAAGCTATATTTATGGGACCTCTTTGCGAGTGGCCCGTTGCCCACGTCGGGCTAGCATCATGAAAAAGAAAAACTATGGTATTTGTCATTTACCATTACTTATTCGGACTATAGTGGATTTAATTATCCCAGAAGAGTTCCTTGTTCCATGCACGGTCTGTGTGCATCATATATATATATATATATATATATAATCCAACGTAGCGATTTCTACATCAAGGCGACCTATATCAACAATAACCTAAAGTCTTTTTGCCAACAGGAAGGAGTGCATTTTGCGAATTTTTGGAACAGTTTCTACGGCAGGAGGAGGGACTTGTTCCTCGGAGATGGACTTCATCTTAGTAACGTTGGAACTGCGCGTTTAGGAAGACTATTTCATAATATTGTCTCTTCTTTTCAGGCTGCCGTAACTCGAACAGTCCCAGCGTAATTTCCTCAAATTTCCCTTGCGCTCGCGAAGGTATCGCAATTACAAACAATTTGAAGGTTCTACCCTTAAATGCTCGTAGCCTACGAAATAAAATAAACGAATCTTTTTCTTTAATTGCTTGTAAACAGAGATGGGGACAAAATACTTTAAATGTAATTAAATACTACATACATTACTTCCGTAAAAAAAGTATTTAAATACCAAATACATTACATATTTTCAAAATGTATTTAAATACTAAATACATTACATCGAAAATGTATTTAAATACATTTCAAATACATTTTTAAATACTTATCCAACTATATCATGCAAGAATTTTGTCTAAAACCTATCTCTTGGTAACATTAGTTTATTGATATTATCATCTATTAGACTTTATAAACATATATGTATAACTCATAAGTAGGGCAATTTTTTATTGACCTAAAAACAAAAACAAAATTGACTTTATTTTCCTCCAAAATTGACTTTATTGACCTAATAAATATGTACCATTAAATTGTCTAATTTGACTTATTGTAAAGCAATTTTCGTGATTACAAATATTAGTTGTGTAATTTTAGTGATAAATTGTATAATCTACAGGGTGGGCCGTAAGTTTCCATACATAGGAAAAATAAACATTTTTTTATGGACAACCATTTTTATTTATATAATATGCTCTACATGGTTGCCATTGTTTTGAAAACACATTTCAATCGTGTTCCCCACTGTTGATGAACACGCATTAGCACAGTTGACGTTATGCTTGTAATGGCGTTGGTGATACGTTCCTTTAGATGATTTATGTCTCGTATCTTTTCCTGATACACCATGGCCTTCAAGTGCCCCCAAAGATAGAAATCAAGGGGGGTGAGATCTGGGGATCTGGGAGGCCACTCCACAGGACCACGCCGACCAATCCAAGCATCCGGAAACTGCTGATCCAAATACCGACGCACGTGAAGACCATAATGAGGTGGAGCTCCATCTTGCTGGAAGTAAACTGGGAAGTTACCTTCCTCGTTTAGCAGGGATGGGAAAATCTCTTCTTGCAACATGTTAAGATACCTTTCGGCATTAAGATTTCCACTGACAAAAATTGGTCCAATAATTCTGTCACCCCATATCCCGACCCACACCATCACTTTACCGGCACCTTGCATCTTCGTCGGACTCAGCCAGTTAGGGTTAGCATTACTCCAATAACGTATGTTTTGCCGATTAACCTCTCCATTGACGTAAAAATTTGCTTCATCAGTAAACAAGATCTTACAAACGCATATTCTTAGGGTATCTGAAACATAAAAACAAACGTTTAAATTTTCCTATGTATGGAAACTTACGGCCCACCCTGTATTTATAGATTGATACATAAAACTAATATATTATACAACACTCCACATGCAGTCAGTTAACATCTCTAAATACAATTATTCCACATCTGCATTATACAACACCGCAATATAGTTTTTAACGTTTTCGGATTTGAAGTTTCTGTCTTTGGCTAGGAGTTTTCGAAGAATCGAAAAACTTCTTTCGACTGATGCTGAGGTAGGTTGACAGTTTTCTAGTAGAACATATAATGGTGGAGATATAACATTGCTGGTCATCAAAATTATATCCTTGATATCATTTGTTTGCAAACGCTTTTTTTATATAATTTCTTATATTAACATAATCTCCAAAATATATGGTATTGACCGCTTCGTATGCTTCTTTGGTAGTAAAATCTGTGCTCTCCATTTTTTCTAAAAGAGAACATAATGAAGAGTGCTGTTCTTGCAACTGTAAAAGCTGAAAACTTAACCCATCTGATTTGACGCCAGATTTCGCTCTTTTAACGAGGATCCCGTTGCCCTCGAATCCTTCCACAATCTGTCTTAATTTTGGAAGATGCCTTGCGTAATAAAACTCTGCATTCAACCAACTGGCCCATTTAGTAACGATTGGATCAGGTGGCATAGATGATTAGAAAGATTTTATATTTTGTTTCAGGGCGAAAATTGTTATCTGACTGTTGAAGCTAAGAAATGTATTTGCAAAATGTATTTAAAAATATGTATTTTCAAATAACAAATACTCTTTCAAAGTATTTAAATACGTATTTAAATACACACCAAAAAAAGTATTTATAAATACAAGTATTACAATACAAATGTATTTAAATACTGCCCATCTCTGCTTGTAAAGACTATGATTTAATTGCGATAAATGAATCTTGGCTTAGCACTGAAACACGTGACTTTGTAGGGGAGTATCAAATTAGAGGTTATAGACTTTTTGTTAAAAACAGAATAGGGAGGCGAGGAGGCAGTGTTATGTTGTATATCAAAGATAATATTGCGAGCTTTATAGAAGTAAAGCACAGACTTCCAGAACCGATAGATTCGACTATAGCAGAACTTAAATTGAACGATTTCAAATTTGTTGTTGCGGTTATATATAGGCCCCCTAATTAAAAAGCTGATACGGACGAAGCGCTATATCGTGAACTAAAGACAATAATAGGTAGTGAGCAGGCCTTAGTTATGGGTGACTTTAATTGTGCCAAAGTGAATTACGATACAATGCAGGGAGACGCGGAAGGTAATCGTTTAGTTCAAATTTGTTGTTGCGGTTATATATAGGCCCCCTAATTAAACAGCTGATACGGACGAAGCGCTATATCGTGAACTAAAGACAATAATAGGTAGTGAGCAGGCCTTAGTTATGGGTGACTTTAATTGTGCCAAAGTGAATTACGATACAATGCAGGGAGACGCGGAAGGTAATCGTTTAGTTAATTTTCTCAAGGATGGCTTTCTTTTTCAAAAGCTTGGGGAACCTACGAGGTTGGACAGTATTTTAGATTTAGTAATAACTGCGGATGATAGGCTAATCACGGATTTTCAAGTAATAGAACCGTTTTGTAAATTTAGAAATGAATTGCCACACGTCAATTGGGAAAACGCAATGGGGATCTCCAACGCAAAACTAATGTGGGAATCGTTTGAAACAGTATTTAGGACTATAAATGAGGAATGTGTACCGTACAAAAATTAAGCGTGCGAAAGCAAACAACAAGCCCTTATGGTTTACTTCTAGAGTAGGAGATATTATAAAGAATAGAGATAGGGCTTATAGGCTTCATAAGTGCGATAAAGACAATTTGTGGTTACGAAACAACTACATATCTCTAAGACGTGAAGCGAAAAGTGTAATAAAAAAATCCAAGCGCGAATTTGAAATCTCCATAACTCGTGACGGCAAAGAAAACACCAAGCGATTCTTTCAATACGCCAACAATAGAAATCCAGTAAAAAGTGTCTTGGGGCCGTTGAAAAATTTTAACGGAGAGCTAGTTTCTGAAAACAAGCAAATGGCTACCTTGCTAAACGAATTTTTACGTCAGTTTTTACTATAAAAGATGTAACGAATATCCCTACAGTCATAGACATAATACTTTTTGATAATGGTAATATTTTGGATAATATTGTGGTTAGTGAAAGGAAGGTAATGCGCTATATTGATAAAATGCGTAAATCACCGGGGCCGGATTCCATATATCCCATACAACTAAAATAATTAAAAGAAAGCATTGTTGTGCCGCCAACAAAGATTTTCAATACGTCTATTTCTGAGGTGTGCGTACCAGATAATTTCAAGTTAGCAAATGTAACACCTATCTTCAAGAATGGCGATAAAGGTGCGGCGGGAAATTATAGGCCAATCAGTTTGACGTCTGTTGTCGGTAAGCTTCTGGAATCAATAATTAGGGATCGTATTGTCGAACACTTAGAATTGCATAACTTGGTTAGAAATACGCAGCACGGTTTTAGGCGAAACAAATCTTGCTTAACTAATCTTTTAGAATTTTTTCAAAGCGTGGTTGAAGTTTACGATAGTCATCGGGCGGGTGATGTAGTGTATTTAGGTTTTCAAAAAGTGTTTGACGCCGTACCGCACAAAAGACTCATTGAAAAAACTAAGGCTCATGGAATCAGGAGTGTAGTAATAAATTGGATGGAAGAGTGGTTGCGAGGTAGGAAACAGAGGGTGGTCGTTGATGGAGCGGAGTCGTCTTGGGCTAATGTAGCGAGTAGCGTTCCTCAGGGTTCTGTATTGGGCCCCTTGCCTTTTCTTATATATAGTGTACATATATTAACGATTTAGATGTCGGCCTAGTGAGTAGTTTCAAAGTTTGCAGATGACACGAAGTTGGGTGGTAGGGCGATTAATGACGAAGATAGAGGTAAAATCCAGGAAGATCTGAATAAAATCGTTGATTGGTCAGTCACATGGCAAATGAGATTTAACGTCGATAAGTGCAATATTTTACATATAGGTTCGCGTAACGGTAATTTTGCGTATAGTATGTCAGGGAAGGAGTTAGCAAGCGTAGAGCAGGAAAAGATTTAGGAGTTATAGTCACAGTCACTGGTGATTTAAAAGTAGCGAAACAAAATACAGCAGCGGTCAATAAAGCGAACAAACTGCTAGGTTTTATAGCTCGGAATTTTTAGTACAAATCGCGCGATATTATAGTTCCTCTTTATAAATCATTAGTTAGACCCCATTTGGAGTACGCGATCCAATTTTGGAATCTGTATATGCGAAAATATAGACAAAATCGAAAGAGTTCAAAGACGAGCAACTAAGATGATTCCGTCGCTTAGGTCGAAGTCGTACTGTCGTACGAGGATAGGCTTAAGGAGTTAAAATTGACTACACTCGAGACTAGGAGGCTAAGGGGTGATCTAATCCAGGTTTTTAAAATTATGAATGGGTTCGATAACATAGATAGAGATAGCTTTTTCGAAATATGTCAATATAATAGGACTAAAAATAACGGGTGTAAGTTGACAAGTAGAAGGTTCGAAGCAGCAGTTGCCAAAAACTTTTTTAGCATAGAATAGTAGATAGCTGGAATAGTTTGCCGGTAGAAGTAATTAGTAGCATGTCTAAAACATGTTTAAAAATCGATTAGACGCATATGTTGATAGATCGGGTATAGTTTAAGGTAAAATTAAGGCTTTGTGGTTCGGAACCCACGTAAAATTGTAGGTCCTCTACGCCACCACGGAGGACATGCATAATACACAATTACGAACAGAGTTAGGTAGACCAGTAATGAGTGGATCCTAGGGTCTTTGTTGGTCTGAAACATTATATATATATATATATATATATATATATAGCACACCGGACAAAAAATGTCACCCCTCTCAGAATGTACTTAATAACGTGTGACGGCGCCTCTGGCCTTGATAACCGCACGAATCCGGCGAGGCAGAGACTCTACGAGGTTGTGCATGTACTGAACATCGATTTGCTGCCACTCGTTCATCAGCCGGTCCCGAAGTTCCGCCAGAGTCCGTGGGTGTCTATTCCTGCGCTTCACTTTCTGTTTCCAGCATGAACAACACCTTCGACGCATTCAGGATTAAAGGCTTCATTTGACCTGCGATGTACTCGTCGCCTCCCATCATTGGAGAACAAACAAAAACGGGACTCATCGGACCAAATTACACGTTTCCAATCTGCCGCAGTCCAGTTTTTGTGCCTCTGAGCCCATTTATAACGTGCCAATTTGTGACTTGCTGTTAACAGCGGCCTCTTCCGTGGTACCCTGCTCCAGATGTCCATCGCATGCAGTTCTCGTCGCAATGTCCGTTCGGAAATTGGTCGCTGGAGAACCTCATTGGTTTCTTGGAGCAATTGTTCTCTGGTTTGAAAACGATTTGCAGTTACTAGACGAGAAACATGGCGGCGGCCCCTATTGTCGAGAATTGTTTTCCGGCCACAGTTACGCCGTCGATTGTCAGTTGATTGCGAACTACACCACTCTTTGTAAACTCGCTGGACAGTACGCGTTGACACACCAACAAATTGGGCTACTTCAGACATTTTGTGTCCGTGGGCTCTGCCAAACACGATGGCTCCTTTTTGCCACTGAGTAACGTCTGCCTCACGACCCATTTTGCAGACTATATCCAACACACACTTTGTTCTTCACCACCTCACGAAACAGATCTGATCCTGTGTGCTACGTCACCGCTACTTGTCACTTACCAATGCTACATCAGCGCCCTCTGTGTGACCTTGAACTTCCTACTATCGGTGCTATTAGGGGTGACTAATTTTTTGTCCGGTGTGCTTATATATATATATATATATATATAACCTTTGGTTAGCTTCCGCCCGAATTGTTTATTCTGACGAAGGTCAAGCTTTTCACTCCACCTTAGACCTACAGTTTAACGTGGAATCCGAACCACGCCCCATCAGCAGCCCAGCGTCTTAACCACTAGGCCACCTAGGGTACCCATTTATCCACCAACCACTTTCTTTATTGTGTGGAAGGATGAACAGCTGGGTTTTGCTGCGCGCCGGCTGCCATCGGGTCTCGAACCCGGGGCCGATGGATTCGTAGTCAGCGACGCTAACCACTACACCACCGAGGTATATATATATATATATATATATATATTATATATAATATATATAGTATATATATATATATATATATATATATATATATATATATATATATAAGCAGAAGTAACCTGTTGAAAAGCGTTAACATTTTTTGTTGTATATCGGGAAGTTTGATTTTAATTACTGTAGTGTTACAAATAAAAAATTATAACAATTCTCTACATTAAAATAACCAGTTTTGAAAGAGAGCATGTCGGTTTCATATTTTTATTTACAGTATTCAGTGATTCACTGCTATGAAATGCTATCACATAATCTTACCTTACTCTTTTCATCTTCAATTAGGTTTTCATAGTGTTCTTGACGTTCCAAAATGGCAGACATCGAGTTTCGAGCGTCGATGTCACGAAACTTATTTTTGGGGGCGGAGGATAGTTTTAAGTTTTCTTCCAACTTGTTCTTCTCCTGTTCTAAATCAGATAGCATCTTTCTGTACAAGTGAAGGGAGAGAATACACATTTAGCACTGTTTACCGAGTTATGTGCAAAGAAAGTTCAAAATGCACCTATTCATAACATCAGTAGCATCATAACTTTTGTGCACATATAGGGTGGAGCGAAAAATACTTTTTTTCTAGTATGAAGTTCTAATAGTGATTAAAAGTTGCATTTAGTGGACGAAATATGCCTGCCAAAATATGAGTTCATTTGTTTAAAATTTTCAGCTGCCACCAGGCGGCTAAAGTTAACACAATTTTGTGTAAAAAGGAAAAAAATGCTTCTATTTTAGGTTTGTCAAACTATTATAAAAGTTTATCTTAGAATTATCTAATAGTTTGATTAAGATTCTTAAATGATAGGAATTCGTTTTGTAAAAATGCCTTTTCATATGCTTAATATCTTCAGCTGCCACAAGAGAGCTAAAGTTAACACAATTTAGAGTAACTGAGTCATGTTGAGACTACACTGAATGTAGTGGGGGAGGGTTTGGGGAGGGTTGTTGGGGAGGGTTTTGGTGTGAAGGAATTTCTTTCTGTGAGTCATTAGAACAGTGTGTTAACACTTGTCTTCTTAGGTAGTAGGCCTAGTCGCTCAGTTGATCGGAGAGTTTTTTAATATGATCGGAATATTATAAAACTTTATTTTAAAGTGATTTATATAGAGATAATATTGATTTTATTATAAAATGCTTGTTATAATGTATTATATAATTTTAGTTTATTTATATAATATATTATATATTTATATAATATATTATATATACTTATAAAATATATTATATATATTAATTATATAATGTTTTGATGTTACAGGATATTTTGTGATTGTGAATTTTTCTTAAAAATATTATGGCATCAAATACTAAATATAAACATTTCACTAGAGAACATATGAAGTGTGCCATATTTGAAGTACCTTGTGAGATGAGTGATATGCAACTACCAACTTATAACTGCATTATGAAAGATTACCTGTTCACAAAACATTTAGTGAAGGAGCAGATGAATAACAAGGGCCTTCATTTTCTGAAATAGCAGAGGCAGTTTCCAAAAAGGTAGAAAATATTTGGAAGAAGGCCTCTTTGCCAATAGTTTCACATACACGCGTTTTACAGATGATGCGAGTGTACCATGATAAATACAGGTCCTTATTAAAGCCATACAAGTCACGCAAGGATCAGCCTAAGTACAAAAATCAGCTTGAAGAATTTGAAAACTCTTCAAAATGCACTTTGTTTGACATCTGCACCTGCAAATGTAAGGAGTTTAGGAGATGCTCATGTGAAAAGAGTAAGAAAGTCCCTCCAAAAGAGCAGGATTTTTTAAATGACCAACGAACACGCAGAATAATGGTGATAGGAAGCATTGACATAGCACACACAAGACGATTACAAGCAAGAGAACATCGAAAGGAAATGGAAAAAGCACGTCTGGAATCCTCACAAACAACTAGTGCTGCTATAACCAATACGTCCAACTTACAAATCGAAACAGAGACAAGTGAACTTCAACAACTAGAAGAGATATCTGAAGATAATGAGGAAGATACAACCTCGACTCAATATGTAATATCAGAACAACAGATGCGTGAGCCACTGCCTTCATTAGCAATTACTTGTGATAGATTTAAAATGTCGGACAGAGCTGGGGCTGCTATTGCTTCTGCAGTATTGGCAGATCTTAAAATTGTTACTCCCGAAGACAAAGGGCCCGAAGACAAAGGGAATATTATAGACAGAAGTAAGCTAAGACGTGAAAGACAAAAACAGAGAAAGGAACTACAACAGATAGGAGAGCCAAAAACCATGCGGGGATTATACTTTGATGGCAGAAAGGATAAAACAATGATTCAAGTCCAGGAGAGTGATGGCTCTAACCACCAAAGAACCAAACGCGAAGAGCATATCAGCATAATATCTGAACCACACTCTCTGTACTTTGCACATGTGACACCTTCCAGTGGCAAAGCTAAATACATTTGCACAGCGCTAGTGAATTGCTTGAAAGAAAGGAATGTTGATATAGGGAACATCGTTACAGTTGGCTGTGATTCGACAGTGGTTAACACTGGTAGTATTAGAGGCACAATAAGATTACTGGAAGAAGCCTTTAATAAGCCATTGCAGTGGCTGATATGCCTTTTACACCTTAATGAACTTCCATTGTGCCATCTGTTTCATCACTTGGATGGTACCACTACTGGACCAAGAGCATTTTCAGGAGAAATTGGCCGAGCACTTTCAGACTGTGAAAAGCTTCCCCTAGTTAACTTCAAACCCATTGAAATTCAAGAGGACATGTGTGAAGTTGATGTAGATGACATAAGTACTGACCAGAAATACCTTCTTGAAATTCACAAGGCTATATCAAGTGGAACATTCTCAAAGAGTCTTAGTCATAAGAGTCCAGGCAATATATCACATTCAAGGTGGCTCACCACAGCAAACAGGACTCTGCGGTTATATGCAAGCACAGAGAATCCTTCAGGCAATTTACAAGAATTAGCTACTTTCATTGTTAGGGTATACGCACTAATGTGGTTTCAGATAAAGCGTAAACCATTATGCCAATATGGTGCTAAACATATGTGGCATATGATTGCAAGAAGCCGGTATCTCCGTGAAGAGCTTAGGAGAGTACATGACTCAGTCATTCAGCGAAATGCATATTACGCAAATCAAGAAAACATTCTCATTGCAATGATAGCTGATGAAAGGGAGCATGTGCGTCAGTTGGGATTTAGGCGTATCATAAAAGCAAGGGCATGCATTCAAGAAACAGATGTTATCAGGTATTTTAAGGTGCCAGAAATAAATTTTTATGCCAAAGACTATACAGATCTCATTATGTGGCAAGATTTTCAGATAGCAGAACCACCGATAACCAAAGGAGTTTCTCTTGATGATATTGAATCATGCATCAAACATGGTACTACTCTTCATTCAGAATTATTTCAGTTTCCATGTCATACACAAGCCGTAGAGAGATGCGTCAAGCTCGTTACAGACGTTGCTGAATCAGTCTGCGGACCTACAAACAGAGACGGTTGGATTCGTGCTACATTAGAATCAAGGAAAAAACAGCCAAAATTTGACACAAAAGCAAATTACTAAATAGTCTTCAGCAAGAACCCTTTCTAGAGGGAGGTTGGTTGTGGAAAGGGTGGTAACTCCGCTAAGGCACGAAATAACGTTTCTTAACTGTCTCAAGCCAGTATAAAGGAGGAGAGACATCCTAATTTATTACTGTTCCCTTTTTCAAGTAAATACAGAATCACACTTAATTGTCATTTTTAAGTTAACTTCAGCCCTCTTGTGGCAGCTGAAGATATTACGCATATGAAAAGGCATTTTTACAAAACGAATTCTTATCATTTAAGAATCTTAATCAAACTATTAGATAATTCTAAGATAAAATTTTATAATAGTTTGATAAACCTAAAATAGAAGCATTTTTTTCCTTTTTACCCAAAATTGTGTTAACTTTAGCCCCCTGGTGGCAGCTGAAAATATTAAACAAATGAACTCATATTTTGGCAGATATATATCGTCCACTAAATGCAACTTTTAATCACTATTAGAACTTCATACTAGAAAAAAAGTATTTTTCGCTCCACCCTAGACTGCACAATTTGTACTCGATATACTTTATACAAAGAAAAGTTCTCAAGATATTGCGTATATAAATCCCAGTGAACATAAAATCTCCATGCGACTGAATATGTTCGAAGTTTCTTTAATAAAAAAATATTTTTGAAGTATAATGTTTTACATTAATCAATCTCTAATTGGAATCATATACTGTAAATGTATTCTGAAAATTTAAAGTTTATATTTACGATCAATGTATTTCTGGATTTTATCTCATTAATGTGGCGAAAGAAAAACAATTCGTTTTTTAGATGAAAAAATCAGAAAAATCGTGTAAAATTGTTGTAAATGCTTTACTGACAAGGAAACATATGTGTACGCGAATTTATACAACTTTATTCATCAAAATTCAAAGGCTATAAACAGACAGAGAAACAGACAGGCAAATAGCTATAGATAGCTTTTAACGTAAATCCATTCAAGAAACGAGACAAGAATGAAAGCTGAGTAGAGCAAAAGTGTAAACAGTAGGGAACGATGTCAAATGCTTTAATATTAAGCTGAAAGGACAGTAGTTCGTGTAATGTTTTATGAAATACGTCTACTCCAGTTCGGTTTCATTAAGATGCTTCATAAACAATAACTGAATGTAAAAAGCTAATAATTTATACGTAAAATAGCAGTATCGTGGTGGAACATCCTTTAAGTCATGCTATGAACCTAAATATACTCGTAATGCAAAACTTGACTAATGAACACCCACCTTTGTTTCGTGAGAAGGACGGTAGTTTCGTCGTAGTACTGTCTTCTGTTTCTCTCCATCATCCGGTATTGCCTCTTCAATCTGGACAGAAGATTCTCGGCGGCCTCCAACTCAACTTCTTCGCTCGAAACATCGCCATCTCTTTGACTTCGATTACGCCCACGAGACATGATTCTCTTCTTTTTTTAAGGATGGGTGGGGATAAGGGTACTAAATTAGATCATGAATACCATAACTGCTCTTTCATTTTATCATACTTCGAAGAACATTCGAAATCATGAATTTTATCTCGTGTAACTTTCTTATCAATGTTTTTAATATAAAATAAAAAACTGACAAATAACTGTCTAAATATTTTAATTCCTTCACTTAACTTTGTTAATGTAAATTACATAAAGTTTTATGGATAAAATATTATTATTATTATTATTATTATTATTATTATATTATTATTATTTTCTCAGAGAAGAGAAGATGAATTAACACTTGAAGATATAATAGTCTTACATCAGAGCTAAATGTTGAATATTTAATTAAGACGCATATATATATATATATATATATAATATATACACACACACACACACTCGTAATGCCTAAATCCCCAAGTAAGACACCTTTTTTGGCAATTAAGTCAAACTTTGTAAATAAGTCGAATTTTCTTGTACAACCTACTTTTTTGAGGTTAGATCAGGTTGGGTTAACTCAGGTTCACCTAAACCTAACCTAAAACAAATCAGAGGGTGTGTAAAGTCTGAGGAAGCATAAAGAATTACTTATCTGACTCCGAATTTTTTTAATTAAAATCCTAACGTGGGTGAAATTAAAAAATAATCATTGTATATGGTAAAAATAAACGCTTTCTCTAAACTTTCTTATAGACCCCCACCCCCCCCCCTATGGGCTACGTCGTGGCCGATGTCGTAACACCGCTTCCCGGAGATCAGCGAAGTTAAGCGACATTGGGTCTGGGCAGTAGTTGGATGGGAGACTGTCCTCCGCGTCCCCGTAAAGCTGTAGGTCCCCTCCGTCATATGACCTTAGATGTTGCGAAGGAGGTTAAACAACCCCAATTAAAAAAAAAAAAAAACATCCCCGCTTAATTTAACACAACCGAAAGTGATTAAAATTTTTAAAATATAAAATATATAACCTGTTAGACCTACTTCATTACATGATTCATTAAGTATTCGTCTAAACAAACGCTTTTAAGTAAATAACCAATCGTTACATATTTTAATTCATAAAGATGCAGAGTATATTACTCAAGAACAATAAATGATATACTCAAAACTACCAGGAAATTCTTATAAAATGGATTTAAAGCGTCAATATAATTGGAAACAATTTTACTACGGTTGCTAAGGACGCGTTCACATAGCAACCACTGAGATTTAGAACTGTAATTTCGACGAGGCTTCAGGTGATTTATAAGAGAAAACTCGTTTCAAAAAGAATTTAAAAAGGAATGTACGTCCTGAACCGGAAAATTTCGCCAAAAATACAATTAAAAAAGTCCCAAAATTAGTAATTGCTAATTTAAATATATATACTCATATTCATACTCAGAGAAATATATGCTCCGAAATCACAGCCAAAAGGAAAGAGGAGCTGGCTAGAGAGGCAAAAGAGAAGACTTTTCCGCAAAAGAAAGAGAGTGGAGGCGAAGTTAGGCAACTGCGGAGATAATGACAGGAAAGCAATAAAAGAAAAACTGGAGGGTATCTTTAGGGAAATACAAGCCCTGATTAAGGACCATACAGAGAGGGAAGAGGAAAAGGCAGTAGAAGCAATAAAGGAAAATCCAAAATACTTCTATAGCTATGCAAAAAGGGAAACAAAAACGCGCGCCGCTATTGGGCCCTTAAGGACGAGAAATAATGAACTAACCGATGATCCAAAAGAAATATCTGATACATTGAGAACTCAATATGAATCAGTTTTCAGAACCCCAAAAAGTGACAAAGCGATACCTGACATGAATGCATTCTTTGAAGAGGAATTGCAAGGAGAGTATATAACAGGCTTTGATTTTACCCCAGAAGATGTAGCGAGAGCTATAGGACAAATGAAACCACATTCAGCTGCAGGTCCGGACAATTGGAACGCATTTTTTATTAAAAACTGTAAAAATGAAATAGCTACACCTTTATACTGGATATGGAGAAAATCCCTAGACACTGGGGAAATACCGAGCATCTTAAAAGAGCGAACATTGTCCCTATATATAAGGAGGGGACAGATCTCAAGCAAAGAACTATAGACCAGTGTCATTAACGTCCCACCTCACCAAAGTATTTGAAAGAATAGTTAGCGAGAAAATTTATGATTTCCTGGAGACACGGGAAAGATTCAACGAAAATCAGCATGGATTCCGATCAGGTAGATCATGCCTATCACAACTAATAGAACACTATAACAATATCCTAGATGCATTGGAAGGCAATGACAACTACGATGTTATATACACAGATTTTGCTAAGGCTTTCGACAAATGTGACCATGGTATAATAGCACATAAGATGAAATATATGGGAATAACAGGCAAAGTGGGAAAATGGATCTACAACTTCCTCAGAGAACGTCTGCAGGTCGTCAAAATTCAAGGTGTGTGTACAAAGATCAGCAGAAAAATCAGCGATGTACATGACGTGGAGGCCTTGCAGAGGGACACGAACAAAATATACAAATGGTCAGAAGACAACAACATGTCATTTAACACCGAGAATATGATAATAAAAACCCACTCTAATAGACAGAGTTTATTTCCACAACAGTTTCGATGCCCACTGGCATCCTCTTCGGGTGGATACACCCGAAGAGGGATGCCAGTGGGCATCGAAACGTAGAAATAAACTCTGTCTATTAGAGTGGGTTTTTATTATCATATTGTGACTTTCACGTAGAAAAAGTTAAGTTTTTTTGCATTTATAACACCGAGAAATTCCAGCTCTTGAGATATGGTAGAACAGAAGAACTTAAACAGACTGCATATTATGCTCCAGATAGACAGGAAATTCAGAGAAGCACGAAAGCGATCGATCTCGGGATAATAATGACAGATGATGCGAAATTTGAAACACAAAATCAGGTAGCGATAAGTAAAGCAAAAAGAGTCGCCGGACAGGTACTAAGAACGTTCAAGAGAAGGGACAGGACAGTAATGATTCCCCTGCTAAAAACACTGATTATACCAAAACTTGAATACTGCTCAGTTTTGACGTCCCCATATAAAAAGGAAGAAACTAATAAACTAGAAGAAACGCAAAGGAATTTCACAGCCAAGATTGATGGCTGCAAAGAACTCAACTACTGGGAAAGACTACGTAAACTAAATCTGTACTCCCTGGAAAGAAGAAGAGAGAGGTACACCATAATCTACATATGGAAAATGATCGAAAAACTGGTACCAAACCTCAAACTAAACCTAATTACCATTCAAACAACAATGGAAAATAGGAAAGGCAGAATGTGTTGTGTTCCCAAATTAAGGGCCCGACAAGGGACCTCCTCAACTCTGAAGGAAAATAGCTTGGTTGTCAGGGGGCCAAGACTTTTCAACCAGCCTCCCAAGGACCTCAGAAACGTAACGGGGGTCAAAGTTGAAGTCTTCAAGAGAAGACTGGATGCCTGGCTCAGGACGGTACAAGATGAGCCGGGAGTGCCTGGCTGTGTACGATGGAGAGCACAAGAAAGCAACTCGTTCCTCCACCAAGCCAGACCTAGAGACGGGCCACCAGCTTGACCTCCGTGTGAAGAGAGACCAACGCACGAAACAACATAAGGTTCATAAGGTAAGGTATACTATATACATATATACAGTATATGATGCAAACCCAAAAGGAAAAAGAAAAAAATATTCCTTGTGGGTTTGCATCATTCATTCATTTCACCCATTCATTCATTTCACCCATTCATTCATTAAGTGTGAAATTCACCGCATATATATACGTAAGAAATGCCAAAAATATTAAACAAATTCAACTACATAAAAACTACTGAATTCATTAATAATTAACAAACAAACAAACTCTTTATTTCAGACTCAACAGGTACAAACATTATACAAAAGGTCCATAGAATATTAAGAGATAGTTGTCTGGAGCACTGACTAAGTAGGCTAGTGAATCACTGTTAGAAAATCTAGAAGAGGAAGAACCATTGTTGTCCCAAGGCGATACGATGACTAAGCTGATTGATGCAGCATTGCTTGTATATATATTAAGTTAAGGTGTGTATATATATCCATCTCATAATTGTAAGGTTAGTGAAAAATTAAATTAATTTAGAGCTAGCATTTTTGAGCTCTTGTGGCATCATTGTTTGGTCACACTGTTGGCATCATTTTGAGACGCTGCGCGTCTTTTCTACTCGTTTGTGGAAGGTCGTATGGAAAGGTGTGGTTTGATAGAGAGCTCTCTTGCAATTCAGTTTGGTTGTTTAGATACATGATTGTTGCATCGTGCAATAGTCCAGGTTGCGTTGTTGTTGCAAGGTTCAGAAAGAAGACCACAAATAGTACCCTTTTGTTTACCTTTTAAGTTCATGTAATTTAAGATCTAAGTTAGGCCCGCATCGAGTCAGCAACCCTGAGGTTACCCTGAGGTAGGACCTAATAGGATCTCAAATCCGTAAGTTTTAATTTAGCTTAACTTGGGCTTTAGGTAGAACTTGCCCTTTAGAATTTGGCCGTTCACGGCTCGGCTGGGATTTCGAACCCGACAAATAAATAAAATAACATGGTCCTTCAGAACCGGATTTCTACCCCAAGACTGAGTCAGTGACCATTTTTCGGCAAAGTTCTGATTGTGCAAATTGTATCCCAAGTTAGGCCTAGACGGGTTGAGTATTATTGAGTTAAGGTCCCAGGGTAAAAAGTTTGGTCGCCCAATTGCGAAACTTGGCCAGTCGTCTGTCGTTTTTTGGCCTACTTTTTTTCCGGTTTGGTTAATTTTGGGTTATTATTGAATTAAGGTCCCAGGGTAAAGTTTGGTCGCCCAATTGCGAAACTTGGCCAGTCGTCTGTCGTTTTTTGGCCTACTTTTTTTCCGGTTTGGTTAATTTTGGGTTATTATTGAATTAAGGTCCCAGGGTAAAGTTTGGTCGCCCAATTGCGAAACTTGGCCAGTCGTCTGTCGTTTTTTGGCCTACTTTTTTTCCGGTTTGGTTAATTTTGGGTTATTATTGAATTAAGGTCCCAGGGTAAAGTTTGGTCGCCCAATTGCGAAACTTGGCCAGTCGTCTGTCGTTTTTTGGCCTACTTTTTTTCCGGTTTGGTTAATTTTGGGTCATTATTGAATTAAGGTCCTGGGGTGGAAAATTTGGTATTCCATACTGGTGTTTGGTTAGTACCCCACTCAGCAATTCAGTTTATTTGAAAGTAAAATTTGCGTTTGATCAGTTTGGTTAAGTATTTCTGCCAATTCAGCTCATTTGGTATTGAGCCCAAGGGTTGTTTACATTGAAGATGAGTGCATCTGAATTGAACAAATTTATAAAAAGGAGAAGTGCCTACAAAGGTCTAATTACAAAGGTCATTGCCACTATAGATTCTGCCATGGAGCAAGAGGATTTACGCTTAGTGACTGCGAAGCTTGCCATATTAGAAACTAAAAACGTTGCTCTAAGTGAGGTAAATGTTAAAATTGAGGCTCTTATAGAAGAGGATGAAATAGAAAATAACATAATTTACTTTGAAGAGATTATTGATGATATGATTAACGTAGGCCTCCGAGCAAAAGAGTTTAGCAGCTCAGTACAGTTAGAGACCAGGTCTAATAATGAAACACAACACTCAACAAATGATGCTTGTGAAGTTAAGGTTAACAGATCTGTAGTTCAATTACCGAGGCTTGTACTCAAAACATTTTCTGGGAGTATTCAGGAATGGCAAGGATGGGCAGACAGTTTTCAATCAGCAGTTCATTCTAGTCAAGTGTTAAGTGCCGTGGAGAAGTTTAATTATTTGCGGTCCCTCTTGGAAGGGGAGGCAGCAAAGACTATAGCCGGATTAGCATTAACAGAGGCTAATTATAATGTGGCTTGGGATATATTAAAGAAACGGTTTGGTAAGCCAGAGATCTTAATTAAAAGCCACCTCCGTGCACTTTTAACTATACCTCCTGTTAATAATCCTAATAGTGTCAAGGAGTTACGGCAGTTATATGATGAATTTGAAATTAGAACTAGGTCCCTGGACAACTTGGGTGTAGGAATGGAAAAGTATGGTATAATGTTGGTTCCTACACTGGAGTCTAAATTGCCTAGCTCAATTTTGCTTGAATTAAGTAGGGGACACTCTGCAGAACATGTGTACATCCCCCTTCAGCAGATGTTAAGTCTTTTAGGCACAGAATTAGCAAGACGAGAGGGAGTTGAGTTTGCACAGTGGGATGGTAAACAAGAGGACAAAGGCAGGCACAGCACCAAAGTTTCCACAAAAAGGAATAGCCCAGGTACAGTGTCATCTCTACATGCCTCCTCTGAGAATAAATTAAAGGGAATCAAGGAATGTATATTTTGCGAAGGCAACCACAAGTCATATAAATGTGAGGTGGCTGAGGCCTTACCCTTTGAGGAGAGAAAGGACAGGGTAACTAAGTCCACAGCATGTTTTAAATGTTTTTTGAAAGGTCATAGAGCAAGGTTTTGTAAGTTTAAAATTTTGTGCAAAAAATGTCATGGTAGGCATCAGCCATTATTGTGTGAAAACACTCTTAGTAGGCCTACCCCAGAAGTAGAGACATCAGTGGCACATGCCACTGCTATGCAAGGGAGTAAAAGTAAAGGGGGATTATTGCAAACAACTGCAGCCTTATTAATTGGGAATGAGGGAGAAGCTACTGTAAGAGTGTTGTTTGATAGTGGTAGCCAGTGTAGTTTTATTAAGACCAGAATTTCCAGAAAATTGAAGTTTAAAGAACTTAAGAGGGAAAATTTAAGAATTTCTGGGTTTGGGGGTTCCGTTCAAAACCGAACCAAATTTAAGAAGGTAGAAGTTCTGGTTAAAGGGTTGTTACCGCAAAGTCCCACTATCAAGGTCCAAGCTGTAGAGATTGAGGAACTTTGTGCTCCAGTCACTACTTGTTTAGATATGGCATGTGTCCAAGAATTGCAAGTTAAAGGAATTAATTTGGGCAATAATAAGTTTGAGGGAACAGAAGATATTAGTCTTTTGATTGGAGCTGACTATTATTGGGACTTCATCACTGGTAATATTGTCCGTACATCTCAAGGCCCAGTAGCTATTGAAAGTAAGCTAGGCTGGATGCTACATGGTAGTTATTGCAATGAAATGGAAGTTAAGGCTCTCTTTGTTAAGATTGAGGAGAACAGCCATGGTCTGGAAAGGCATTTGAAAGCGTTTTGGGAACTTGAATCTATTGGTATAAAGGACAACCAGGCAAGTACAGTGAACAATGATGTTTTAGAGCACTTTGAAAAAGGGATTGGGTTTAGAGATGGTTGCTATGAAGTTGGCCTACCATGGAAGGATTCTTGCAAACCCGGTTCAAACCTTCAGCTAGCTAATCGGAGGTTGGAGACTTCATTGTACAGGCTAAGAAAAAATGAGGAGTTGTTAATTGAATACGATGAGGCCATCCTAAGTTATGTAAGGGAGGGCTATTCTGAAAAGGTGCAAGGTGAGCTGGTGAGCCAGGAGGCACATTATCTGCCACACCATGCAGTGGTACGGCGAGACAAAACTACCACCAAACTGAGGGTAGTTTTTGATGGCTCAGCCAAGGACAAAGGTGGTGTGTCCTTGAATGACTGTTTGGATGCTGGGCCAAATTTAAATGCAGATTTATTTTCCTTGTTACTGAGATTCAGGTTTGGTAGAGTAGCATTGACTGCAGATGTGAAGCAAGCCTTTTTGCGGATAAAGTTAAAACCAGAGGACAGAGATGCAGTAAGGTATCTGTGGGTGGATACGAAAGACTTGTTGGAAAATGAACCTAAGGTTCAAGCATATAGAATGAAGTCAGTGTTGTTTGGCCTCAGCTCTAGTCCATTTCTGTTGGCAGCTAGTATGCAGTACCATTTTAAGAAATATTCTGAAGTCTATCCTAACACTATTGAACACATAAGGAAAAATTTTTATGTTGATGATTTGCTATGTTCCGTGGATAATACAGAAATGGCTAAACAGATATTCATGGAGGCTAGAGCTATAATGAGGGAGGCTGGCATGGAGCTCAGAAAATGGCAGACCAATCATTCGCAATTACAAGAGTTTATGAGTCATTCCTCTGTAGTACCTGACGCAGCAGAAAGTATTGAGGATTCTGGTATTAAGGAGTTGTGGGCAATAGACGCAAAGGTGCTAGGCATCGTTTGGCAGCAAGATGATGATTTGTTTACCTTCAATGGGAAATCTTTAGTAGAGCTGGCCGAGAATGAGACAAGGTGGACAAAACGTACAGCTCTTAGTTTGGCTTCAAAGGTCTTTGATCCTCTTGGATTCCTGGCTCCATTTGTGATAAAGTCAAAAATTTGGTTTCAGAGCCTCTGGGAAATTGGACTTGGTTGGGACCAAGAGTTACCTGATCATATGGTGGTAAGGTGGAAATATTGGTTCAAAGAATTGGCACATCTTGGAGACATTGAAATCCCAAGATGGTACTTTGGAGAGCTGAACAATAGTCCAGACAATTTGGAGCTGCACATCTTTTGTGATGCAAGTGAGGAAGCCTATGCAACTTGTATTTATATAAGAGGCGCATTGCAAGAAGAAGTAAGTTGCAGGTTGGTTGCTGCAAAGAGTAGAGTAGCACCTTTGAAAAGACTTTCTGTTCCAAGGTTGGAATTGATGGGTGCCGTTATTGCTAGTCGGCTTGCAATTACAGTGCGAAAGTCTTTGGCCCTCTATGAAATTCCAAGCTATTATTGGACAGACTCCACTATAGTTTGGCACTGGTTAAGAAGTCAGGCAAGGAAATGGAAACCATTTGTTGCCAATAGGGTGGAGGAAATTCAAGCGCACACAGATCCCAAGCAATGGAAGCATTGTCCAGGCATCCAAAACCCCGCTGATTTACCAACACGAGGAATTCCGGTGAAAGATCTTTCACAATCAAGTTTGTGGTGGAATGGGCCAGAGTGGCTAAAACTTGGAAGTGAAAACTGGCCTTCTAATCAGCCTGTTGTAGGAGAATGACAGGCTGAAGAAGCATGGGTGAGTGAGGTGAGAAAATGCGCTGTGAACAGTTGTCAAGTTATGCAGCAGGACCCCATATTGAGGCTTGAGGACATTAGCAGTCTGAAAAGATTGTTAAGAGTGACAGCATGGATATATAGATTTACCAACAACATTAAGGGAGAAACAAGAAGGGAAGGAATTCTGAACAGTAATGAGATTCAGCAAGCCAGGAAATACTGGGTGGTATATGCGCAGAAGGAAAAATTTGGTGAAGAGCGGGAATTGCTCACCAGCCATCCATTACAGGTTCTACCAACACATTCTGCGCTCAAGGGTTTGGATGTGTTTTTGGATCAGGATTTATTGAGAGTAGGAGGTAGACTACAGTTTTCTGGGCTTCCAGAGGAGAAAAGACATCCAATTTTGCTACCTTCTGGGGGGCACTTTGTGGACCTTTTGATCCTGGATACTCATCATAAGCTGTTACATGCTGGAGTTAGAGAAGTGATAATAGAGATTAGACAACAATTTTGGATTCTCAAAATTAGACAAGTAGTGAAAAAGGTCTTGAATAAATGTGTGGTTTGCAAGCGTTGGAGTGCAAAGCCTTATTATGAAAAGGTGGCTCCACTTCCAAGAGAACGGTGTGTCTATACTGCCCCATTTGATGTAGTGGGAGTAGACTTTGCAGGGCCAGTCTATGTGTATGAGCGAGGGGAGTCTAACAAAGGTTATATATGTCTTTTCACCTGTGCTACCACCAGAGCAATCCATTTGGAGTTGGTAAGCAACTTAAGTAGTGATGTATTTCTTTTGGCCTTTAAACGGTTTGTGAACAGAAGGGGTTTCCCAAATAAAATCATATCGGATAATGCAAAAACCTTCAAAAAGGCTGCAAAGGAACTCCAAGAAATTTGGTCCTTGCTAAAAGAGGAAGGATTCCAATCCTACTTTTCACACCAAGGGGTACAGTGGGAGTTTATTGTTGAGAGAGCACCATGGTGGGGAGGATTTTGGGAAAGGCTAGTGAGAAGTGTAAAGTGTCCATTAAAGAAACTTTTAGCTAATGCTCATTTGAGCAAAGAAGAATTCTCTACTGTTTTATGTGAAGTAGAAGCAATGGTGAACAGTAGGCCTATCACTTTTGTTTACAACAGTAGGCAGGATGCAGAGCCATTGACACCAAATCATTTTCTTTGTGGTAAACGATTAACATCAAACCCCAGTGTGCCAGAAGACTTGCAGCCCATCCAGAGCACTCAAGGAGAGTTAACCAGACGGTTCAGGTACCTTGAAGAGCTACAAGATCAGTTATGGAAGAGGTGGCAGATGGAATACTTGCCAGAACTCAATTATTACCCATCAGGCAAGGTAAAGGGCTCCAATGCAAATTGTATCAAGGTGGGAGAAGTGGTAATGATTGGGGATGAAAGACCAAGGCAATGCTGGAAGCTTGGCATAATTGAAGAGTTGTTTGTTGGCAAAGACAATTTAGTTAGGTCTGCACTGGTAAAGACTTCAGGAGGAAAGTTAAAGAGACCTATACAAAAACTCTATGCTTTAGAAATCAGCAAAAACACAGATAGTCAAGATGAAACATTTGAGTTACAGCCTCATGAAGAAGGCTTGGCTAACCTTGCAGAAGGTAATGACAACAATGCCTCTTCGGTGGGGAGTGTTAGAAAATCTAGAAGAGGAAGAACCATTGTTGTCCCAAGGCGATACGATGACTAAGCTGATTGATGCAGCATTGCTTGTATATATATTAAGTTAAGGTGTGTATATATATCCATCTCATAATTGTAAGGTTAGTGAAAAATTAAATTAATTTAGAGCTAGCATTTTTGAGCTCTTGTGGCATCATTGTTTGGTCACACTGTTGGCATCATTTTGAGACGCTGCGCGTCTTTTCTACTCATTTGTGGAAGGTCGTACGTAAAGGTGTGGTTTGATAGAGAGCTCTCTTGCAATTCAGTTTGGTTGTTTAGATACATGATTGTTGCATCATGCAATAGTCCAGGTTGCGTTGTTGTTGCAAGGTTCAGAAAGAAGACCACAAATAGTACCCTTTTGTTTACCTTTTAAGTTCATGTAATTTAAGATCTAAGTTAGGCCCGCATCGAGTCAGCAACCCTGAGGTTACCCTGAGGTAGGACCTAATAGGATCTCAAATCCGTAAGTTTTAATTTAGCTTAACTTGGGCTTTAGGTAGAACTTGCCCTTTAGAATTTGGCCGTTCACGGCTCAGCTGGGATTTCGAACCCGACAAATAAATAAAATAACAATCACTGTGCATAATGAACATACAATTGCCTACGCCAATGCTTCCAGATTTGAGATTTATAAAATATATCGGAGACCAGTCCACTAACCATGGCTTCTATTATTTTGTTGACTGACTCACCAAGCCTAGTGATAAATCTAAATACAAAATTGCGAATGACACTGGCACAGTTAGGCACCTTATTGACTACAAACAGCATACTGACACTAGAAGGAGCACCATTTATAAATATTGGAGTTCTTAATAAACTCCTAAAAATATTATTATATGCAACATATAACTTTCTCAAATTATACATCCTGTAGTTCCACCACAAATGAGCTGTATACATTGGAGCACAAAAAGTTTTGAACAAAATCAACTTAATATCTAATGTACACATATGAAACTTTCTAACCAAAGTATTTCCCTGATCATACAATTGTCTACATTGCCTTAGAATATCACAGTCATCTGAAAGACTATCAGTAAGTATGTGGCCAAGATACTTAGTCTGGGTCACTTCTGACAGCACCATAACATTCAATTGAAATTCAGGAAATTTTATATATTTATAGGCCTTGGTCCTCATAATCATAACATGACTTTTAGCAGGATTATATTTTATGTCGTTATCCTTCCCATACTTTTCACACACCTTCAAAAATGAGGAGGTATATTTAGATAGACTCTGTAAACTAAATATACTACTAGAGGAGCTGGACTCTTCATGTTTAAAGTGGTTGGAGATTTTAACAGCAATATCACTAAACCTGGTTCAGATTTTGCTAAGCTTCTTATCAATTACTGTGAAGCATGCGACTACAAACTTCCCAGTAAATTGCTATTCCCTAATGACTCATTTACATATGTTAGTGATGCCTGGGGGACTCACTCGTGGCTAGACCACTGTATACAGTGGCGGATAGCCCTATAGGCTGCACAGGCTGAAGCCTAAGGCCCGGATGTCTTAGGGGCCCGCCAAAAATATGTGTATAAGTAAAAAAAACAATCAAACAAAAGTATTTATTTCGGAAAATGAGATACATAAAAATTGAAATACATATATAATAATAGAAATATTGGGTCAATCCCAGAATAGGCACCTGATGTACTTCAATCCCAGATGAAGCACCTGCGTTCAACCTCAATCCCAGAATAGGCACCTTGCAAGGAATTAAATAAAAAAAACCTGATGATTACAAAATTTATTGTTTATACAAAGTTTATTACAAATGTAATAAAGGCAAAGTTATAAAAGGTTTAAAGTGGTTTAATGAATAAAGAAAAATTTTAGATATTATAAATTCCTGCAATATGAACCCGAATGTTTCTGAATCCATCTGAAGCAAATCTATCTTGCCACATAAATTGGTATAGATATGTTTCAATATTTAAAATTGTAATTTGCGACATTTTTTGCCTGCGAATTCATTAATAATATCCTGACAGTCAATTTTATGCAAATGCTCCCACTCGATGTGCATCAATGACAAGTAGTTCAACCTTTCGTCTTTCATTGTTGACCTTAGGTAGTTCTTGTTTTGTGCGCTATTATGCATTACTCCCTCAATGAAAATTAAATTTTTATAGTATATGAATAAAAGGGCCCGATCATACATACTAAGCCTAAGGCCCAGAAAATGTTAATCCGCCCCTGACTGTATAGCCTCCCACGATGGTTATAATATAATCAATAGCATGTCCATACTGTATAATGTATTTGGATCTGATCACCTTCCATTTGTAGTAGGGCTTGATTGTATGGTAGCACCTGACTTAGAAAATGACTGTGATAATGCTGATTACTATAAGGTTAATTGGTCAAATCTTAGTCACTCTGAGGTAGATTACTATAAAATGCAGACTGATGCACTACTCAGACTTGTGAGGATTCCTGCAGAAACTTTGGTTTGTAGGAATCCCTCCTGTGATGATGTAAACCATATAGATATCGTAAATAAGTATTACGGTGAGCTTGAACATGCCATTAAGGCTGCGAATGGAAGTAGCTTTAAGAATAAAATATGGGGAAAAGTAAATGTCAATCCAGGGTGGGCAGAATACTGTGCTGATTTGTATGATGTAGCAAAAAATGTATTCGTGGAATGGGTTGCTATGGGGAAACCTAGGCAGGGAGAACTCTTCCAACTGAAAAATAGAACTCGTGCTAGGTTCAAGGGTGCTCTTAGATTTATAAGGAAAAATAAAGAGAATCTTCGAAGAGAATCTCCAGCCAGAAAATTAGGCAACAGCAATACTTCCAGTAGATAATTCTGGAAGGAGGTTAATAAAATTAACAATAGTAATCTTACCTTGCCAAATGTAATAGAGGGTGTACATGGTGCAAAAAACATTGCAGAACTGTGGAAAAAATACTATGAAACCCTATTTAATTGTCTAGGGGGGGGGATAGACTAAATATATGCCTAAATGTAGAAGGCTCGGAGGAGCTACTAATTAATGACTCAGAAATCTGGCAGGCTATTCATAAGTTAGATGATAACAAAAGTTGTGGCCGAGATGGCATACAAGCAGAACATTTAAAATGTTGTAGCCCTCGTATGATACCTATGCTTGTAATGTGTTTCACAAGCTGTATGATACATGGATACTTGCCACAGTCCATTTTGTCAGTTGTATTGTTGCCAGTTGTTAAAAATAAGGGTGTTAGTATCTGTGATAAGCATAATTATAGGCCAATAGCACTTGCCAGTATACTTTCTAAAGTGTTAGAATATGTCATTTATAATAGGATAAGCACTTACTTGCAGACTTATGACAATCACTTTGGCTTTAGAGTGAAACATGGTACTGCCGTGTGTATTTATATGCTAAAGGAAGTACAAGACGTCAAACAGCAATGTATATTCCTGTTTTTTGGATGCATCAAAAGCATTTGATAGAGTTAACCATCACAAACTTTTCAAGAAACTCTTGTGTCGAGAGGTACCTAAATATATACTTAGTATACTTGCATTCTGGTATACAGAGCATACCATGTTTGTAAGATGGAAAAGCACTGTATCACCAGGTTTTAAGGTGATTAATGGTGTTAGGCAAGGAGGTATATTATCACCCTATCTTTTCTGTGGTGTCCGGACAATTCGTCCCTGGACAATTCGTCCCCGGACAATTCGTCCCTAGGACAATTCGTCCCCAGACAGTTCGTCCCCAGACAGTTCGCCGCGTACAAATAAAATTTATTATCTAAGTTAGGTTTTAGAAAACGTAAAAAACTTCTAATATTTACTATTACATACAGTTACATACAATACATTTTAATAGTAACAAACATTAAAAAACAGATAAAGTGAAAGCATAAAAGGCATTTAAAATTTGAGATTATGGGCAACCCCTTTTAAGAACTGAAGCTTATTTATCGAGTCATACTTTTCTATTAATTTTAGTATACGACTATCTAGATCTCTGTATTTTTTCTTCTTAAAAACGACTTCCCCCTGAAGAAATTTCTGCATTTTGCTTCTCGCCAAACCTTCTTCGCGTCGTAGCACGTCTATAAGAGTCCATATATTGGGGTGGATTGCGCTCACCGCACGATTCAGGGCACTGTGAAAAGCTTCTAAGCCGTTTATGGTACGGGGTTAGGTTAGGTTAGTTTAGGTTTTTACTTGTTTTAAAGCCTAACTTAAATAATAATTTTTAATTTATGAAGGTTTTATGAAGAAAAAGTTGCCGAGTGTCTCTTACTTTTATTTTGAAGGCGACGAGTACTTAAGGTCATATTACAATTTAAAACTTAAAAATTAATTTTGTAGGCGACGTACTGTCCGGGGACGAATTGTCCTAGGGACTAATTGTCCGGCGACGAATTGTCCGGGGACGAATTGTCCGGCGACGAATTGTCCGGGGACGAATTGCCCGCGCACCCTTTTCTGTATATACATGGATGACCTTACCAATGAACTAAAAACTGCACGTACTGGCTGTGTCATTGGAAAAGAAAAAATTAATCATTTAATGTATGCTGATGACCTTGTTCTTCTGTCACCCTCTCCCCATGGGCTGAGAGTACTATTAGAGATATGTGAAGAACATGGTATAGAAAATGACATCACCTATTGTGATAGCGTGGGGTAGACACCCCAGTTAGGTTACTTAGGTTCTAGCAAACAATCAAAAGCACTTACCGGTGCGTTGAATTAGGTATTCCTTGAAGCCTACCGTTTTATTCCTGTGTCCCACAACAGCCTACCTAACTCTCTCTTACATTACCAATTTAGAAGCTATAGACATTTCCCCTAACTATACTTAAGTACGAACAACTTCCTACCCGATTTGTTACTTTAGATTCATCACCTAATTTTACTCAGCCCCAAAGATTAGGTCAGATAGGAAAAAACATGTCTAGGCCAGACCGAAGCAATACGAACAGCCCGTTCGTTGTTTATGGCTCCGTCTTGCCATTCAGCTTAGATTTAGTGATATTTACTCTTTAGTGACTTTTAGACTATATACATATATATACATACACGTCACCTCACTCCTCCCCTACAAGTTTAGTCTGTCAGGGGGATGAGGGACCCTAGACGACCTGCGGAGCGGGGTTGATGTAGTAGGATCAGGTGCAACTTGTATAGGCGGGCAAGTTGAACCATTTTCCGGAGGATCAGTTCTCTCTTCCGGAAGACTCTGGTCCTTCTGCACTTCCCGTTCCCATATCTGGTCCTGATGGCGTTTAATAGAACGACCATCTTCTAGTTGGCACTTGAAGGAAACAGGGCCCGTTCTCTCCTGCACAGTTGCAGGAACCCATTTTGGTCCAGCCCCATAGTTGCGAATCACAACTGGATCATTAGGTTTCGCTTCTAGAACTCTCCCTCTTTTAGTGTCGTGGTACAACTTCTGTTTTTCCTGATGGCGTAAAACTCGTTGTTGTAACATTTCGTTTGGACGTAACAAATCAAAAACTGAACGAATTCCCCGGCCAATCAGAAGTTTAGAGGGAGACACCCCTGTCGTGGTGTGTGGTGTTATTCGATATTTAAACAAAAATTTATCCAACACCACTTGCATTTCCTCCCCACGAGAATGACGCAAGGCCGACTTGAAAGTACGGACCATGTTTTCCGCGAGACCGTTAGTAGACGGGTGGAAAACACTAGACCGGACATGTCTAATGCCATTTAGGTGGACGAAGGAACGAAATTCCTCACTGGTAAAACAAGTACCATTGTCGGACACCAGGACTACGGGTAAACCCCATCGAGCGAAAACTGAACGGAGTAAGCGAATAGTAACACCCGAAGTCGTGGAAGTGGTTGGAAAAATTTCCACCCACTTAGAGTAGGCGTCCACCATGACTAGGAAATAAATATTATTTATAGGACCTGCATAGTCAACATGGATCCTATGCCACGGTATAGTAGGCCATTCCCAAGGATGAAGTGGACTTTTCCTTGGGAGATCTCTGTTCTCTAGGCAGCTTTGACAGGAACGAACCAATGATTCGAGTTCTCCATCTAAACCAGGCCACCAGAAATAAGCTCTCGCCAGCTCTTTCATTTTTGTTGCGCCCATGTGTTCAGCGTGAAGTTCCTTCACTAAATTCGACCTGCCTTTATTTGGAATAATCACTCTGTGGCCCCATAAGAGACAGCCATTTTGAATAGAGAGGCCAGACTGACGCTGAATAAAAGGCTGTAATTCACTCTCAACCTTAGTAGGCCAACCAACTGAGCAGAAATGGATGACCCTAGACAGAATAGGGTCTGATTTTGTCCACTGCTCTATTTGTACTGCAGATACTGGAGTGGATTCCAAAAACTCCACCAAGTGAACCCATTCTGTAGGTATAGGTACACAATCATTTGGATTTTCTAAGGGCAACCTACTTAGCGCATCAGCCGTACCTAGAAGTTTACCTGACCGATGTACTAAGTCAAATTTATAGGCTTGTAGAATCAGTGCCCATCGTTGAATCCTACCTGAGGCCATAACTGGAATATTTTTATTAGGTGCAAATAAACCTAAAAGAGGCTTATGGTCAGTAATTAGTTTAAATTCATGACCCCATAGATAGAAATGAAATTTTTTTACTGCAAATACTAAGGCTAATGCTTCACGTTCCACTTGTGCATATCGTCTTTCCGTCTCAGTTAGTGTTCTAGAAGCAAAACAGATAGGCCTATCTACACCATCAATGTGGTGAGATAACACTGCCCCAATTCCATAAGAACTGCTGTCTGCTGAAACTACGAGAGGAAGTTTAGGATCATAATGCACTAGGAGAGTGGACTTTAGTAGTACGTCCTTGGAAGCCTCAAATGCTTCCTTTTGAGTTTTCTCCCATCTCCACTGTTCCCCAGATCGTAATAGCTTATTCAGGGGTTCAAGGAAAGTCGATGCATTAGGCAAAAATTTCCTATAAAAGTTTAGGAGACCTAAATAAGCTTGTAACTGTGTGATGTTTTGTGGAGGTGGTGCCTTTTCTATTGCTTCTAGTTTATCCACCGTTGGATGAATGCCTGAGGCATCTATGCGGAACCCTAAATATGAAACCTCGTTAGTGACCCATGAACACTTTTCTCTCTTTAGCTTAAGTCCAGCATCCCGGAGTCTTTTTAGAACCGTGGTTAATCTAGTTAGGTGTTCTTTTTTAGTCGAACCTGAAATGAGGACATCATCTAGAAAGCAAAGTACCCCTGGAATGTGACCTAGAACTTGGTCCATTGTCCTCTGAAAAATACCTGGAGCCGATGCTATTCCATAGCATAGCCTATTGTACTTATATAGGCCTCGGTGCGTATTTATGATAGTTAATTCTTTAGAGTTTTCATCTAAACTTAGTTGAGCATAGGCTTGGGACATATCGAGTTTTGTGAAATATTTTCCCCCAGCAAGAGAGCTAAATAATTCATCAGGCTTGGGTATAGGATAGCAATCTAGAAGGACGGCTCTATTTGCTGTTAAACGGTAATCCCCGCATAACCGCACGGACTTGTCCGGTTTTAGTACAGGAACTACTGGGGCAGCCCACTTAGCGTGTGTGACTGGTTCAATATTTTATCTTTTAGCAGCCTGTCAATTTCTAAATCTACCTTCTCCCGCAGTGCATGCGCAATTTGACGAGCCTTACAAAATTTCGGAGTTACATTAGGATCTACTTCTATGCAGACCTGATGGCCTTTTAGGTTGCCTACTTCAGGCCCAAAAATAGAAGAAAACTCCCTTAACAATGAGTCTATGTCAGATGGATATGAAAGTGTATGCACATCTGCCTGACCCCTTGGCAAGATTTTGTCAATTGCATTTCCAAAGCATCAATCCAATCACGGCCTAGTAGAGTAGGCCCTTGCTCATCCACCACTAAAAGGGTTAAGGGATGAGACAAAGTTTTCTGGTTAAGTGTAACTGTGACGTATGCTTCTCCACAAATAGGTATTTGTGTGTCACCGTACTTCTTCAAAATTGTTTTAGATGCATGTAGTTTAGGTGTGTTTTTGAAAATCTTATCAAAAACTACCTTGGACATGACCGTCCGGGCAGCACCCGTATCCAATTCTAGAGGAACTGTAATTCCATCTAGGCCTACCTCTACAATATATGGGCCTGTATTTTCCCCACTTTGCTGCTCATAGAATAGGTACTCCACTCCAATGTTCGAAGTATTTCCCTTTTGAGGATTTATACTAGAAATGTTAAAATTAGAATTTTCACCCTTTGTTTTCTTTGAAAAACACACTTTAGCTATGTGGCCTATTTTACTACAGTTTCGGCAAACTGCTTCTTTAAAGGGCAATCTTTCTTCCAATGGTGTTTTCCACACCCTGTACATGGCTTGGAAGGCTTAGTAGAATTAGTAGGCTTAGTCGTATTCGCCTCATACCTTTTATTTGCCTGTCTAGTAGGCTCGTTAGGTCTGCCAGGCCTAGAAGATTTAAAGCTATTTACGTGTTGGGCTTTACTACTATGATTTCCAAAAGCTCTAACATCTTTAGCAGCTGCTTCTCTAGCCGTAGCTATTTCTACAGCCTGACTAAAAGTTAGGTCCTGTATGGCTAATAGGGCTCTCTGGGTAGACTCCTCTTTGAGACCCATTACAAACCTATCTCTTAGCATTTCATCTAATTTGTCCCCAAATTTACACGTACGGCTATGGCTTTTTATTCCTGCAACAAACTCTGCAATGCTTTCATTTCCCATCTGATGCCTTGAATAAAATTTGAAACGTTCATAGATGAGAACTACTCGGGGTTTGTAGTGATCGGTTAGGGCCTGTACCAATTCATTATAGGTGCAAGTTTCCGGTGCTTTAGGAGAAACTAGGTCCATAACTAAACCAAACGTTTTAGGGCCTATTATAGTTAAAAAGGTAGGTACTTTCTTAGCATCCGGAATGGAATTTGCCTCGAAAACAACCTCACCCTAGTGGCATAAGCTTCGAAGTCCTCCCCATTGTCTTCGTAGGGGCTTATATGGCCAATCACCGACATGCTAGAGCAAAACCGAATTAGACCAACTCACGTGAAGTAGGTTAGGTTAGGTTTAAATTTGGTCTAGTTACTGAATAGTGAATTTTATTAGAGTTAGGGCTGAATAGTGAATTGTATTAGAGTTAGGGCTGAGTAAGAATTAGTTTAGAGGTAGGGCTGAGTAGGAATTAGTTTTAGAGTTAGGGCTGAGTAGGAATTAGTTTTAGAATTAGGGCGGCGGGACCTACGCTATAGTACGGTAGCTTCCCCACACAAACAAACCAAATCGGACGACCCACTAGTCTGCATCCAATTTTCCAAACAACCACTTGAACCCAATAAGCCAAATTAACCAATGAGCCAAATTTAACCCAATGAACAAAATTTAACCAAATGAGCCAAATCCCATCCTCGTCGCCAAATGTGATAGCGTGGGGTAGACACCCCAGTTAGGTTACTTAGGTTCTAGCAAACAATCAAAAGCACTTACCGGTGCGTTGAATTAGGTATTCCTTGAAGCCTACCGTTTATTCATCCTGTGTCCCACAACAGCCTACCTAACTCTCTCTTACATTACCAATTTAGAAGCTATAGACATTTCCCCTAACTATACTTAAGTACGAACAACTTCCTACCCGATTTGTTACTTTAGATTCATCACCTAATTTTACTCAGCCCCAAAGATTAGGTCAGATAGGAAAAAACATGTCTAGGCCAGACCGAAGCAATACGAACAGCCCGTTCGTTGTTTATGGCTCCGTCTTGCCATTCAGCTTAGATTTAGTGATATTTACTCTTTAGTGACTTTTAGACTATATACATATATTTTGAGTTTTAGGTATAATCTACTGAAACATGTATCATGTGGATCTTTTGAAATGAATGGTCAGACTATACCTGTCAAAGACACATGTAAATACTTAGGTCAAGTAATTACTCACGAGTGCGAGATGAACTTGATATTGAGAGGCAACGTAAAAAGCTGTATGTACAGGGTAACATGCTAGTGAGGAAATTTGGTGTGTGTTCAGAATCAGTTAAAATTTATCTTTTTAGAACTTACTGTACTGCGTTGTATACATCCCATCTGTGGTGGAATTATATAAAAACTGCTATGAATAAACTCTCTGTTGCTTATAATAATATTTTTCGTATGCTATGTAGGGAACCAAAATGGTGCAGTGCCAATTTTATGTTTACTACGCGCAGAGATGGGCACAAAATACTTTAAATGTAATTAAATACTAAATACATTACTTCCTTAAAAAAATATTTAAATACCAAATACATTACATATTTTGAAAATGTATTTAAATACTAAATACATTACATCGAAAATGTATTTAAATACATTTCATATACATTTAAATACTTATCCAACTATATCATGCCAGAATTTTTTCTAAAACCTATCTCTTGGTAACATTAGTTTATTGATATTATCATCTATTAGACTTTATAAACATATATGTATAACTCATAAGTAGGGCAATTTTTTATTGACCTAAAAACAAAAACAAAATTGACTTTATTTTCCTCCAAAATTGACTTTAGTGACATAATAAATATGTACCATTAAATTGTCTAATTTGACTTATTGTTATAATGTTGTTATGTTATAATGTTTCAGACCAACAAAGACCCTAGGATCCACTCATGGCTGGTCTACCTAACTGTGTTCGTAATCGTGTATTGTGTATGTCCTCCGTGGTGGCGGAGGGGACCTACAATTTTACGTGGGTTCCGAACCACAAGAACATAAGAAATTTATGTAAAAACTGCCGGTAAATTGGCAACGACCAATTTTTACGAAACTAAATAATTATCAATTTAAAACTAATTAATTATCGATTTAAAACTAAAGATAGAATCTCTGGATCCAGAGGATCAAGTCATAATAGACTACTATCCACAAATGTTACACTCTATATCTATTTATAACGGACATGCAAATATATCAGATCCAAAGAATCCAGTCAATTTCATTACGGTATCCATCAAGTCACGGTCCATATCGATTGCGGACCAAGTCAAAATTTACAACCATATACATTACAATATATACACTTACGAGGAAAAGTGTAGGTGTGGCTGTAAAGACTGTACAGTAATGTAGAAATGTGTGTGCACCAATTATGGGTCTCCCATTTAAAGGTGTTTGTGGGGCAAGTGAAGATCATGAGTTTTTCAATACCTCACAGTACTATGGGGGCACCGCTCGGCAGAGGAATCTCTTTAAATGGGGTGTGTAAGGACAGAGAGTATCCCCTAACCCAAGACGCTGCCTCCCTATATCCCACAACACTTGTGTTGAGCTGTGGGATCTATCCCCACAAAGCCTTAATTTTACTACCTTAAACTATACCCTTTCTATCAACATGCGCGTCTAATCGATTTTTAAACATGTTTATAGACGTGCTACTAATTACTTCTACCGGCAAACTATTCCAGGTATTTACTATTCTATGCGTAAAAAAGTTTTTCGCAACTGCTGTCTCGAACCTTCTACTTGTCAACTTACACCCGTTATTTCTAGTCCTATTATATTGAGATATTTCGAAAAAGCTCTCTCTATCTACGTTATCAAACCCATTCATAATTTTGAAAACCTGGATTAGATCACCCCTTAACCTCCTAGTCTCGAGAGTAGTCAATTTTAACTCCTTAAGCCTATCCTCGTACGACTTTGACCGAAGAGACGGAATCATCTTAGTTGCTCGTCTTTGAACTCTTTCGATTTTGTCTATATCTTTGCGCATATGCGCATTCCAAAATTGGACCGCGTACTCCAAATGGGGTCTAACTAATGATTTATAAAGAGGAACTATAATATCGCGCGATTTGTACTCAAAATTTCGAGCTATAAAACCTAACATTTTGTTCGCCTTATTGACCGCTGCTGTACTTTGTTTCGCTACTTTTAAATCACCAGTGACTATAACTCCTAAATCTTTTTCCTGCTCTACGCTTGTTAAATCTTTCCCTGACATACTATATGCAAAATTACCGTTACGCGAACCTATATGCAAAATTTTGCACTTATCCACGTTAAATCTCATTTGCCATGTGAGTGACCAATCAACGATTTTATTCAGATCTTCCTGAATTTTACCTCTATCTTCGTCATTAGTCGCCCTACCACCCAGCTTCGTGTCATCCGCAAACTTTGAAACTGTACTGACTAGGCCGACATCTAAATCGTTAATATATATAAGAAAAAGCAAGGGGCCCAATACAAATTGTAAAGCAATTTTCGTGATTACAAATATTAGTTCTGTAATTTTAGTGATAAATTGTATAATCTATTTATAGATTGATACATAAAACTAATATATTATACAACACTCCACATGCAGTCAGTTAACATCTTTAAATACAATTTTTCCACATCTGCATTATACAACACTGCAATATAGTTTTTAACATTTTTGGATTTGAAGTTTCTGTCTTTGGCTAGGAGTTTTCGAAGAATCGAAAAACTTCTTTCGACTGATGCTGAGGTAGGTTGACAGTCTTTTAGTAGAACATATAATGATGGAGATATAGCATTGCTGGTCATTAAAATTATATCCTTGATATCATTTGTTAACAAACGCTTTTTGATATATAATTTTTTTATATTAACATCATAATCTCCAAAATATATGGTATTGACCGCTTCGTATGCTTCTTTGATAGTAAAATCTGTGCTCTCCATTTTTTCTAAAAGAGAACATAATGAAGAGTACTGTTCTTGCAACTGTAATAGCTGAAAACTTAACTCATCTGATTTGACGCCAGCTTTCGCTCTTTTAACGAGGATCCCGTTGCCCTCGAATCCTTCCACAATCTGTTTTACTTTTGGAAGATGCCTTGCGTAATAAAACGCTGCATTCAACCAACTGGCCCATCTAGTAACGATTGGATCAGGTGGCGTAGATGATTAGAAAGATTTTGTATTTTGTTTCAGGGCGAAAATTGTTATCTGACAGTTGAAGCTAAGAAATGTATTTGCGAAATGTATTTAAAAATATGTATTTTCAAATAACAAATACTCTTTCAAAGTATTTAAATATGTATTTAAATAACCGAAAAGTATTTATAAATACAAGTATTACAATACAAATGTATTTAAATACTGCCCATCTCTGACTACGCGTAACCTACCTACCGGCCAAATGTTAATCCGGAAGAATATATAATTTTTATTACTAGGTCCAAAACAGCTCTGATGTGTTATTGTACAATGTCCTGTATTTATAAATACAAGTATTACAATACAAATGTATTTAAATACTGCCCATCTCTGACTACGCGTAACCTACCTACCGGCCAAATGTTAATCCGGAAGAATATATATAATTTTATTACTAGGGTCCAAAACAGCTCTGATGTGTTTTGTACAATGTCCTGTATTTATAAATACAAGTATTACAATACAAATGTATTTAAATACTGCCCATCTCTGACTACGCGTAACCTACCTACCGGCCAAATGTTAATCCGGAAGAATATATATAATTTTATTACTAGGGTCCAAAACAGCTCTGATGTGTTATTGTACAATGTCCTGTATTTATAAATACAAGTATTACAATACAAATGTATTTAAATACTGCCCATCTCTGACTACGCGTAACCTACCTACCGGCCAAATGTTAATCCGGAAGAATATATATAATTTTATTACTAGGGTCCAAAACAGCTCTGATGTGTTATTGTACAATGTCCTGTATTTATAAATACAAGTATTACAATACAAATGTATTTAAATACTGCCCATCTCTGACTACGCGTAACCTACCTACCGGCCAAATGTTAATCCGGAAGAATATATATAATTTTATTACTAGGGTCCAAAACAGCTCTGATGTGTTATTGTACAATGTCCTGTCTTCAGATATTGTGTACCTCTCCCCCTTTCACCCTATTGGCAGTCTTGGTTCAGGCAACTGCTGGTTTACAATACCTTATTTTGTAAAGTAGCAAAGATTATATACGCATATTAAGTTGTGTTATAATAAGTGTTATAATATGTCTCATGTAATAACAATATACATAAAATTGCCAGATAATTAATCAAACAGTATGCCAGTATGCTAGGTTAAGTGGCTATGTTGGCCTTATTTTTGTATTAAGTCCAATGTATACGTAAGATTGTACTTGTATGTTAGGTTAAGTGGCTATGGATTGTGAATGATCCACAATAAAGATGTTTTGTTTTGTTTACAGGTGTTCAGCACAACAGATAAATTATCCATATAAACATTGAATAAGTAGGGGGATAATATCCTTCCCTGCCTGACACCATTAGTCACAGAGAATGGCTCTGAATTAACTCCACCCCATCTTACAATCATTGTCTGGTCATTATACCAGAATATCACTTAAAATATGCCATTGACGTGGCGTGTCTGCATATATCGTTGCTCTTCTCAGCCATACTTGTGAAGGTTCAGAAAAAATGCAAGTATTTATTTACTAAATGATGCTATATATCATAATATCACATCATAATTTATAACTATGGCTACAAAAGTGGACCTTTCCCGTCGAGAGGGGTTCATTCGACCCCCCGATCCGCCTGGCTACAGGCCTGAATTTATTGAAATTTTGGTATTTCCACCAATTTTTTCCTTAAATAAACTTCATTTTTGTGAAAAAAAATAACTCTTTCTCGTATATATACAGGGTCGAATTCTTACTGGTTTTTCTTAATTTCACAAGAGTATGAAATTTTATAGAAGAGTGGAATGATTAAATAGGAGTATATAGGCAGGCTTTGGTCAAGCGACATTTCGGACTAATAGAAAACGGCTTGACTGTCCCAAGCAAGTTTGAGAAATGGGGAGAGGAGTGTAGTGGCGAGCCCACTGCGCGTAATGTATTTGAGGTAAATATGCAGCAAATAGCCCCACCTCGACTTTTGGTACGAAAGTTAGTTATTAGGGTGTGTTCTCATCTGCTTTCCTTAGAAATGCCACTCATTTGCCCGCGTTTAATTGAAAGTACAAAAAAAAATCGGATTTTTTTTCGTTTTATCTTCAAGTAAACACGGGGCAAATGAGTATCATTTCTGAAAAAAGCACATGAAAACACACACTAATAACTAAATTTCGCACCCATAAAATGTATGTTATTGCTAATCTAATCTAACCAGTACTTACGTATTATCGGGACTACCAAACTGTTTATTATGTATTTTTGCTCTCGTCATTTTCGTTTAAACTAACGAAAATATCACAACTTAACCTAACCAATCATCAAGGGCGTACAGTTGACCTAACTGGCCATTCAATTAACCTAACCGGGCATTCAGTTTACCTAACCGGGCATTCAGTTAGGTCAACTGTACGCCCTTGATGATTGGTTAGGTTAAGTTGTGATATTTTCGTTAGTTTAAATGAAAATGACGAGAGCAAAAATACATAATAAACAGTTTGGTAGTCCCGATAATACGTACCCTAACCTAACCTAACCGCTCGTGAATCGTCTCCTAAAATTTGCAACACTTCAACGTAGCCTAGGTCACAACTATCACAAATCTCACTGGACATGTTGACGCAGCAAAAATTAAAACAGAAAGAACTATTTCAGCCGTGCAATGTTGCCAACTCTTATTTTACAAAGTAGCAGTAAAATTAATAAAAAATAGCGAATTACTGAAAAATAGTAGCAGATTATATATATATATAAATATATATATATATATATATATATATATATATAATATATATATATATATATATATATATATATATATAAAATTACACACAAATTTATATAACTTGAAATACAAATTACGCACAGTTCACACAAATTTTTTTACTCCACAGAGGACAAGTTTGAAACTTGTCTTGCGCGTAATTTATGACGACGTACGTTACAAGTAGCCCAAAAAGTAGCAGATAGCAGAAAATTTTATTTTTTAGCAGGGCTCTAAAAAGTAGCCCAATCTGCGAAAAGTAGCCCAAGTTGACAACACTGCAGCCGTGTCAAAGGCTGAGGAGTTTCCGTGATGTCACGGTCGGGAAACCACTTGATTGGTTCTTTAAAATTCCTAATTAGCTCTCATTGGTTCATTAAGGCGTGTCTGTAATTGGTTGTTTTTGAATGATTAACAGCCTACTATTGGTTAAAAAAGGTGCACTGTGAGTCTGTGATTGGTCGTCCATACATTTCCAGAAAATTGTTTTTGAGCGAGAATGTCTTATGCCTGCTGGCAGGTCGCGAAACAAAAAAAAATGGTTAAAACTTAAAAAATCAATAACTTCATTAATTTTGAATTCCGGGGGGGGTCTGGCTTTCAACAAATTTATTTATGACTCGAGGTGGGGCTATTTGCTGCATATTAACTGTATTTGATTCACCCAGTTCTCATTTTAAAAGGGACTTATTTTCAACTCTGTTAGTGACGTTACTGCCCATTTCAGTGCCCTTAGTTGGACAAAAGACATAAAACAAATTAACCAACGAACCAGCTACCAGTTATGAAAGAACAACAACAACAACAATAAAATATGAAAAGTTAAAAAATTAGCGGTGAATCGGCTGTCTCTCGCGGTAAGTCTCAGTCGCTTTTAGGAACTTCTTATATAGCTAAGTAAGTCGTAGATTAACCGAAAGGGTTCCTATTTATTCAAAAACGATAGATTAAACTGGTTTTCTAATAGGTGAATGTATTTATTGTGCCTCTCCATTATCTTAACCTTTTCATTTCCTGTCCAGTATTTCGTCTGTATGGACTTGGTACTTTTCCATTATACCCCCTCGCCTCTCAATTGTTTCTTTCCTGGTTAGGTGAATTGTATGTCCTTGACAATCGGTTAGGTAAGTAGTGATATTTTCATAAAAATGTTCGTTAGTTTTAACAAAAATATCACAATTTAACCTAACCAATTGTCAAGGACGTACAGTTGATTTACCGGGAAAGTAGACTTCTCTCGCAAATTTATCCTACAAAATCCCCAGTTTGTTTTCCTCGTTCAGTTTTGTTGGGCTTTGTTACATTCCTAACTTAGGCCTGTACTATGCCAGTTGGGCATCATTAAGCCTAGTTAATTTTTACTAATTGGCCTAGTCATTCTTTCTTCATAGTGCTTCTGAGCTGGCCTGGAGGCTGAAGTTGGTGGTGGGTAATAATTTACTAGACTAAATTTAGTTGACCTTTTAGTTTTAGTATGATAATTAGATTACAGTACATTATATTTCACTTCGAAAACATAAGGCCACTGGGGCCTATTGAGGTTATCCAAGTCATGAGTTATATTTTATAATAAAATTGCGTAAAATGTCAATCTCAAGTTGGCTAATTAACAAACTATTTACAGGGCTGCCAAAGTAATCTACTTAAGCTGAGAATATACACCATTTGCAATCTACAAACTTTTATTCATAAAAGCATCCAAATTTTTCTTAAAACTAAGTAGCTACTATTTATCACATCATATGGCAAGTCCTTCCAAAAATCTACTATTGTTACTCTGTTGAAAGTATTTTTGTTGATCCACTCTAATTTTCTTTTGCTCCAAACTTGGGGGTCAATTCCAAATTGAATTGGAATTGATGAAAAACTTGAGTTGGAAATGAATTCATTAAAATTAAAACTTGCTGAATTGGAATTGATATTGAATTGAGTGTGATTCGAATTGATAAATTTTTTAGTAGGTTTGAAAAGTGAAACTTCAATTTTTTTTTTTTTTTTAACTTTTACTAAGATTTGGTGAAATTGTAATAACTGGTTTTGGTAATTGCTAGTTCTCTAGTTGATTCATATCAATGTAATGATTGAGTGATTTGAGGCTTTCATTTTCAGTTTTCTAAAAAAAATTTTTCTAGATACATATAACCTCTAAATTTTCAGTAGGCTTACTTTAAAAATGTATTCTCTATTTGGTAAATCACTTGGGTTAAATTGGTTTTTTATATTAAATTTTGCAAATGAACATAATGCTTTTATATATTTTAAAAGGAATTTCTAATTATTTTAAAATAAACTTGGAAACCTTACTGTGTGTGACTACCAGGTTCCTAATAAGGTGACCAAATCACTTGTAAGGCCCAGAAGTTAAAAAAAAAAAAATTTAAATAAATTTAAAAGGAAACCTTGGTTAATGTGCTATACTAACAAAAGAACTTGTGTATTATATATTTTATTTTTTAAGAATTTTATATCGTATAGGCCTAGCTATTAAAATGTTACTTTTTAGTAGATTAAATTGAATTGGAGTTTATCTTTAATAATAGTTGGTAAATTGTAATTAAACTCGAATTGATAAAAATTAATTGACCACGAGTATGTATGCTCTGGAGTTATTCCATCAGCCTTTAATGATTGTTACTTGCATCTAAGTTATCCAAACCTGAAAATTTTGAACATCTGTATCATATCTCCCTCAAACAAATCTCTCAAAACTCAACATACTCAGTTCCTTTAATCTTTCCCTGAATTCCAATCTTCTTTGGTTAGGGATAAGCTTGGTTGCTCTACATTGCACACCTTCATGCATATCAATATTGTGTTTGTAGTGAGAAGCTTTAATGCAGGTCTAACATAAGAATTATCGTATATAATTTACAAATGGCTTCCTTACTCTTGTAACTAACATTCTTCTTAATAATACTAGTATTTTGTTTATTTCTAGCCTCTAAGCATTGCTTGAAAAAAGTTAATTACCATACTAACTATAATGCCAAGATCTTTTTCTTGTCTAACATCCTCTAACCAGTTTCCTTGCATCTTGTATCTAAAGTTTTCATGATTTCTACCAAAATGGATGACTGCATTTTTGAACATTGAATTTCCATCTGCTATTTACTAGCCCAGACAACTAACCTATCAAGATATTTTTGTAGTTTTAGGAGAATTTTCTGTATTTGTAACTAGGGCAACTACTATTGTATCTGCAAATTTAGAAACTTTACTACCCACTCCCTTCTCAAAATCATATATATAAAATAGTAATGGACCTAATGCTGATCTCTGTGGTACCCTACTTTTCACTTTCTACCACTTGGAGTCCTGACTAGAATTATTCTGATTTTATGCTGGTTTGATGTTTATACTAGTGTTTTGTCCTTCATTTGCATAGGCCCTTGATCTATTGGTTTGCAATGGCCAAAGAGTATTTTTTCCTTGGTGCACATGGAAAGCATGAAGCCACATGGGTCTATTAAGACTACTCAGGCTAGATAAGTAATCTCAAGTTAACATGATCATATTTTGCAAAATGTTAAGTTTGTAGCTTTGTATTGATGTTGCCTAGTATTCCCTTTTGCAGGTACCTACTTTCATACTGTTTTTATAGCTATACAGTATGACACCTACCACTTAAATTATTAGTTCTTAATAGATGAAATAGAAGTACTTTGGGTTATGTATTTTATCACAGTCATTTTACACACCAAAATACATTTTTCTAGTAGTATTTGATGTGATTTGTTCAAATATGACATCCATTTCCGTTGGAAATGAGATCCAACAAAGTTATAGTACTTTGAAGTTTGGCTCATTTTCAAGGGAAATGGAAGTCAAAATCTAAGCAAAACATATCAAATATTACTAGAAAAATGTATTTTGGTATTAATTAACCTAACCTAACCTTAACGAGCCTAACCGTGGCTAAACGAGCCTAGAGTATTACCTTATTATGGATTAGGTGGTGGATACAGACCAGAGCTCGTTTAGCCAGGGTTAGGCTCATTTAGCCATGGTTAGGTTAGGTTAGGTTAGGTTAATTAATACCAAAATACATTTTCCTAGTAATATTTGATGTGTTTTGCTTAGATTTTGACTTCCATTTCCCTTGAAAATGAGCCAAACTTCAAAGTACTATAACTTTGTTGGATCTCATTTCCGACGGAAATGGAGGTCATATTTGAACAAATCACATCAAATACTACTAGAAAAATGTATTTTGGTGTGTAAAATGACTGAGTGGGATAAAATACATAATTACCGTACTTTGGAGAGACGTTAGTAAAGTGTACATATTTACATAGGTAGCTACACAAAATTACTAATGTCTTTGGGTGGCCAAAATATCCCTAGCTTCAGATATGAGTTATTTTTTGAGAAACTCAACCCTCTCCATTTTTATTATATGGTAAAGGAGTGGTGCTACATGGGGCTAAAAAATTAGGAAGTAGCTCTTTTTCTTGCCAGAAGTGTAGAAGTTTGAGCTATCCCCATGAAAGCCACCCCCCCACCCCATATTCTGAAGTTAAGGTTGTCTGAGTACTGTGCATTTTTTTTTAAATTTTCTTTTCTGAGTTTCAGGACTATTTGAGATTTTACCCATTACTGACAAACTGAAGAAAACTTTAAAAAAAAGACTCCATTACTTCATCATGAGTGCAGTAGATACTGCAACCTCTTTTAAAGATTTGGAGGATGGACTGAAATTGAAAATTTCAGAACTGAAGGTGAGATTTGGGCTAATTAGTCACTAATTCATGACCTTTCGATAAAATAACCAAACCAATACAAATTTTAATTAGGCTAGTCAGTAGCCTGCATCTATTGCAGTAGAATTTTTATCTGCATTTCAGGATATTCTAGAATTTTAGCAGTCCTAATTGTTTACTGTATTTGTAGGCCAATGAACCATTATTTTGTTTTAATAACTTGTTAGTGATACTGATAAGTTCAGTACTTGCATCCATGATGAGGAAAGTAAAATTTCCTATAGGGTAATTCCAGGACAAATAGACAAATGTACACTCCACCATCTCCAAAATTCATGAGGGTTGGTTTTGGTCCAAATTACAAAAACCTGAATTTTTTTGAAAATTGGTCAAGTTGGTCAAATTTTATGGCTTGACCAAATTTTGTCCAAATGAAAAAAAAACCCAACAATTTTCAAACGTAAATATCTCAGTTGCTAATTGTGGTAGCGTAACAAGTCTTAAATGATAAAATATGTAAAATTAACTAGTTTCTAAATATATAAAAAAAATTTTAGGGTAACAAAAATAAAATTGATTTTTTGGAGTATTTTTATTTGTATTTTTTTTTTGTATTTTTTTTTTTGCAAATTGGCAGCGAAGATATCATTTTTTGAAAAAAAGACCAAGAATAAAAAATGTTTATTTGATGTATGTACACCATAATAAGTAATAAAGTCAGCTTAGTTTATTATAAGGCTCAAAACTGAGTTTGAAATTAAGTAATAAATTTTTTTTTCAGACGACGAAGATTTATTAGACTTGTTGGTCCAAAAAAAGACAATTTTCAATTCATATAAAAAATATGTAGATAAACCAAAGGAGAAAAAATCTTTTAAAATATATGTACGATGTACATACATAACCTCTTATATTTAGGGACAGAATATATTGACAATAATAATGTTTAAGTTATAAAGCGCTTATCAGAGTATAAAATACTCTTCCTAATACTACACGTACACAAGTCTTTGAGAATGAATTAAGAGACAGTATTCTCATCCAGTGAATCCAAATTTTAGACAATAATAATATAATAATAAGAAAAGAATTTGAAAAGATTTTTATAACTATTAAGTAGATACACAAATCTTAAATAGTACACATTCGATAGAATTTATTTTATCTTTGAAAAGTTATTTAATTCTTGAAGTGGAAAAATGTATTGTATTCTTGTTCCTCCTTGTAAACTTGCTTCAATACTCCCAAATATATTTTCTGTTGGAACGTGACAAACATCTTGTGCAGGAAAAACGTGTGAGGGACATACACCCGAAGGATGGAGAAATTTTATCAGAAAATCATCATATTCACAGTCAAAGGACTGGACTAATCCGAGCCATGTTTATTTTCATACATACAACCCACAAAAGAGCCTGTTTCAATTTTGTGTTGAGACAGTATTATGTTCTTGAACCGAAGCAGAAACTCTAATGAGCTCTCTTATTTTGAATGACTGTGCACTCTGAGAGAGTGGATAAACCTTCAACAAATTCTTGGAAATTGGGACAAAGCGATGTAATTGTTGAGTACCTGTGATAGAAGTAATAGGTTCACTCAGACATTTTTGCAAAGAAAGCGCTACATCTACAACTTCGTAGAAGCCTTTATCTGTTTTTGTCCCGGCTTCAATCCAGCTGTAAAACAAATTCATAAATTTAAGTTGTGTGAAATAATCAAATATCAAATATTTTGTATATATGTATTCAAGTGCTGATGCTAATATTTAAAAACAGAAAACTACGAATTTGGCATTAAGAAACAAATGTCCTGAACTGAGTCTCTTGTTTTATTACCTGTTTTAATAGGGCTTTAACATGTTCTAATACAATTGGCTTCTTTTTAATTGTGACATAGCAATTGCTGCATAGTAATTGATTTTCTTCCAAAATTCTATAGCTTGCAGCTGCCATGGCAGTTTACTTTTTTGATGTTACAGAAAATTCTTCGTGTTTTTTCATAGGATCGCAACAAAATTTTGTGTTTTGAGGCATTTTAAGGGTTAGGTAAATTTACGTATACTAGAAAATTAGGTATATACTGAAAATCTGGAAAGAAAGCAAAAAATTATTAAAATTTGGAGGATTTTTTTTTTAGTAATTTTTTGTCATAATAATCGTCGATAAGCTGACTTTTTATTACTTATTATGGTGTACATACATCAAATAAACATTTTTTATTCCTGGTCTTTTTTTCGAAAAATGATATCTTCGCTGACAAATTGCAAAACAAAAAACTTCTTCCAAAAAATCATAATTTTATTTTTGTTACCCTAAAAAAAGATACATATTTAGAAACCAGTTAATTTTACATATTTTATCATTTAAGAATTACTACACTACCACAATTAGGAGCTGAGATATTTACGTTTGAAAATTATTGGTTTTTTTCATTTGACCGAAATTTGGTCAAGCCATAAAATTTGACCAATTTTCAAAAAAATTCAGAAATTTGTAATTAAACCAACCCTCACACCAAGTTTCATGAATTTTGAAGAGGTGACCATGCTTCATTTGTCTATTTCTCATAGAATTACCCTATAGTGGTATTAATGCAAAGTTGGTAGTATTAAATTATATTATGGTGTTCAAAAGAGACCCTAGTTAACCTTTCTTCCTCCCATTCATTTTGAAGTAAAATATTTAGACCTAACTATAGTTTACCTTATTTAAATTAGGGACCAAAAATAAAATTGTCTGTATACATATATAATGTGTTTTCATGGTTGTTTTAAAATTCTAGGTTTACAGTAATGTAAGAGGAGGATGGGGAAAGGATACAATTGATGAACTAAAAGAATATGTAACAGAATTGTTTAAAATATCCCAAGAAATAGAAAGCCATAAAACTGCTATTCAGATTGCCAAATGTCAAATCATTGACATGAAGGAATTATTTTCACAAATTGACAATTTATCTGGAAGATTATCAAACATTAAAAATAACTTGCCAAGCCATGTTCCGGCTATACAAGTTAACAATGATGCTTCTGCAAATTTGGCCACTGCAGATGCTGAAAAACCAAATCTAAATTCTAATCAGAATGCAAGAAATTGTCAAGAAAGGAGGAGTAAATCTAAAAATTTAGAGGTAAGAAAACTAGCTACTTGGAACTTGCTGGTTCATAATGAACTCTCTTTAAATACTATATTCAGATATATTTTTTTAACTTTCAAAAAGTACTTTTTGAAAAAATTTTCTTTAGACACTTGAAGGAAAGCCTGAAAAGACATTCAAACCTGTACCTAAAGTGGAATATATAACATTAAGTGAATATGAATCTGTTCCAAAGTAAGTATTTGCACTAAAACTTTTCTATTTAGCCTAAGAAAACTTCAAATTAAAACCAAGGCTGTTTGCTTATATGGACCATATGTTTTCACTTCTCATTTAACCCCATACGTTTTCGTTCAGAATTTTCCTAAACAAAATATGGTCAGTATGGAAGCCATTAACTTGATATTTTGGAAGAAGTGCTTCAAAGTATTGTTTTAAAACTTTTAATTATCGACCCATGACAAAATAAATGTTCGCCGATTCTCTTTCTAATTAAGTTTGGAGGAGTTTACCTTTATCATGCTTTGGGTTTTCACACAGTTCTGACATTTATGGGTCATCTGATTAAAAGTATGCATGTTTTGGCGAGATAGATTAAGAATTTGTAAGTTGCTTGTAACATTTGGAGTACCAGAACCATGTATGTTGCTTAATTTTAAAGTAATCCCAATGTAACTTGCCAATATTAATGCATAAGTGGTGTTGAATCAGTAAGGCTAGCTCCCTTTTAAATGGGGAAAAAAGGTCTACCTAAAACTTTCAATTTTGTTACTACAGTTACCCCTAGTCTTATGGACAAAGCCTATTTGGGTGTGTTACAAATAGTAAAGGCATTTATCCGTAAAATTTATTAGTGCATATTTCTTTTCTAAGGTACACAAAAGGTAGGATTCCATACAGCAAAGTGAACAGTGTCATTGATGAAATAAATAAATCTGTAGAGGCGAAGTATAATTTGATGAGAAAACCAAGACCAAAACTAACTCCTATTGAAATGAGTATGGTGGCGTCTTATAAGCAGCAAACAAACCAAGACACCAAGGGTAGGAAATTTGTTCATCACATTGCAACTAATTTTTTAATATGTACTTCAGTTTTTGGTAATGCAGTATTATTTCTATTGAAGCTGACTGAAAATAACTTCTATTACAATAGACTTCATATTCTATGAACAAATAAATTCAATTTAGGTTTTCCTCTAACAAATTCATTAAAAAAAGAAAAGCCCCCCCCCCCCCCCCCCCCCCCTCACTGAACCTTTGCAAGTTTCTTCCTGCATTCCAACTATTATTCATTTTGCCATGTTGCCTTCCCTTCATAGAATTTTTCTTAAGTTTCATTTATTTCCTTTCATGCTGTACATACTGTCTAGATTTTTACAATACGGTAATTATCATCGTAGCAGTGTTTGTTGGGCTTAATAATGTGAGAAAACTACTACTTTTCCGATCCTAATTAGTCTGTAAAGTGGAAATTGTGTACTGTATTTTAAATTTTGACTGTTGACAAAAGCCTAAATGAAGTGTCCAAAAGTTTCATAATTCAGAGTAAATTCTGACAATTTAAAAGAAATAATTTATTGCCTATTCTTAGGACTTTATTTTGTTGTTGATGAAGACCTGAAGAAATTCTCCAACTTGAAAATGGATACAAGCGGTAGAAATGTTTTGACCATTCTGCGAACTCTAAAAAGATTGAAGGAAGTCAGGGGACCCGGAAGCCTACTTCGATATTGTATATTAAAATAAGTGTGAGGACTACTATACTATAGTAGTTCAAATTACGAGCCGTTTCGCAGTTTGGAACTTAGAGCTTTATTGAGGATCGAATTTTTTATTTTATTTCCCTATTAAAACGAGCCTATTTTAATTTAATTCAAATTAAATCACTTTCATTTACAAAATTGGTCTTTCTCTCCCCCCCCTCCTATTACAACTCAATTTTGTGAAAATTAGAAACTTATTTATTTATTTAAAGAGTACGTTGTTGACCACTGGTAAGGCTGTGAACTTTAAAAGAGTTGCAATTAAAAAATACCCACTTTTTTTTTAATGCCTTTGTTCACGGAAGTGAACAATTTTACGTCTGCCACATTGTTATAGATTGATGTCCGTTATCTGATTGGTTAGCTATTTTATCGAGTTGTACTACTTGTGATTATTGCCCACTCGGTGGCATTCCCATTGCATGCATGCATCAAAAATCTCATTTCCCAATTGAACTGGGGTGAGAAGTTTAAATCGGTCCTTTATATTAATAAGTTGCCAGTTCAAAATAACCTTTTAGTGCCTGAGGCACCTTCCTTAAGTAATTTGCATAGTTGCTCTGCATACCATAATCGGAAAATGCAGAAACTAGAATAATAGATGTAAAGCTTTCTAAAGTGTGTTAGATATTTCAATAAGTTTTCTTGAAAAACGGGTAGATATGTCTGCTTCAAACTAGCTGAACTTTTGGTATTGCCTAGATATTATGAGTTTTTAACTGCAAAAGTACATGAATATTGTAAAGTTTGTTAGAAAACTCGTGCCAAGTTTCGGTTCGATCAATAAACCTTCAGAAAATGTCGTAAAGCGACAGTCTGAGGACTCGTCGGCTTACCTCGGGTGCTAGGTTCGAGTGTGTTTCTTGGTTCTAGATTCCTGGGGAATCTTTAGCAAATAAGGCGCGTGAAGAGGGATGATGGTAGGCATAGGAGGTCGCCGAGTCCGGCGAGGGTTCCCTTCGGGAGGAATAAGAAAGTGGTCGAGGGGGGGTGCCGAGGGAATATGTAATTATGCATTCAAGATACCCCCGGCCTCTCCCAACTCCGCACCCTGTCTTGCACACCTCGGAGGCTGAGGAAGTCCGCCACATGCAGGCCTCGAACCTGAAGAAGGGGCATTCGTGGGACGAAGAGGGGTGTGCGCCTTCACAATTGGAGTTGGGACACTTGTCTAGGTGAGCGATTTCTCCGCAGCGAACACAGTTGGTGCGGTTGTCGGCAAACTGAGCTGACGTGCTGACAAGCCTCGTCACTACGAGGCATTCGACAGAGGTGTGGCTGGTAGGACAAAGATAGCAAAGTGCCGTGTCTGCCAGCTTCTATTGTCTAAGAATGAAATAATTCAAGAACTTGCAAGGGGAGAAGAGTTGCTGAGATTGTGGAAGGTAACTCTAATTTTAACGATTCCCGAGCGCAAAATCAGGAAATTAGTCGCTGCCAGCTCAAGCGGTATGAAAATCTAAACATCAGGCAAGAGACAAAGCTAAAGAAGGTACCTGGTTGCCAGCAGGATCTGGATCAACTTTCGGATGTGACTCATGATGCACTTATTATGACTAATGAAGCCTGAGCATTTCTTCTGGGTGAGGAAAAGAAGATAATGCGACGAATGGAGGAATCGCCTGCGAAACTGAAAGAGAAAGATAGAGTAGGAGGTCGAACTGTCATCAGTGTCTTCCCCTACAAGATTATTCTCAAGAACAATCAAATGACTCGGGGTCGCCACCGCCAGGCCTTCCAAAATCAAGCAGATTTTCCTGATCTAGTATCAACCCTGGAACGAACAAAGTTGTCCGACAGGCAAGCAGTCTACATAATCGCCGCAACATTACACAGTTATGGTCATGATATCGTGGAGCCATCCCTGTCGGTTAGCTTGGTGAGACGAACGAGGGCGCTGAATCGAGCAACATGACGGCGGAACTTCCCCCCATCGTTCATTGGGATGAGAAGCTTCTTCCTTCTGAGCCCGGGTTAACGACGGAGAAAGTGGGCAGACTCGCAATCATTGTTTGGCGTTAAGATCGAAACTTGGTGGTCTGGAACGGAAAGGCGAGGTCTACAGTAGTAGTGCAATCTGCCAAACAAAATCATTGGAATGTGCTTCCACACCGCCGGCAAGCACGCAAGACTGTCCACCCTGACAAGGAGGGAGTTGAAGAAAATGCTGTATCTTGCCTGTCGTCATCACTTGCACGAAATTATCATCCATGATGTTTAAGATAATGTTTGTCCTGTTCACTGGACCTGACATTTTCCGCTTCAAATTATTCCGGGAGTGATGGAGTTCCCTCGAGTGGTTGGATTACTACCGTGTGATAATGAGGTTATCTAGTCTGCTGCACAGAATGAAGCAAATAGCCATTGGTTTCCAAAACGAAGTCCAACATCGAGATGACTACCTCAAGTTCCTGGAGTTAAATATAATTTTCCTGGCCAGAATTCCTCCACAAAGTGAGGTTCCTGGAGCCCACCATCGGTTTCGGTGGATGGTGGTGATCTCTGCTGTCAAGACTTGCATGTTTTGAAGCCAGTTTTTCTCGATCACCTGACGTGAAAATGAGTTTCGTGGGTTTTTGTATCTTGTCTGGTAAGACAGTTACCTGGAATGCACACTGATCTCCATCTATTGAAGACGTTGGTAGAGTTTGCGCAGGTGGACCGACGAATCGCCGACACTGTTTCTAACTGGTATTTAGGGCAATTAGTTGGCCTGGCCGCCTTTGATGGGGTGCTCCTAGGTTTCGAGGACCAAGTTGGAAAAGGTGGAAGAAACCTAAAGCGTTTCGGGTAGAAGCTAGTTCAACCTGCGGAACTGCAGCTCGATTCCTTCGCGACCTCCAGATCACACGAGATCTTCAGTAGTTTGGTGGTGTACAGTGTCTCTCTCCTTGAAAGAGGATCCTGACAAGTGGGTATGTCTAAATTCCTTCAAGGATGGAAGGGTGGTGGTGGTCAACGATACGCGGAGAGGAGAGTATTCTTGATCACAGAGTAAAGCAGGAATTTGATGAATGACAAGAACCAACGGCAGTACCTCGAAGATCACGTCAGATGGTTAAGGACCCACGAAAGACTACACTGATGGGCGCCAGACGAAACCAGGCAATAATGTGCAAATGTTGGCATATTGATACCATCCTTCAAGGGGATAATACCTACCTTTTAGTTTGGGGGCCTGGAAGCTAGAAAGGGTTACGTCGCAGCCAATGTCGTAACACCGCTTCCCGTTGATCAGCGAAGATAAGCGACATCGAATCGAATAATAGTTGGATGGGAGACGTCCACTCCGTCCAGACTATATAGCGACCCGTAGTTCCGATCCCACGTAAAGCTGTATGCCCCTTCGTCATATGACCGTAGAGATGATGTTGCGGAGGTTAAACAACCCAATCATTACATTTGGAAGCTGGAGCGCGTTGCTGGGGCCCAGTGTAATGTAGATAAATTCGTGTCATTTAGCGACATGTAAAAGTTCATGGATTGAGCTTGGATTTGGTATGGGTTTTTTTTTCTCCTGTAAGGAATCTAATGCCGAGTGAGCATTTAAACATTTCTTTTGCTTCGACTAGGCTTAATTTGATCTAACATGCTCTGTTTAATGTTCATAAATTTAATTGTATCGCACTTCATATGCGTTTAATACACTTTCAAACCTCTTCTACTTGTCAAGGTATTAAGGAATTTCTAGTTAGTCAGGTGGCTAGATGTAGTTCAACAGGATTAGGATTAGCCCTTTTTCAGTCATTTGTTCTAGTATCCCAGATTCACCAGTCACTACTGACGACTTTCAATGTTACTTAAATCAAGTTTTAATGTGATGTTTCATACTGTTGTGTAAATAAAATTAAATACATTAAAATACGGTCCAAATGTCCCATATCCCCAGGAAGTCGGGGGGGGGGGGGGGGGGGGGGGGGCGGCCAGAGTCAATTAAGATGGGGTGGCTGGCGCGCTGCCTTACCACGACGTAAGATGCAGAAAAAACTACTGCCAAGCTTTGGGCAGCACTCGGGTTCGAACTCACGACTCAGAGGAGTCTCAGCACTGCTGAATGGCCCTAAGTGATCGAACCACGGGATTTCACAATATATATGAAAATTTAATATGTAAAATAAGTTTGCTTAATTATAATGGGATAAATTTGGATCAAAGTTCCCAATATTTTCAGGTTTTAATACATCACAATTTCTCAATGCTATTATTGTATTATTACTTAGTTTATCTCTCTGACTCAATTATGTTGAAAATCCATTAAGAGGACGAACACTGCAAATCACTAAATTAATTTACATAAAAACGATCCTTCACTATAACAATTTTGGTTTATAACTTGTCTTGAAAGAGGTCTACGAACAAATTCAAATTTTGTCTCGAGTTTACATTCGCTTACTGGAAACGTATATTAAAATAGGTTATTTACAGAAGGTAGTAGTATTTTGGACTCATTGTAAAATGAAAGCATTTTAAACAAAAAAAAAATATATATACTATATTTTTCTGAGAAGTTTTCATTCATTCCTTTCAGAATCTAACAGTGACTGCATACAAGTTAGGAAGTTAGTTTTAAACGTTTCTTCACTAAATCTTTCAGTCGAACTTCGTGCAGCTTTTCTAATAACTATTTTATCTTCTTTTGAGAGGGTTAGAATATCTTTAATTTTATTAGCATAAGACTCCTTCGTAGAAGCGAGGAACCCTGTAACTTTTCCGTTAAAAGGAGTAACAATATCCAGTTTTGGACCCCCTGAATCGTGAGCAACGATGATCAAACCTCCTGCCATCGACTCCACCACCCCTATTCCAAAGTGTTCGTTCCACATGGTGTGAATCCCCACAGTTCCTTTTGTACTTCTTGAAGTAACTCTGTAAACGAAGCGTTAACCTTCCATATTACTTTATCGTCTATTTCTAAATCCTCTGCCAGAGACTTCAAAGACTCTACCCTCCTTTCATCTTCGAGGTTTCTCACACCTCCGATCAGCACAAGCCTCAGTCTCATGGCTATTTCAGGATCTACAATTTGGAGAAGCTTCTTGAAAGATCTTAATTGGAGAGGATAATCTTTTTCTGGTCTAAACTGACCAATTGACACAATTGTTTTCATTTCTTTCTCCTCGTCCCCTATCAACAGAAGGCTAGAGAACTTCAATGTATCACAAGGAGGAAACACTATATGCACACGCGTTGCAAATTTCCATACAGCAGATATATGATTCTTAGTCCAAGAAGAATTGACCATAACAACGTGAGCGCAGCTTCCGACTAAACCATAAACAACTGCAAACAATTTATAATAGCAGAGTTTTAAAGTGCTGAAGACAAAACTTTGCGAAATGAATGTGCGGTTATTGTGGGCTTCAGTGCGCTCTGATACTCTTTCTAGCATGTCAGAACTGATTGTAGGATAGTGGGTATAACAAGCGACAGCACACCCACCCAGAAATCGAAATAAAGGGTACGTAAAGGCATACCCCATCGAGTCAATGTATATGCTGGGTCGAAATTTGGCTAAGGCTTCTGTGCCTAAAATTACTGAACCTAAACTCTGCATCAACAAAGTGAAGAAAGGATAGCAGTTTGCTTCAACAACTTTGCGTAGCTTCAAATAAATAAAGTGAGGATTCTTTTCCAACTGAATATTGAATCTAAGACGAACATTCTCCATGATTTGATGAGGAGTTGCATCTGTGTCACCAGTGTAAACATAACACTCAATCTGCGGGTATCTGAAAAGAAGAAATAATTAAAAACTAAAACAGTATTTTCAGCAAATTTGTCATAAAATGAATTACATTAATTTTACCTAAAAAGTTCCCATGCTTCGAGCGGCATATTCAGATCAGAATACTGTGAATATATTACCATATCAGATATCTAAACTGTACAGAAAAATATTGTAAAACTTTATGATAGAGTTGTATTCTTTTTTTGTGAATAAAAGTTTCGAGTATTTCAAAAATAATTCATAAATTACAACTACAGTACCTTTTTGGTAAGGTGACAGTGTCACTCGTGTTAGAGATGTGTTGAATAGTTTTAAACTAATTAAAATTTGGGGAACAGCAACATTTAAATATGGCAAGTTGGGGATTGCCTAACAACTAGTCAGAATTTATGATGACAGAATACGCTCTTCCATTTCATTTAACATAAACGTGATTACTTTTTCGGGAGTCGGAATATCTCAAAGGTTATATATTACAAAAAAATACATTAGCATCTGAAAATAGGAAGGAGCTAATCCTTTGTTATAAAATGAGTTTTGGCAAAGCTTACTATTATTATTAGATTAATAGTTTCTAGATGAGCTCACTGACTATAAATGCTAATTATATATTTATTCATTACTTTTATATTTAGTTCATATTTACTAATTTTAGAGGCCCCAATAAGAACTACTCATATATCTTTTTTTTTTTTTTTCAGGAAGAACCGATTCGCCTCTATTTAAAGGGCATATCTCAGCGGAAAAATAAAGAAAAAGTGAGAGGAAAGACAGAGGAAAAAGAAAGGGTGGAGGGGACAGTCGAAGTGGAAAAAGACCAAGGACTGCAGGGTCGAGCCCCATCATCCTTGGGTGCTAGGGCCGGGAGGGCGCACGTGAAACCTCCAGGAACAAGCACGTACAAACGAGCACAAAGAGCACTCAAGAGCACGAGCTTAGAACCCCCTTGCGGGGAACTACTCATATATATATATATATATATTTTTTTTTGTATTGGGGCGTTTACCGCCATTTCCCGCTATATGGTAGCGGATATCATGGCGAGGCGGAATACGAGAAAGAGAAACGGAGACGGAGAAAAGGCACTAGAAAAGGGAGAACAGCGGACTACAGGTGAGAAGCCACCTAAAGCTCAGATAGGATGCGAGATTGGGAGAGGAAGAGGAAAAGACGGTCAAGCGAGAAGAGAGGGCTCTCAGCGAGCATAAGACGTAAACGTTCGGGGAGGGGGAAATCAGAAAGGAACGGAAAAGCGCGACGACGTACTGACGACAGGGTGGGGCATTCCACCAGGATGTGAGAGACGGTGAGGGGCGACTGGCAGGAGGCGCAACGAGGAGCCTCCTGCCGGAACATAAGATAGCCGTGCGTGAGGCGCGTATGGCCGATGCGAAGCCGCGCAAGGACGACCTCTTTTGTGTCTGGAGCGGTGGAAAGAGGACACCCAATATGACAGACGGGGGCGGATGGACCAGAGTTTATTTCCGGTGGCATCGTCCCAGGACTGTTGCCACATGCGATCGTAAAAGGAACGAAAGACTGCACATAGTCTGAGAAGGGAGCGGGCGGGGGAGGGGAGGCAGCGAGGCGGCGGACCGGGCTATGCGGTCCGCCGCCTCATTACCGGAAACACAACATGGGCGGGAACCCAGCAGAAGGTGACCCGGATCCGGTGAATGGTGTGCAGGACATGGTACTCCTGTTGAATAAGGCGTACGAGGGGGTCCGGGGAATCATAGCGCTCGAGCGCCTGAAGGGCGCTCAGCGAGTCCGAAAAAAATGGTACAGGAGGACCGCGAACAACCCGATACCAGACGGAGGGCTTCCAGAAGGGCAAAGAGCTCCGCGGAAAAGATGGAGGCCTGAACCGGCAGGGGGATACCCCGGGAGGTAGGTGACAATGACGGAGAGAAGACGGCGGCCGCGACACCTGCAGGGAGCGCGAGCCGTCGGTGTAGACGGGAACGTCGTCCGAATGGATGGGAAGATGGGCCAGAAAAGAAGACCGGAGGACGGCAGGAAGAGACTCCTTACGCAGGCCACGGAGCGCCTGGCAACGGCAGATAGGGGTGGTCCGCCAGGGGGCGACAGATCGAAGGAGAACGGCAGCAGAATAGAGGGTGGGGGGATCCCAGGGACGAGAAAATCTCGGCCAGAGAGGCAGCGAAATGCCACGTGTCAGGCCGGGGTAGCGCCTGGGAGATCGCGGAGAAGAGTAGGGACTTCGGGAGGCGGCAGATGCGAAGGTAACACTTCGCCATGAGAAGGCCCGGCGAAGGGGCAGGGGGGGTGTCCACAGTCCACCTGAAGACTAGCGACAGGGGACGAGCGGAAGGCACCCGACGCCAGGCGAAGGCCACGGTGGAGAAGAGGATCCAGCATACGGAGTGCCGGAGAGGAGGCGGAACTGTAGACCACACAGCCGTAGTCGACACGGGATTGCACCAGGGAGGTGTACAGGCGCAGCAGAGTACGCCTGTCCGCCCCCCAGGTCGTGTGGGACAGATGACCCAAAAGGGAGAGGGTGCGGCGAGATGTTTGCCGCAACCGCCTAAGGTGTGGAACCCAACCGAAAAATCCGTCGAGGGTCATACCAGGAATCTAACGGATGGGACGAGGAGGGGAAGAGGAGTGCCGGCAAGGGTAAGAGCGAAGGTATGCGACAGACGGAGGCGCCGAGGACGGAAAAGCATACTGGAAGACTTAGAGGGTGAGAAAGCATAGCCAACCGAGGACGCCCAGCGAACCACCGCATTGATGGCTAGCTGGAGCCGACGTTCAGCCAAAGACGGGAGGCGGCAGAGCAATAGATAGCCAGGTCATCGGCATAGAGGGAGCTACGAACGGATGTAGGCAGGACCGTAGCGACTGTGTTCATCACGAGTGAGAAACACAAGACGCTAAGGACACTACCCTGAGGGACACCCTCCTCCAACGGAAAGCGGTCCGAGAGGGCAGAACCGATGCGGACGCGGAAAGAACGGGCGGACAAGAAGTTATAAATAAAGGAAGGGAGAAAGCCTACGAAACCCAGGGAGCGTAAGCAGTCGAAGACCGCGCTCCGCCGGGTAGTATCGTAGGCCTTCTGGAGGTCGAAAAAGACGGCGAGTACAAATTGACGCCGGGAGAAAGCCTCCTGCACGTCATGGCTAAGGAGAAGGAGGGGGTCGGTGGTAGACCGGAAGCGCCGGAAACCAGCCTGGGTAGCAGGGTACTGGTCACTCGCCTCCAAGGTAAAGGACAGCCGCGAGGCGACCATCGCCTCCATCACCTTGCAGGCACAGCATGTCAGGGAAATGGGGCGATAGTTCGACGGGAGTGAGGGGTCTTTATCGGGCTTCGGGATGGGGACGACGATGGACTCACGCCATCGGTCCGGAAATGAACCCTCCAACCAAATCCGGTTATAGAGGTCCAGTAGAAAGCTGAGAGCAGAGGGGTGGAGATGCCGTAAAAGGTCATAGGGGATATTATCGGGGCCGGGGGCGGAGGAGCGTCGGGGGCGGAGGGCTCCCGAAGCTCTGTCATGTGGAAGAGGTGATTATAGGGGTCATTCCTATGAGGTGGAAATTCCGGTGGGTCGCGGCGGGAGTGGGGGGAATCGGAACTGGAGATGGCTGCAAAGTGCGCGGCAAGTGCGTTCGCGACGGCCTCCGGATCGGACACGAACTCGTCGTCCCCGACCCGAAGCACCGGGGGTCGAGGGGGGACACGGGTCCCCTCAAAGCTACGCACCTTGCGCCAAACAGTCAAGGGGGCAGTCGAGGAGGAGATCCCGGACACGTAACTCCGCCAGGAGGTACGCCGGGCCAGTTTCAGGACCCGACGGGCCACTGCCTTCAGGCGCTGAAATTCTATCTTGTGCTCCAGCTGGCGGGTCCGGTAGAAGCGGCGGCCGGCACGGCGCCGCTCCTGAACGGCATGGGAGCACTCTGGGGTCCACCATGGGACGCTTCGCGGTCTGGGGGAGCCAGAGGTACGGGGGATGCAACTGGCGGCAGCCGAGAGGATCTTACTCTCGAGGAAGGCGAGGGCCTCATTGACGGAGGGAAAGGCAGGAATTGATGGCGAGATCGCCGTGCCCCTCGCGTATGAGGCCCAGTCTGCTCGGGCGAACAGCCAGCGCTGGCGGACAGAGGTGGGGGGGAGGAGACGGGTCGGGGTAAGACACACTGGGAAATGGTCACTGCCGGAAGAATCCGGCAGGACCTCCCAGGTGAACTCCGTCACGATTTCGAGGGAAACCAGGGAAAGGTCGATACAGGTGAAACTGTCATGGGCCGAGTGAAGGCAGGTTGGGGAGCCATCGTTCAGAAAGGTGAACTCGAGCTCGTCCATAAGGGAGAGAAGGGTCCCGGAGAGAAAGGTGGAGCAAACGTCCCCCAGGCCGGGTCCCGACTGTTGAAGTCCCCGAGAATCAGAAAAGGGCGGGGAAGCTGGAGAATTAGGTCACGGAGAGAATCGGGTGGAGGGCGTACGTTAGGGGAGAGGTAAAGAGAGCAGACCGTGAGCTGGCGCCCCAAGAAAAGGCGCACGGCCACAGCTTGCAGGACTGTACGGAGCGGGAGGGGGCGGAAAGGGACGGAGCGGTGCACGAAGACCGCGGCGCCCCCCCTCCCCGCCCCATCGAGAGGCGGGGAAGGGAGCCCGCAGTAACCGGACACTCGAGGGAGGGAACGGGAGCCCAGAATCGTCTCCTGAAGCAGAAACACGCCGGACACCTGGAGGCCAGGAGAGAGGAGAGACACTCGAGGCCTACCAGGAGCCCGCGGATGTTCCACTGCAGGAGCGAGGTATAGGGAGGGGTAGGAAGGTCAGCGTAAAGGATGATTATGGGGTGGGTGGGCCGATCGGGCGGCCCGAGATTAAAGAGGGAATCGGAAAGCCCAGGAGTTCAGTGAGGGACGCCGAACGAGGGCGAAGGCGAGGGTCCCCCCGACGAGGGGGCGATGTGGAACCAGACGCCGGCAAGTCCTCCAGAGGAGGAGTCTCCCGGACGTCCGGGGGAGAGCGATGCAGAGAAGGGGATGTGAGAGGTATCCAGAATGCCCCTCCCTTCACCGGAGGTGCGGGGGAGGCAGGACTACGAGGGGGAGTGGAAAATAATACCTCACCCAGAGGCATTGGCAGGTCGAGGAGAGAGATGGGGCGGGTCAAACGCGGGGGCGTGCACGTCCCACCCACGCCGACCAGGCGGGCGAGTTCCCCCTCCAGTGGGTCCATCGACCGGGCCGGAGAGGGGTGTATCTCAGCCCCCACCACGAGGGCCGACGGGGACCCCAGGGGGGAGCGTGCATAACGGTTGCGCAGTGGGGACGGTGAGGACACCGGGGCGGTAGGGCGAAGGGGGCGTTGTGTTTAGGAGAGGAAGGTGATGCGAGGCTTATGGCGTCGAACCTTTCGGGGTCACCACTGGCGCGGCGCTTGCGGCCCCTATCCCTCCGTCGTGCGGCCCGCGTGGGTGACGGCGGGTCACGATCCGGAATGGGGGTGGCCGAAGGCGCCGGTGGAGAGGGCGTAGAAGGGGCAGGGGGGGTTGCCGACGAAGCATCGGCGTTCGCGGAGGGAGCACGTGGGGACGCGCTGGTAGTACGGGGAGCCGCGGTAGGAGTCCGCTGGGCGGCAGAGGATGGACTGGGAGTAGCGGACACGGTGGGTGGAGGCGCTTTGGGAACCGCCGGTGAGGACGGGGTCCGGGAACGGAGAGCCTCGGCGTACGAGGCACCACGCCGGGCCTCGCCGCCACGCAACCGCTCCCGCGCCTCCCGAGCGCTGAGAAACTCTGATGAACAGAGGGCCCGAACCTCCCTTTCAAAGAGGAAGGACGGGCAAGAGCGGGATGAAGCAGGGTGTGGTCCATGGCAGTTGGTGCAGGAAGGCGGAGCAGTACAGGGCAAGGGGTGGGGAGGGCCGCCGCAGCGGACACACAACGGGGCCGGCTGACGGCAGGAGCTGCTCACGTGGCCAAACCTATTACACTGAAAACAGCGCGTAGGATCTGGCACGTATGGTGTACTGAGAATTCGCACGCTCGTCTCTCACCAAAGCCCCAGAATACCGAAACGGGGGGCACCAGTGAGTCGAAAGTGAGGAGCAGGCGAGGAGAAGGGGCAGTTGGGGACCGCGATCTGTCGGGAAAGCGGTACACCCTCACAACACCCTGGGAGGCGAGGTCAATCTGGAGGTCTTCCACCGGGATGGGTAGAAGACGAGCAGCGTAAATTGTGCCCTGGCACTGATTGAGGCGGGGTGGGGAGTCACCGTGATCCCGCAGCCCAGGACATCGGGGATAGCGAGCAGAGAGGAGGTTTCGGCAGAGGAACGCGACCTTATCAAAATGGAGCCATCCCTCTGAGGCCGAAGGTCAAAACGCGCCGTCCCCGTCTTCCCATGGATCGCTCGAAAGAGACGTTCGTGGTTAGTGGGGAGGGGCTTGGAGGAGGAGGGGCGGAGGACGAGGAACTTGTCCATCGTCCTAAGGCCGAGTGAAGCCGTCTGGCCAAACACCACCGGAACTTCGAGGGGCGAGAAGACGAGAAAGGCGGACGGCGACGTCGGGTCCCACGTCCCCCAGGGGCCGAGGGGCCGGGGGCGATGAGGCCCGACCGGAGTGGGAGGCGACCGGGGCCGCGGGCCTCCCACCTGAGGGCGAAAAAGCAGGTGGGTCCCTATCGGGACGTGGAATATGGGGGGATCCAGGGGTCGGGGGGTCCACTGCAGGTCCATCCGCTACTGGCGGGGGTCGGGCAGCGGCGCCACGAGCCTGGGGAAGAGAGGGAGAGGAGGCGTCGGCAAGAAGAGCAGACGGGGTGGGCGAGGGCTGCCGACTGCCCTTACCAGACCCACGGTCCAAAGAGGTAGTCAGAGGGAGGTCAGATGCACAAGCCGGGTCGTCAACGAGGTCCATTAGAGTTGTAAGTGTTTCCATATAAAATTTTTATTGTAGTTTCGCGCCCGGGGCCGCGGGGAACCGATTACCCGGGGCCCAAGGGGACCAAGCGCACGCCGGCGGGGGGTGGGTGCCTCGTCCCATGCAGGTACCCCCGTTTCAAAAGGGGCCCTTGCAGCGTCGAGAGTTCTCCCCCGCCGGCAGCAAAGACCAAGGCCCCCCAGGGTCCCAGGCCTGGGCACCCTACCAGCCAACTTAGTCCGGCCCCGGCCATGGGGGCAAGACCCCCAGCGACCAGCCCCGGCAGCCCACGGGGCGCGCGAAGTGAAGAGAGAAAGCAGAAAAAAAAAACAGAGGGGGCAAGGAAGAGGGGAAAGAGGGGAAGACAGGAAAGAGGGGGCTGTAGGATAGCAGGGTATGTTAAAAGTCCACTTCGCAACCGGGCGGGGGACCCGGCAGGGGCCCCAGCCGCGGCTGACCCCCCTCGCCACATGGAGGGAGGAGCCCGCGGGCGATCCACCCCAGAAAGACCGCCCGCGGGGAGGGGGATATATATATATATATATATATATATATATATATATAATATATATATATGTGCTCTTGAGTGCTCTTTGTGCTCGTTTGTACGTGCTTGTTCCTGGAGGTTTCACATGCGCCCTCCCGGCCCTAGCACCCAAGGATGATGGGGCTCGACCCTGCAGTCCTTGGTCTTTTTCCACTTCGACTGTCCCTTCCACCCTTTCTTTTTCCTCTGTCTTTCCTCTCCCTTTTTCTTTGTTTTTCCGCTGAGATATGCCCTTTTAAATAGAGGCGAATCGGTTCTTCCTGAACTTAAAAAAAAAAAAAAAAAATATATATATATATATATATATATATTTACAGTAACAACCTTGTAAATCAGGAGAAACTAAAGGTCTGAACTTGAATAGTAGGATTAAAAATAATGGTTTGAATTTTGTTGGCTATAACCAAATAAGATCCATTCGTATGCTATAACATTTTAATTTACTGTATTTTGTAGTTTAGAAATGACTTGGCCTAACTAACTAACAGGATTATGGTAATTTGCTGAATTAACATTTTAATACCCTAAGTTAATTCAAGAATTTCACTTGTTAGTAAACTGTCCAAATTAAAGCGACTTCATTTACACTCGGCTTAACTCTGAAACTGCATAGGCAGTCACAAGTCCAACAGTATTCCCACTCTTCACTTCTCCACCTGCTTCGCTTCACAAAGCATCCCTCTCTCAACAGTCACTTCATGATTTGCGTCAGACGTCTATGATACACTTGACCTCTGATCTTTCTGCCATATTTGATTGGGCAGAAACAACCTTATGGTTTTCAATGCCTCAAAAACTCAGTTCCTCCATCTGTCTACTCTTCACAATCTTTCACATGACTATCCCCGTACCTTCAACAATACACAACTCAATCCTTCCTCTTCTCTTAACATTCTTGTCATTTCCTTTTCTCGTGATCTTTCCTGGAAAGATCATATACAGTATACTATCTTTCTAAAACAGCTTCTTAGAGGTTAGGTGTGCTGTACCGGCTCCGCAGTTTCTTTACCCCAGCTCAGTTGCTCTCTCTGTACAGGAGGTCTTGTCTGCCCCTGTATGGAGTATGCTTCTCGTGTGTGGGGTGGCTCAACTCACACAGCCCTACTTGACTGGGTGGGATCAAAGGCTTTTCATCTCATCAATTCCCCACCTCTTACTGACTGTCTTCAATCCCTCTCTCTTCCCCGCAATGTTGCCTCACCCTCGTTACTATTGCTATTATAATGGACACTGCTCTTCTGAACTCTCTAAACTGCATGCCTCCTCCTTTAAGGAGAGCATCCAGCACTACACTTTCGACACATTCTCATTCCTTTTCTGTCCAACTCTCTAACACAAGGGTTAATCTATATTTTCAATCTTTCAACCACTCAAATGGTCAACTATAGAACAATCTTCCTCAATCTATCCTTCCCCCCATCTATGACCTCCAATTTTTCAAATGTAGCGGGGGGGTGTTTGCCCTTGGTCCCACCTTCCTGCATAAAAAATTAATATATATATATATATATATATATATATTACTGGTTACAAACAAGTTATTTAAAATGCAATTATCCAACACACTGAAAAATAAACCTGCTCTACATTTTCATTCTAGTATTTCTTTAACTCTTAATAATCACCATCTTGGCCTACACTATTTTCAAGTTGCTACAGTTGTAGTTTCCTTAAAACTTCAAATAATGTGAGCTAACACAATTTCAGTTAGGTTATTACAGCACAGATGAAATATCTGTATGTTCTAAATGAGGTACAATTTATGAGAACTTTTTCTTCTTTAACAGCTGCTCTTGAATGTTTGCATTTCTTTACCTTAATTGAATGGCTTGAATAGAAGTCCAAAGCACTCTCTCCCCTCCACCACCAGCATTGCAATAGGGATGAAAGAAAGCAATATGAAGTTTTCCAGGTTCACCACAAGGAACAAACTGTAATACCTGTATATAGAGAGGAAAATTCTTGAAATTATTTTTGGAAAATTAAGCTTAGCTTTAAATAAGTTATGCAAAATGGCACTAGTGTAGTTTCCTCTACAAATCTTCAAAATAATACATTTACAATGCAATGTTTTACAGTCAATTTTATAAAACCACAAATGTCTGGATATATGTTCATATCTATGTAGTTTCTAATTGGTCAAAATTACTTGGATCACCAGTTTAAATAAGAAAGAAAAAGTACAGTACTGTACCATGATTAATGAGGATAAAAAAATTTTAACTCTGTAATTGCAATCACTTCTTTAGACATATAATATACAACTTTACAATTTGTTTGGCCTTTCTTTTTATAGGTCTATAGCAGGCATGGGCAATCTTTTTAAGTGGCAGGCCAAGCTGAGGGTTGAAAAGTTTTTAGCAGACTTGTGTAGAGTTGCCAACAAGTATTATTAAAAATCTTAATTTGCCTTCTGCTTCCACTACTATATTAGAATTTAAAAAATTTTATTAACTAATGACTGTTTGAATATAAAAAGTACCATTGAAAATGAGAATATATTTGCTCAAGCACTGTCTTTAGTAATTGCTGGCTAATGAGTGCAATTATTGCCAATTTATTTTTGGTACTGTAGGTAATAAAAACGTGTTATGTAGTCATAGGTTGCACATTGAAATATGAAATTTTATATTTTGTTCCTCATGAATATTGGCACTGCAGTTGAAATAAAATTTAATTATGCCATTTTTTTTCTGTATTAGAAAAATCAAAAGGGGCATGTCATAGTAATTTAACTCAGAGAGAGGCAGGCTGGATTAAATGCATTTATGGGCTGGGGGTTGCCCATGCCTGGTCTATGGTCTGGTACATTTATATTAGAGAGTTTCATTTATTCTAATTTCTATTTTATACTTTATTGTGAAAAGGCAAGGTCTATTCCTCAGGCAAAAGGAAGCTTTGGTTTAGTCATTTGCCTTGTTTTTAAAGAACAAATGTCAAAAAATAAAATTTCATTTTTTTTACTGTGATAAATAAAGAAATAGGAACTATTCCACAAGATAATGGAAGAGTGAGGGGTTTTTGTTCGTCAACTAGTGTTTTGTTTTATTTTACTTATTTTCATGTGGAAAAGAACCTTCATAAAAGAAAATCTGCTTTCTCTTTAGATTTTGACCTTCACTAACTTTTGTCAGTGTGAATTAGGCCTAACCTGTGATATAGATTTAGTTAAAAATTTAAGACAGCACAAATCATATTATAATTATTAATAATCAATATTAAAAATAATAATAATAATAAATAAACTACTCAAATGTATATACTTCATATTCAATTTTAATTATTTCCAAAAATCTTTTGAAAATGAAACAACTATTTACTTTTTTGGTCAGTGCTTATCAAATAAAACTTTATGGTTTGAAATTATGAATATAACTTTTTAAGTTTTTCAATATAAGCAAAATTTCACCTATGGCTTCACATATGAGGCAGTCAGAACTAGAAGGGCAAACTTGCCAAACATAGCTACTTTTGGCAAGTTTGCCATTCTGGTTCTGACTCCCTTAGCGATTCTTTCAATACGTCAACAATAGAAATCCAGTAAAAAGTGTTAACAGAGATCTAGTTTCTGAAAACAAGGAAATGGTTACCTTGCTAAATGAATTTTTTTACATCAATTTTTACTATAGAAGATGTAACGAATATCCCTACAGTCATACACATAATACCTTTTGATAATGGTAATATTTTGGATAATATTGTGGTTAGTGAAAGGGAGGTAATACGCTATATTGATAAAATGAAAATGCGTAAATCACCGGAGCCAGATTCTATATATCCCATACAACTAAAAGAATTAAAAGATAGCATTGTTGTGCCACAAACAAAGATTTTTAATGCGTCTATTTCTGAGGGGTGTGTACCAAATAATTTCAAGTTAGCAAAAGTAACACCTATCTTTAAGAAAGGCAATAAAGGTGTGGCAGGAAATTATAGGCCAATCAGTTTAACGTCTATTGTAGGTAAGCTACTGGAATCAATAATTAGGGATCATATAGTCAAACACTTAGAATTGCATAACTTAGTTAGAAATACACAGCACGGTTTTAGGCGAAACAAATCTTGCTTAACTAATCTTTTAGAATTTTTTCAAAGCATGGTTGACGTTTACGATAGTCATCTGGTGGTTGATGTAGTGTATTTAGATTTTCAAAAAGCATTTGACACCGCACCGCACAAAAGACTCATTGAAAAAAGTAAGGCTCATGGAATCAGGGGTGTAGTAATAAATTGGATAGAAGAGTGGTTGCGAGGTAGGAAACAGAGGGTGGTCGTTGATGGAGCAGTCATCTTGGGCTAATGTAGCAAGCGGCATTCCTCAGGGTTCTGTATTGAGCCCCTTGCTTTTTCTTATATATATTAACGATTTAGATGTCGGCCTAGTCAGTACAGTTTCAAAGTTTGTGGATGACACGAAGTTGGGTTGTAGGGCGATTAATGACGAAGAAAGAGGTAAAATACAGGAAGATCTGAATAAAATCATTGATTGGTCAGTCACATGGCAAATGAGATGTAACGTCAATAAGTGCAAAATTTTACATATAGGTTCGCGTAATGGTAATTTTGCGTATAGTATGTCAGGGAAGAAGTTAACAAGCATAGAGCAGGAAAAAGATTTAGGAGTTATAGTCACTGGTGATTTAAAAGTAGTGAAACAAAGTACAGCAGTGGTCAATAAAGCAAACAAAGTGTTAGGTTTTATAGCTCGGAATTTTGAGTACAAATCACGCGATATTATAGTTCCTCTTCATAAATCATTAGTTAGACCCCATTTGGAGTATGCAATCCAATTTTGGAATCCGCATATGGGTCATTCTCTGTCAGATCAACCAAAAAAAATTGAAATTAACACCCTCCTCTCTCATATTTTGCTGAAATTTGGTTTATAGGGAGTTTGTGAGCCCTGAATCCATTTCTGAAATTATAAGGTCAATCCGACCAACGGTTCAAGAGATATGACCTCGGGCAATTTGAGGTCACTCGCGAGGTTACTAACATTTGGCGAGCCATAACTTGGGTAATAATTGTCATAATTATATAAAAGTATATATATTTAGAATCAGAAAACAACAAGGAATCCAAATATGCAAGTTTTAGAACTCTAGGTTGAAAAATAAAAAAGTTACACTGTAACCAAAATTTGAGGTCACGATTTGACCTCTGGGGTATCAAATGAGAATTTTTTTTTAAATGTAAAAAATGAAGGCATAGGCATTGGCTATTAGAATCAGCAAAAAAAAGTTTGTTTATGTTAGTATTTTTCATGTAACTAACATATAAGTGAACACCATATTCATAAGTTGTGCGTCAATTCTACCTATTTTTTCACACAAGCTCATAATTTGACCTATAGAAATTAAAATTACATTTTTTATAGATATAAAAAACAAAGTCAGAGTTCTTGACTAATAGAAACAATCATAAAAAGTTTGTTTATGTTGGTACTTTTCATGTAACTAACTTATAAGTGAACACCATATTTATAAATTGCTTGTCATTTCAAGGAATTTTTATATCTTAGCTATCAATTTGACCTCAAGCTCCAAGAATTTAATAAAAATTGTATTTCACTGCTAATCTACACTGGCAATAATAGTTATAATAGTGAAAGGGGAAGACTAAGCTCACATGTAGCCTAAACAAACCTGTTGAAACATGTTGCTACTTGTCTAAGTGCAGAATCAACAGAGATAGTTGCAAAATTCCTTGTCTACAGGTTAGTACAGTTCCAGCCAGCACTGTGCGTGGCTGGTGGGTATGGTGTTTTAATGAGCCTCAGAGACTATCAAGGCCTAAAATATTAAGTGTGTATAGCTATATATTTTCTAAAAAATATATATTACCTAATTGTAAATCCTATATCTTTACAGATCAAAATACAATGGTTCGGCACTTGAAATACTGCCAGGACCCTATTCAAAAACACAAGAAACGCATAACAATCAATCTTAGAAAAGTGACTGATGTACTTGTTGAAAAATGTGCTGGAAGAGTGAAAAAAGACTCATTGTTGTGTGTGAACTGCTGGACACTGATAATGAAAAACCCCACTATACTTAGTACCACTGAAAACAACGAGTCTGAGCAGGATTCAAATGAATCATCTACTATCAGTGGCTTGAGTAACATCTCTTCAATTCAAGATCTGGACAATGACAATGATTGCTTGATAAAGGAAAATCCTTCAACTTCAGTTGAACCAGTTCTAGCATTTCTGGACCAAACACCAGTTAAAAAAGTAAGTAATAAATTAATATAATAACTTATACTTTACTACAAGGTCTGTTTGATCTACTATATAGCCAATTATATAGCATTTAAGGTACTATAATTAATATTTAATTACTAATATTCAGGTGTGTGAAACCTTTTTTTCTGTTCTTTTCAGAAGGGCTGTCATTAAGCCAGAAAAAGCGCAAGGCTCGTGGTAAGCTATCATCTGCTCAGAAACACCTGAAGGAGAGGCTAGAACTCAGTTATGGTGTTCAAATTACCGAGGAGGTAAGTGATACTTCAAAACCTGAAACTAAATCTGAAAAACATCTAGACAAATTAATGAATGAATTGAAACAGTCATTCCTGGAGAGCAAATGTCACCATCACAAACTACAAATATTGACACTCTCACCATACACAATTGAAAAAACAGCTAGTTTCTTTCAAACTACAACATACATGGTGAAAAGAAGCCGTTCACTTAAATCAGAACATGGAATCCTTCCGAAGATTCCACTAATGAGCAAAGGAAAAGTGATATCTGAAGAACACAAAGATATAGTTAGAAGATTCTATGAGTCAGAAGAGGTTAGTCGTATGTGTCCTGGCCAAAAGGATTGCGTGAAAGTTATCAGTGCTGAAGGTGCAATGAAGGTGCAAAAACGATTGGTCCTCGGGAATTAAGAGAGATGTTTGAACTATATAAAAATGATGAAAAGAATCCCAAAATAGGATTTTCCACATTTGCAAAATTATGGCCATCATATTGTGTGCTTGCCGGTAGTGGTGGGACTCATTCTGTCTGTGTCTGCACATACCATCAAAATCCAAAATTGCAGCTGGCTGCATTGGGAGAAAGAGGTCTTTCATACAAGGATCTTATGGATTACAGTGTCTGCAGTACAGAAAGAGAGACTTGCATGATGCAACTTTGCAATGATTGCCCAAGAGAAGAGGGTGTCCTGGATTTTCTTGAGTTACTTGACAGTGTGATATCAGCTCCAAATGAAATATCTTACAAGCAATGGGTGACTGTTGACCGTTGTACAATGGTTGATAAGGTGGAGCCACTTCATGAATACTTATCATCCCTAAGCATGAAAATATCCCGCATGGTTCGTCATCACTTTGTTGCTCAGCAACAATCACAGTACTTCAAGCAGTTGAAAGAAACACTACCACCCCAGAGCGAGGTAGTTATAGTAGGTGATTTCTCTGAGAATTATTCTTTCATTGTCCAGGATGCTGCCCAAGGGTTTCACTGGGACAATTCACAGTGTACAGTTCACCCTTTTGTCATCTATTATAGATCATCTGCAGACCAGGAACTTAGCCATTTTAGTGTCTGTTTCTTATCTGCATCACTAAAACACAACACTATAATGGTTTACTCATTCATATTGAAGCTTATGACATATGTTAAATTCAGATGCCCACAATTGAAGAAGGTGCACTATTTCTCAGATGGATGTGCTGGCCAATATAAGAACAGATACAACTTCACAAATCTCTGTTACCATGAAGAGGATTTTGGTCTGTCTTGTGAATGGCACTTCTTTGCTACATCCCATGGCAAAAATGCATGTGATGGGATTGGAGGAACAGTGAAAAGAGCTACTGCTCGTGCCAGTTTGCAGAGAACTACAGAGAGGCAAATTCTTACACCAGAACACATGTTTCAGTTTTGTGAAGAAAACTTGAGCAAGAAGATAAATTTTTTCTTTGTAACTACAGCTGATTTGAAAGATGCAGAAGAACGGTTGGAACATCGATTCAAGGATAGTAGGGCTATTCCTGGAACTCAGAAATATCATAGATTTGTTCCCCTAAACAAGGAAGAACTGATGGTGTATCCCATTTCAAGTGGCATTGGAGAAAAGAAAAGAATAAGGAAAAGTCATTTTACTAATGAACCTGCAATGCTTGGTAACCTAAAATGTGTCAAACCAGGAGAGTATGTTGGCTGCATTTATGACATGCAAGTTTGGTATGGAATTGTGGAGGAATATTGTGAAGAGTTTGATGATTTCACTGTGAACTTTCTACATCCCTCTGGGTCATCAGGATCAAGTGCATATTATTATCCATCAAACAAGGATTCATGTGCAGTGCCAGGACATCATATATTAACTGTAATGAGTTGTCCTACCCTAAGAGGAGGCAGCAGAATTCAATACATTTTTCCACAAAAAGAAATTGATGAGAGCATCGAGCATGCAAAAATTGTATTAGGCTAGCACATGAATCCTCTAAGTAGGTCTTCCCCTTTCACTATTATAACTATTATTGCCAGTGTAGATTAGCAGTGAAATACAATTTTACATTTTTTGCCTTTGTTTTTATATCTATAAAAAAATGTAATTTTAATTTCTATAGGTCAAATTATGAGCTTAAGTGTGAAAAAATAGGTAGAATTGACGCACAACTTATGAATATGGTGTTCACTTATATGTTAGTTACATGAAAAATACTAACATAAACAAACTTTTTTTGCTGATTCTAATAGCCAATGCCTATGCCTTCATTTTTTACATTTAAAAAAAAAATTCTCATTTGATACCCCAGAGGTCAAATCGTGACCTCAAATTTTGGTTACAGTGTAACTTTTTTATTTTTCAACCTAGAATTCTAAAACGTACATATTTGGATTCCTTGTCGTTTTCTGATTCTAAATATATATACTTTTATATAATTGTGACCATTATTACCCAAGTTATGAAGTTATGGGTCGCCAAATGTTAGTGACCTCGCAAGTGACCTCAAATTTCCCGAGGTCATATCTCTTGAACCGTTGGTCAGATTGACCTTATAATTTCAGAAATGGATTCAGGGCCCACAAACTCCCTATAAACCAAATTTCAGCAAAATCTGAGAGATGAGGGTGTTAGGCACTGGTTGATCTGACAGAGAATGACCCATATGCGAAAAGATATAGACAAACTCAAAAGAGTTCAAAGACAAGCAACTAAGATGATTCTGTCGCTTAGGTCAAAGTCGTACGAGGAGGCTTAAGCAGTTAAAATTGACTACACTCGAGACTAGGAGGCTGAGAGGTGATCTAATCCAGGTTTTCAAAATTATGAATGGGTTCGATAACATAGACAGAGATCGCTTTTTCAAAATATCTCAATATAATAGGACTAGAAATAATGGGTGCAAGTTGACAAGTAGAAGGTTCGTGACAGTAGTTGCCAAAAACTTTTTTACGCATAGAATAGTAAATAGCTGGAATAGTTTGCCAGTAGAAGTAATTAGTAGCACATCTATAAACATGTTTAAAAATCGATTAGACACCTATGTTGATAGATTGGGTATAGTTTAAGGTAGTAAAATTAATGCTTTGTGGTTCAGAACCCACGTAAAATTGTAGGTCCCCTCCACCACCACAGAGGACATGCACAATACACAATTACGAACACAGTTAGGTAGACCAGCCATGAGTGGATCCTAGGGTCTTTGTTGGTATGAAACATTATATATATATATAT
>JAJOZX010000901.1:255000-437500 GCA_023014485.1 Bathynomus jamesi | reverse complement strand
AAGTTAAAGCATCGACTAAGTTCTCTCCACAAGGTTGGTTTTATGCCTCTTGGTGTGCAGTATTTGTGCAAAGTTTCACGTTATTCGGTTAATATTTAGGGGTTGCCCCATTTGCCCCCTTTTTGAAAATTTGGGAAAATATATAGACAACTGAATAACTAAATTTTTTTTTGGTTCTCAAAGAATATGAAAGAAAACTAAGACAATAGGACATGATAATGGGTGTATCTTCATTATTTCTTCTGCATCAGAGTCGCCTTGGATGGTATTGGTATCTGTTTTCGGTGGGCGGCTACGAGTTGTAGGAGGTACTGCTTCTGGTCCTCGTTTCGTGTCAAAGTGTCATTGTAGCGTTGTGCGAGAGCAATACCTCACTCGGCAGCATCATTGACGACTTTCATCTTTAAGGCACGATCTCTAAGTTCCCTGTAGTTCTTGTCATTTGGCCATTCCCGTGGATCTTTTTGAAGTAACTGGCGCGCTTCCTCCTTACCTCCAACTTTCAAGGCATCAAAGAGGGTCAATGTCCTTTTCGTGATGAAGGATGCCACATCATTTTCAACACCAGCTTCCGCCATGTCGATTCGTCGGGGGCAGCCATTCTTTTGGGGATGTTGGAGGTGTTGAACCATTCTCCTTTTGGTATCAGGATCGATCCTATTATCGAAGAAGGCCAGTCCAATCAGATGCTCCGACAAGTACCATAGGTGGCATCTTAGAGCTGTCTTCGCCGCTTGTGCAGCTCCTCCGTGTGGATATTTTTCCAGAAGATGCAGCATTTTGAGATCATTGAGAGGAGCTTGTGTCCCCATTGGCGCTTCATGCCAGTACTTGACGTAAATCAGACTGACAAATAAAGCCAGCTGAGTCACGTTTCGTTCTTCGCGTGCTGTGAGCTTGAATTGATAGTGAAAGAGGTAGATTTTGAGCGCATAAATCGCCTTCGCCATCCATCTCGCGTGGTGCATGGGACCCGGAGCTCGGATAAAGAGTTGACCACCAGGAAGAGCAAAGATAGTTCAAGGAACTCCTTGTAGTCATCACGAGGTTGGCTTGCCTGAAGAGCGTTAGGTAAGTAAGTGAGCATCTCTTTTCTCATCTCTTGGAGTTGAGGGTTCTCGAACAAGCTGTCCGATGCTGAGACAAATGCTTCGTGGGAGAGAGATGGCCATTCCTTTTGAAATCGCTTAAAAAGGCCTGTTTCAGGACTTCCTGTTGAGACAAATATTGAGGCAAAGACATCAGCAAGTACGACTTCAAGTATATGATGTCGACAACCGATCCAAACTAGCTCGTGACCCAATGCTTCTTCAATCCTGACACAGGCTCCGCGATGTAAACCCGTGTTTGACGCAGTGGTATCGAAGACGAGACCTCTCACATGCTGTTCCACGTTCCATAATTTGAAGGCATGCCTGGGCCTGTGCTTCTCCAGTTCCTTGTTTCATCTTTGGGACACCAAGCAGCTTCTCCTGTCCATTGAATGTTATAAGGATTGCTATCCGATGCACATTCGTCTTCTTCCCTTCAATGCCGGGGAGAAGCTTTCCGTCCCAATGGAGAAGGACAGGGTCTTCTAGAGAGAATGATTCTAGGTCTTCTCGAGCTGCCTGTTCTCGCCCACTTTCTCTGTAGCGATGAATAGAGCTCTGAGAGCACGTCATCCCAGACAGATCATGCCCCGCAGCCTGTAATACAGCTCCAGTTACGAAAACAGCATTCTGGTCAGAAAGATTGGTGCGATCCATTGCTCCAATGACTTCTGGAGATTGGAAAATGTTCGTAACCTTGTTCTTGGGACGCTTTGGTACCGGAGCTTCAGACGAAGAAGGAATCGGAACCGATGGTCTATAGTCGTCGTCATCTTGCGAAAAAAGGGAAGAAGAGGAAAGATCAATTGATGACACTCCTGCTTCTTCCAAATCTTTCTGTGTTGCTTCATGCCTTGCCTTCCTCTTGGCTTCCTTCTCCATTCTGGATCGCTTTCTGTCCTCTTGTGTAGTCGTTTCCTTATCAATGCCAGCCATGCTGCAAGAATTGACGTCCTTGCGCTGCATGGACAGGAAATTTCGGTCCTCAACGTTGACGATTGTGCTCATGGCATCACTGGTTGCGATGTCCGCTTTGAAGATGTCTTCATTCATTCTATCGCTGGCACATTGCCTGGTCCTGTGCTTCTTGAGTGTTTTGTAGCGGTCTAAAAGCTTTGAAAGCTTACGGACACAGGAGTCGATCCGTTGAGTTGGGATCCGCGCTCGGGTCCAGACTTCAATCACCCTCTGGCATGCCTGGTTCAGACTGTCGGAGGTGGTTTGCTTTTGATTGATGTGGTGGTATTGCCCCAAGAGGAGGGTGTCAAGGCATGTAGGGAGCCTTGACGTGGATAAAGTTCCAGTTGCCATCCCTAGAAGCCAAACTTTTGGAATTGATAGAGTTTGAGCCATCGGACCTACGGAAGAAAAAGTACATTATATAATATATATAATCAGAGTGGGGCGACCTCTAAATATTCACCAATCATGCTGCAATTTTGCACAGACCATGTGGACACTAAATGGACAAAAACCACACTTGTGGAGACTATCTAAGACAATTTTGAAATTTCCCCCTATGGATTTGGACCACCCTAATATACATAGTGAACTTCAAATTATACTAATAAATTGGCCTACATGAAAACTGATACTTAGCAACTAATGGTACATGTCATGTGAAAAAGATGGTGCTTCTTTTTCTGGTGGTACGCAATGGTACACAGTACTGGCATCTTTTTTCAAAAACTAAAAAAATCCATTATTTTCCCAACCACACTAGAAGTCCGTCAAATCTGAGTACTGGTACCCAAAAAAAAACCCACAAAAAAAATATGGCTAGTTTGACTGACAGCTATTAACAGAACCACTGAACCACTGGTCTATGTTTCATCAATTTATGTTCAGTGTCTGAAAAACTGAAAAATTATGGCATGTATACAAAAAAAGCCCCATTTGACCTTTGACCTCTATTTGTGACCTTAACTTCTGATGCAGGGATCCGATTCTTGCTCGTAACATATGCTGTGATGACCCATATACATATGAAATTTCACCAATTTATGAAGAGCAGTGGCAGCTTTTCAGAGGAGGCATGGGAGACTGGGCCTCCTCTGTTTTTATCACTAAAAACTATGAGAGAGGATTTTATTTCATAGTATTAATTCTATACAATCGTAACAAGCAGAAAGTAGTGCATCTAACACTTTGTAATCTATTTTATTTATATACCATATATTATAGACAATTTTGTGCCTCCCTACTCTCCCTTACCATGAGCCACCACTGATGAAGAGTGGTTCAAAAGTTATAGCATAGACCCTCAGTCTTGCTCAAAACACATCTTATGATCATCCATATCTTTGTGAAGGTATATTAATTTTTATGTTAAGCAGTTCAAAAATTATGGCATGGACCTCTATTTGATCTTTGACCTCTTTGTGACCTTGACTTCTGAGTAATTAATCATAAATACATAAGTGATATATTTTTCTCTTAATTAATTAATCTTAGAACCCAACAAAATCTACAGCTCAAGGGCCAAATTAAATAAAAAATAAATAAAATAGGCCTGGTAGTTTATCATCATTGGTAGGAAAAATACTAGAGAGAATTACAGTAAATTCCCCTTAGACAGAAATCTCCAATAAATGGAAAATTAATTTTGATTTCAGAATTTTTGTGGGGCAATATTTCTGACTGTATCCATTAATTAATAATATAGTAATATGTGATCAGTCTTTCCTTGTGAACAGACATGCTTTTATCAAGTGTCCAGTGTTACCAATTGAATAAGTGGTTTTCATTGAAGTGTCTTTTAAAAAAAATAGTGTTTGGTGGCATTCTTAACTAAATTACTTCATGTTACTAATCATTCATTAATGAATATATATTTCATTTATTGACTTTATTCATTACTATATTATTTGATTAAACCAAGGCTAGTGCACGTGGCTTGCCTTGTTTGTTTCCTGAATCTATTACTAAACAAGGTTTCATAAGGTTTGAAAATAAAAACCCACTCTAATAGACAGAGTTTATTTCCACAACAGTTTCAACGCCCACTGGCATCCTCCTTGGGTGGATACAGAAAAACGAATGAACCAAAACAAGAGGAAAAAACAGTCCAGGGACCGACTGTTAAGAAATTCGCACCTAGGTTAGATCCCATTCTCCCGACACCAGAAGGGCATTTTCATTAAGTACATTCGCACAAATTTAAAACTATCTTCCTGTTTTAAATTTGTGCGAATGTACTTAATGAAAATGCCCTTCTGGTGTCAGGAGAATGGGATCTAACCTAGGTGCAAATTTCTTAACAGTCGGTCCCTGGACTGTTTTTCCCTCTTGTTTTGGTTCATTCATTTTTCTGTATCCACCTGAGGAGGATGCCAGTGGGTGTCAAAACTGTTGTGGAAATAAACTCTGTCTATTAGAGTGGGTTTTTATTTTCATATTTTGACCTTCACATAGAAAAAAGTGAAGTTTTTTGCATTTTCATAAGGTTGAAATTCCCTTATTTGCCTTTTTTGTTTTTCAAATCTATCAGAAAACCCAGTTTCATAAGGTTCATTTTCCCTTCCTTTGGGGGATCAAGTAGTGTGTGGTCACCCACCGTGGGAAAAAGGAAAAATGGAAAGAAAAAAGTCAGTCGAATAGCGGACAGATAAGTTTTATTAATACTTTTTCTTTTACAGATCTTTCATCGGTAGCTTAAGTATACTGTACATTCATTTAGTATAAATTTGTGTTACAAGAACCTGTTTCTGCATTTCAAGAACACTTTTGCGGGTTTGCGCAGGTGATGGCACAAGAAGCATGCGGTAGACCTATGTTGTAAACTTGTAATTTATTAATTTCCAAATGCTCATTTTTTGTTTTTTAATTAAGAGCATGGCACCCCCGTTTACAATGGCTAATAATAATAATGAACAGTTAGTTTGCAGGTGGTGCTCAAGCATGGAAGTCCTGAGGAATGAGTTAGAACATGAGAGGGAGGCCAGAGTGAGGTATGAAGAAATCGTGATGCTCCTGATGGCAAAATTAGAATCCCTTGAGACTCCAGTTATGACCCCTTCTGCCTCAAATTCTACTAATAATATAAATAGTACTAATAGCGCTACTGAGAAAACCTAAGACTTGTCTACCAGTAATAACAAACAATAAGTTTTCTGTTTTAGGTTTGGAAGATGCTGATGAATCGGAAATATGACTCGTTGGCAATTCCATTGTTCGAGGGCACCTCAAGGATTTCTGTGGGAGAAACCCTCATTGTAGGCGCCATTGCTGCTACCCTGGTGCAAAGGTGGAGGATACAACTAATAGTGTTGACCATTTTACAGACAGAACCTCTGAGGACACAACGTATGTTATTCATGTCGGTACTAATAATGTTTTAAATTCTAGATCAGAAGAGCTGCTGCTGGCTAGGTACAGGGACTTACTAGTGTGACTAAAGGGAAAAACTAATAAGATTGTTTTAACAGGTATACTTCCTCAAATTACACTGGTTTACAAATTTTGAAAAAGTTTGTGCTTCAGAGATAAAATGTATTTCCTATTATGGATTTGGGATGCTGAAAACGAATATGACCATAAAAACAGTTGATTGGCTACAGTTTCCAAGAAAATTTGTTACACATTTTGCGTATATGTATACCATATATTAGTAACATACCTGTATAATGCAGTCACTTATATTGATTCAACCCGTCGCTTCTTTGCTTGTCTCTTGTATTCAATTTCTGGAGCATCTCTTGTTATTGTCCAGCAGTAGTCTGCTAACAGTGATGGACTCCATTTCCCCTGGTAGCGTTTCTCCATTGCTGAGATATCCTGGTGGAAACATTCACCATGTTCATCGCTAACTGCTCCGCCAGTTGACCAGAAAAAATTCCAGGTGCAAATGGAGGAAATGTATCTTTAAAGACATATTGCAGCCCATTTTTTGATAGGACAACAGCAGGTTTTCCACCAGCTCCCTGTAATTGTCAGCTTTGGTATTTCCGAGAAAATTGGTTGCTACTAACCAGAAAGCATTCCACGCTGTCAGGGGCATCCGTAGGATTTTTCGCAATGGGGGGCAAAACTAACTTATTAGGTCTTATTAGTTCTTTATTAGGTAGAAAAAAAAATGCACTGCGACCACTACGAGTAAAAACCATCATCTCCCCTTATCATAGCCTGCTTTCGGTGCTAAATTTATGTACTTAGTAATACTAAGTACATAAATTTAGCACTGAAAGCAGGCTATGATAAGGGGAGATGACGGTTTTTACTCGTAGTGGTCGCAGTGCATTTTTTTTTCTACCAGTCAAGTCCATTTTTTATATGTTATATGATACTATGATTAACTATAATTGTGTAAGTTTCAGTGAAATTGACCAAAAGGTTTTCAAGAGAAAAAAATAAATAAAACACTCAATATAATGATCTTTGGAAGTAATTCCATTACTATATCTTTCAGTATAGTTTATTTAACACTTCTAAGTTCAACAACACGGCACTTCAGTAAAGTAAAGGTAAAGTAAACGACATTTCCTTAAATGTGGAAATACTGACTGAGCTGCAGTAGAATCATAGAAGTCGTTGCGTGGGCAAACACAAATTTCCAAGGGAGGGCAACTGCCCCCTCTTGCCCCCCCCCCTCCGGACGCCTATGCACGCTGTCTTCTCCTCATCTCTAAGAAGCTCGCAGATCTGTGGACCAACAAATACACCCTCCTTGATTTTTGCATCACTGAGCCTTGGGAATTTACTAGTGATGGGACGATTAATCGGAATCGGAAGAATCGAGCATTTTTCAGGAATCGGAATCGAGAGAATTGTACTATGATTTCCGATTCTTAAAACGATTCTTTAACTTTTAATTGAACCAGTTTTGCAATGTAAACTTTAAAATTTAAATGAAAGAGGATAACAAATTTTATTTTTATTGTATTGTAGCTATACATTAAAACATGTATATCCATGATGTGTAATCAAGAAGATTAAAATGAATTGTTACAACTTACAGTTGATTTTTATTTTTAAATCAATCTATAGTGCCCGCGAAAAGTATCCGATCACCCTTGAAATTTGTATTTTTTACATAAAAAACAATGTTTAAATGTATACTAACCTTATATTAGTATTTTGTCATCTGTCCTTTGGTTTGGATGACTTGTTCTAGACATTTTGGCATGGATTTAATCAAGTTTTGACAAACTTCCACTGATATTTCCTTGCACCATACCTTTTTGATGGCCTCTTGTAATTTTTCGACTGAGCCAGTGTCGTGGCATTCAACCTTATTTTTTATTATTAGCCACAGATTTTCTATCAGATTGAGATCTGGACTATTACCAGGCCAATCCAAAATATCAAATTTATTGTCATTAATCCATTTTGTCACTATTTTGACCCTGTGACATGGTGCACCATCATGCATGTATGTTTTTGTCCTTTGGATTGCCATTGCCATTGGAAGTTTATCCTGTAGCATTGCTAAATACCGTGTACCATTCATAGTTGTGTTCTTCGGAAGAAAATATAAGTTTCCACACCCATAGTAACCGAAACAACCCCAAACCATCACACTTGGAGGGTGTTTCATTGTCTTTAGGGTGTATTTAGGGTCCATCCTATTTGAGCCAATAGGCCGGCGAACCTTTTTTGGACAACTTCTGAATGTCAAAAATGTTGACTCATCGCTAAATAAAACCTTCTTCCAGTCATCAACAGTCCAATGAATGTATTTTTTACAAAATGCGACACGTTTTTTACGCATTTTTTCATTAATGAACGGTTTCTTAGCAGCATGGCGAGATGGTAATCCGAGTTCTTTTTGGAGCCGCTCCTGGATAGTTCGTTCAGAAACACCAGATAACAAATTATTCATATTAAATTTTATTTCTTTCGCAGTTATTGTTGGGTTTTTCAATACTAAACGTTTCATAAGTTTGTCTGTTCGCGAATTTGTTTTTCTCGGTCTGCCAGATCGTTTTTTAGGGACTGGCGTGGTTAGGCCACCATTGTTCTTAGCCCGTGAAACCCATAAATTAACGGTACTTTGGGATATGTTTAATTCCTTAGCTATCTGTCTCTGTGATTTCCCACATGCATGCAAAGCAACAATAGCACCTCGACAATCACTCTTAAGTTGTTTTTTAGCACACATTATATATAAATTTTATTTACACCACTTTCTGTAAAAAAAAAAAATATCAAGAAATTTACACAAACAGTGAAATCTGACAAATTTGAGACACAGCCACCCGCAACGAAGGCTACCAGAACACTAATTTGAGAATGCGTTGGATAGCTCTCATATCAGCGAGCAACCTCAAAGTTACCAGATGTCGCTAGAACAAATAGAAAGTGAATTACGTGTCTCTGAATATCAAGGGAAAATATTGTATTTTCTTGAGTGATCGGATACTTTTCGCGGGCACTGTATTATAATTTATAATTTATATTACCATACTCATAATGTAAATAGTTAATCTTACCAGAGTAAAATATGACAATTTCCAGAAAAACAAGTATAGAATTATATTTTAAAATATTGAGAATCGGAATCGGAATCGAGACTTTTTAGTGGTATCGGAATCAGAATCGTTAAAAATTTTGGTATCGTCCCATCACTAGAATTTACCACTGAAAAACTTAAAAGCTACCCCCATTTTTTCCATAGCCTTAACAAAATTTTTCATGTTGCCCAGTTTAATGTGTAAGGGTGGTAACAAAATCTTGCTTGATTCTACAAGTGAAGGATACTGAACATTTTTTGTTCCAGGTTCCAATGAGTGTCGGAGTGGCCAATCCTTCTTGATGTAATGAGGTCCTAGCTTGACTATCCCATTCACACAGAAAACAGCAATACTTAGTGTAGCCTGGCTGCAGTCCAAGCACGATAGCAACAACTTTCAAGTCACCACAAACCTGCCACTGATGTTTGTCATAGTTTATGCAATTCAAAAGTTGCTTCATGTTGTCATATGTTTCCTTCATGTGGACTGCATGACCAACTGGAATTGATGGAAATACGTTGCCAACATGCAACAAAACAGCTTTTAGACTCAACTTCGACGAATCAATGAACAGTCTCCACTCATCAGGATTGTGAATAATGTTGAGAGCTGCCATCAGACCATTGATGTCATTGCAAGCTACAAGGTCACCTTCCATGATGAAGAATGGGACAAAATCTTTTTGACAGTCACGAAACTTACACACACACACACACACACACACACAAACATTTTCAGCGAGGAGATTCCACTGCTGCAATCTGGAGCCCAACAGCTCTACCTTACTCTTTGGCAGTTCTAAATCTCTGATAAGGTCGTTTAATTCATCCTGAGTTATCATGTGCAGTTTAGAAGATATCAAGTTATAAACAAATTCAGGGTCTTGTGAAGTTGAAGGCTCACAAGTTTCGCAGGTTCCTTCATTATCCTCGTCCTCTGACTCCAGGGAGAATGTGTGTGGGGGCTCAGGAATGGGTAGTCCTTTGCCGTGAGGTACCAGGCATATAGCAGAGGGTATATTCGGATATTGTAAAATCCACTTTTTCTTCTTGCAAATACCTTTCTTGACTGGAGGCACCATGCAGAAGTAACAATTGCTGACATGATCTGTTGGCTCCCTCCACACCATTGGCACTGCAAAAGGCATAGATTTCCTCTTCCAATTCAACCACTAGTGAAGGTTTGTTGCACAAGTATTGCAGCATATATGTGGGGCCCAGCTCTTGTCCTGATCTCCAATCTTACAGCCAAAATAAAGGTGATAGGCTTTCCTAATCACAGCGGTTATAGCATGCTTTTGTGATGCAAAAGTCAATTCTCCACAAACATAACAGAAGTTATCTACTAGAGTTGCACCGATACCAATATTTTGGCTGATACCGATACTACAAAAAAGTGCCGATACCGATACTTTTTAATTAATAGTTTTAAAATTGATTATTAATAAAAGTTCAAGTAAATGATATAATATCTCAATTAACTTAAAATGCCTTTCCCAATCCCAACTTAGGGCCTTGGCCCTAAAGCCATTACTAATAAAGTTAGATGTAAATTTAATGTTGTATAAAAATATTTTAAATTAAATTAATACAAAGATGATAATTTTATAACTTATTACTGTAAACTATATTATCATACACTGGTATATTGGGGTACATACAGTAAAAGTACTGCTATCACTGTAGGCTGGTCTAGCTTACTTGGGCCCTATACCATTATTAATACATAAGAATTGTAAATTTATTTACCAGAAATATTTTTTATTTTATCAATATATATATTTGAAATTAAATTAAGAAAAAGAAAATATATATATCTTATTATATAAAGTTCTAAACCAATGAATGCATATAATGGTAGTGTATTATCAATAACTTTACACACGAGATTCAAGCATTCAAGCAACTGAATGGTTTATTATGATTATGCATGCCGCGTGGTGCCATCTATTCGAACAACTTTACAAAACTTTCATTTTTACTGAAAACTATTACTGTAATTTGAAATTGTATATTTATATGATACTGTATTACTGTATTGAATATTTGTAATCTTGTATAGGGGCCTATAGTACATTTTATGATTTTTTGTTTTGTTAGTAAATGTAAACATTGCTAATTTTGATAAAATATATAAACAAACTAAATAAGATATTACTGTATAATAATAAAAAAATTTAATTTTATATAAAATAAGATAATTTCTTCAAAAAACAGTAATTCAAAGTATCGGTATCGGTATCGGTTTTCAGAACAGTATCGGCCGATACTGATACTTTGTGAAAAGTGGCCGATACGGCCGATACCGATACATCGGTGCAACTCTATTATCTACACTGTTCACACAATTATGGGGCATCTTTGTTCAAATTAGGCTGAAAAAAATTCAGTTTCAAAAGCAAACACTAAAAAGAGTTTGACAAGGGTGCACTGTATGACTTCCATGAATGAAGTGATGCTCAGATGCCTGTGACACATCAACACCTTGACTCTACTGTGCATGCGCAGTTATATTTTTTTTTATTTTAATAAATTAATGTAATTACCGTACATTGCATTTTAATAATTTTAAATTAGGTAAGGTTGTTAGGTTAGTATTCTATTTATATTACTATCAAAAACATTATGGGAAGCAATATGTTAAAATGATCCAATCTATTTCTTAAATAATTTACAAATACATAATGTAATAGATAAATTTAAAATTATATTTTATTGTATGTATATATTTACATTAATTTATTAAAATTAAAATAAAAAAAATATAACTGCACATGCGCAGTAGAATCAATGCGTCAATGTGTCACAGGCATCTAAATATTATGCGACAGATGCAGTCCAGTTAGTAGGGTGCAGGGTTGCCTGATATCTTTATAAATAGAGCCAATTGGCAATTTTAGGCATCAGTTTTGTATTTAGTGACCCAAAATTAGTAAAGATTGACTACTTTTATTTCCGAAGCATTTTGGCTGTAGACCAGTGTTATCCAACGTAGCAATTTCTACAGCAAGGTGACCTATATCAACAATAACCTAAAGTCTCTTTGCCAACAGGAAGGAGTGTATTTTTTAAATTTTTGGAACAGTTTCTACGGCAGGAGGGACATGTTCCTCGGAGATGGACTTCATCTTAATGACATTCGAGCTGCATGTTTAGGAAGACTATTTCATAATACTCTCTCTTCTTTTCAGGCTGCCGTAACTCAAATAGTCCCAACATAATTTCCACAAATTTCCCCTGCACTCGCAATGGTGTCACAATTACAAACAATTTGGAGGTTCTATCCTTAAATGCTCGTAGCCTACGAAATAAAATAAATTAATTTTTTTCTTTAATTGCTTGTAAAGACTGATTTAATTGCAATAAATGAATTGTGGCTTAGCACTGAAACATGTGACTTTGTAGGGAAGTATCAAATTAGAAGTTATAGACTTTTTGTTAAAAACAGAATAGGTAGGCGAGGAGGCAGTGTTATGTTGTATATCAAAGATAATATTGTGAATGTTATACAAGTAAAGCACACAATTCCAGAACCGAGAGATTCAACTATAGCAAAACTTAAATTGAATGATTTCAAACTTCTTGTTGCAGTTATATATAGGCCTCCTAATCAAACAGCTAATACGGATGAAGCATTATATTGTGAACTAAAGAGAATAATAGGTAGTGAGCAGGTCTTAGTTATGGGTGACTTTAATTGTGCCAACGTGAATTACAATACAATGAGACACGGAAGGTAATCGTTTAGTTAATTTTCTCAAGGATAGCTCGCTCGCTCTCTCTCTCTCCTAACACACCCTATTTAAAGAGATTCCTCTGCTGAGCAGTGCCCACCATAGTACTGTGAGGTATTGAAAAACTCATGATCTTCACTTACCCAACAAACACCTTTAAATGGGAGACCCAAAATGGGTGCACACACATTTCTACATTACTATACAGTCTTTATAGCCACACCTACACTTTTCCTCCTAAGTATATATATTGTAATGTATATGGTTGTAAATTTTGACTTGGTCCGCAATTGATATGGACCGTGACTTATTTTTCGTTGGCATGGTACTGGTATTGATGGGTACCATAATGAAATTGACTGGATTCTTTGGATCTGATATATTTGCATGTCAGTTATAAATAGATGTAGAGTGCAACATATTTGTGGATAGTAGCCTATTATGACTGATCCTCTGGATCCAGAGATTCTATCTTTAGTTTTAAATTGATAATTAATTAGTTTTGTAAAAATTGGTTGTTGCCAATGTACAGGCAGTTTTTACATAGTGGAGCCACCTTGACGGGCCGAAGTAGCCCCTAGTATGCCCACTATAAAAATTTCTTATGTTCTTGTCTAAAAATACTTTTTCAGTCATAAAGTAGGGCCTAGTAGATTTTGGGAGTGACTTGCCATATGATGTATCAAATAGTAGCTCACTAGCTAGTTTTAAAAAAAATGTGGATGCTTTCATGAATGAATGAGATAGTTTGTAGATTGTAAATAGTGTACAGGGTGTACACAATGTCTTGTCATACCAGCAAAATACTGATTTTTATTTTTCTTTCAGACCCATTTATCACTTAGTTGACCTGCCAGTTCTTGGTCTATCTTTTGCACTTCCTGTTGTAAACAGTTTCTTTTCACATAACAATAAAGTCCTTTTTGGAGGAGCTGCACAGTTGAATTGATCCTGGAAGTCTACACAAATATTTTTAATGGTTTTGCCATACTGTAGTCACTCATGGACCCAGGTAGTAGCCAGTATGATTTGTTCAATCATATAGTTGCTATCAAACATTTCAAATGAGTCTGAAAGAAAAGCAAAAATCAGTATTTTACTTGGGTGACAAGACATTGTGGATACCCTGTATATTCTTAGCTTAAGCTATGTAGGCTACTTTAGTAGCTCTGTAAATAGTTATATATTACAGGGGCATCATTTCAAATTGGCTTGGGAGGGGGGAGAAGGCAAAGGCAGTAAGAGGCCCCTCACGTGTCAAAATTTATTAAGTGCTACTCACGATGTACTTTATAATCAAATTAATATAAACAAGAATGATTAAATGGTATCAGCTAGACTGGTTATTTACAGTTAACTATCAAATTATTAAGTTAAACAATAAATCATGAAATTATCACCACCTAATGTAGTAGAGGATATCTTCTAGATTTCATTTTTGCAAAATCATCAACCAAATCAAAATTAAGGTTGGTAATAAACTTAAGCTCCTCCTCTCTCTCTAATTTTCATAAATTATACATCAGTAGCTTAGTTTCTTCATTAGGAATGTGATTTAGAATCTACTAAGAGAAATGCTTCAAAACCTAACCTACCACACTAATTATGGAAATGTACATACAGCTTTTGTTGAGTTAGTTTAGGTTGGGTTGTCTCAAAACAGTTGCCATTATAGCAAGGAGAGCTGTGCTTCAAAATGTTAAGTTAGGTTTTGAAGCATTTCCCTTACTAGTGTCTAAATCACATTCCTAATGAAGAAACGAAGCTACCAATGTATAATTTATGAAAATCAGAGAGACAGGAGCTTAAGTAGATTATTACCTTAAGGTTTTTAACCAGTTCTTCTTTAGAGGCCATCAGAAGAGTCATTCAGTCAATCATCTCTCATTATAGATTTTGTAGTTCATAAATAGGGTTTCACCAAACTAGGGTTGCCAGACATTCCACATTTGATCCAAAAATCCTGCGTCCCGCTTTATATTCAAAATGTCCAGCAAAAAATCTTTTTTAACCCTATAACATCTGGTGTCAAGAATTCTTGACACTTCAAATACGAAGCTCTTATGGGAAGAAAAGGAAAAAATTTGAGGTTTGGACGAGCTAAGTTGAGCTCTAAGATCTCTTTATGTTACAATAGCATTAATGCACTCAAGAAAATATAAAATCTGGCAGTCACTGGTAACTTATTTAGTTAAGCTGTGAGGTTCATAAGATGTGGGTGCGTGCAGCTATAGTATCCAATTTTACACATTTCATAAACCACCCCTCACGTCTCTGACAAATGACGCCTCTGGTATATTGGCTGACTTAAAGAGATTGACATTTTGCAAAATTTTATTATAAAATATAGCTCATGATTTGAATAACCGGATAATATGAGTATTGTCACATTCAGAATATCAAAAGTAAATATAATTATAAAATATTAAAGCATAATTTTCTCAGCATTTTGATATGTCACTATGTTCGTAGATGCATCCTTACCAAATTATATAGATTTGAATATTATGACATTTTTGCAACATTTTTTTCCTGCCCTTCCAATATTTGCCTGGTGACATCATGAAAACATGAGATATGAGCTAGGCTTTTTAGGTTACAACTTCCACTTATGTTAGTTTTTCATAGATGTTGGTCGCGATGACATGTAAAGAGTGTGAATATTATTTTGAGGATTTAATATACGAAGTGCATTCTAAATGACTCCCGAGCAATAGAAATATTGAATATGTTATTACATTATCATTTGTATAATTTAGGTCTTGGGGGTACAGGGGCAGAACCCCTGTAAAGATCATGCATCACAAATTGATTGGTATGTATAGGGTTTTATATTTTTGAATTTCTGACCCCAAAATGCTACTCAATATTGATCAATTTGTCATGTGTGATCTTTACGGAGCCCCCGTACCCCAGAGACCTAAATTATACAAATAATAATGTAATAACATATTCTATCTTTAGTTTTAAATTGACAATTAATTTTTGTAAAAATTGGTTATTGCCAATGTACAGGCAGTTTTTACATAGTGGAGCCACCTCAATGGGCCGAAGTAGCCCCTAGTGTGCCCACTATAAAAATTTTGGTAAATATGGATATTACGGCCTCTACCAAGTTGACAATACTGGCTATTATCAAACGTTTCAGCATAATTTTAGGAGTCTAATGGTATATGTTATTATTTGTGCAATTGCGTATTTATAATGTTATAGGCTTTTAAAGAAATTATTTTTGTAACTCCATTTTTTTAATGACATCATCATAAGTATATCTATTTGGGTGAAAAAAAACAAAAAATGAGGTATAGTATTTTCCGTTTTCTTCATTAGTCGATTTTCCAATATGGTGTGTGAAGGATGTGAGATGTATTTCGAAGATGTTATTATGGAAATTAACAATAGTGATAATTCTGCTATAAAATTTTTTTGTTAAACATGGTGTGTTACAGTCGTATTTTAAATGCAGTGTGTGTGGATCTAAGTGTTCCTACGATGAATCAAGGTGGAGATTTTGATGCCAGAAACGAGTAACTGATAAGAAAAATAAATGCCAGTGACAATGTGCATTTTCGATATCTCAATTTAGAGATACATGGTTAGGTGAGGCTCGGATATCTCCATCTCTTAACTTGCGTAGGTTAGGTTAGGTTCTCTAGCAATTTGGATACTGGAATGCATTTTTCTAGTAGTATTTGATGTGCAATATTAAAATCTGGCCTTCATTTTATGGGGAAATGAACCAAAATATGTTAAAACTTTGAAGTCTCATAACTTTTGATTGGTTCATTTCCACATAAAATGAAGACCAGATTTGAACAAAGCACATCATACACTACTAGGAAAATATATTTTGGCATCAAAATTGGGTGGAGGCCGTAATATCCATATTTACCAAAATTTCTTATGTTCTTAATACCAAAATACATTTTTCTAGTAATATTTGATGTGTTTTGCTTAGATTTTGACCTCCATTTCCCTTGAAATTGATATGGACCATGACTTATTTTTGGTTGGCACGGTACTGGTATTGATGGGTACCATAATGAAATTGACTGGATTCTTTGGATCTGATATATTTGCATGTCAGTTATAAATAGATATAGTGTGTAACATATTTGTGGATAGTAGCCTATTATGACTTTGATCCTCTGGATCCAGAGATTCTATCTTTAGTTTGAAATTGATAATTAATTAGTTTTAAATTTATACTTAATTGGTTTTGTAAAAATTGGTTATTGCCAATGTACAGGTAGTTTTTACATAGTGGAGCCACCTCGATGGGCCGAAGTGGCCCCTAGTGTGCCCACTATAAAAATTTCTTATGTTCTTATCTCATTTCCAAGGGAAATGGAGGTCAGATTTGAACAAATCACATCAAATACTACTAGAAAAATGTATTTTGGTGTATAAAATGACTGAACATGCCTATATACATAATTACCGAATAACCTCGATATACCCCAACGGCTTCACGTTCTCCAAATCAAATATAATGTTTGAAAAAAAAATTGGTATTTCGTCCACTTGTCTTGTTGATGCAAGATTCAGGGTTGATGACGTATTTGGTAGGGATGTGTATAACCGAGGCCAGTAGGAAAAATAGAGCATCAAGATAAAAATGATTGGTTGGTTGATGTGTTTAATGTTCTTCGTCCTACCAAAGCCTACTAAAAGCTAGTCGGTCCATGCAATTTCATAGAAATAATATCATACAAAACATTTGGAACAGAAAATTTAAAAACCTTAAAATATACTTTAAACTCACGAACCAATTAGATTTTTGAGTGGACCTTTAAAGGTATTTCAAGAATTCATTGAATTATTTAGACCTACATATAAAAGAAAATATATTTTATTATTAATGTTAGAAAGCTATGCTCAGTTATAAAACTTTAGTAAAGAACTGGCCTTCAATCATTACATTTTTTATCTATATTGGCAAGGCTGGCGTTGCTGTTGCCAGCTCAAACTTAGGCCACAGTCTAGGCCTTATTCAATTGTATTGTTGGTTGGATTCGTGATAGAAAGGCCATAACTTTAGGTTTCTATCATGAATCTAGCCCACAGTAAGACTGAATAAGGTTTAAAGTGTGTCCTAGGTTTGAGCTCACCCAAAATTGCAATAATTGAATGAAAATCCTTTACTTAAGGATTATGAATGCATAAATTTAATTTAGCATAGCCTTCTACCTCCAGTAATATATATAATATATATATATATATATATATATATATATATATATATATATAATATGAATAGAAACGACATAAGTAATAAGGAACGTTTCTGCACACGAGGAGGAGAGATAACGAATAAATGAAAAATGAGGCGAACCGCCCGGGAATCGAACCCAGGGCCTTCCAATTGCCGGTTGGAAGGCCCTGGGTTCGATTCCCGGGCGGTTCGCCTCATTTTTCATTTATTCGTTATCTCTCCTCCTCGTGTGCAGAAACGTTCCTTATTACTTATGTCGTTTCTATTCATTTATATACTGCGTGGTCATTGCAGTTATATGCGCATATTCACGATTTGCGAGGGTGCCCTCTCAGGGCATTGGTTTCTGCCCTATGTGGGAGAATTTCGATTTGTGATTGACTGAGGTCCGTAGCATAATGGTAGCGCGTCCAACCGGCAATTGGAAGGCCCTGGGTTCGATTCCCGGGCGGTTCGCCTCATTTTTCATTTATTCGTTATCTCTCCTCCTCGTGTGCAGAAACGTTCCTTATTACTTATGTCGTTTCTATTCATTTATATACTGCGTGGTCATTGCAGTTATATATATATATATATATATATATATATATATATCAGTGGCGTGCGGTGACCTTCGAGGTTGGGCATGCAATAGTTACTCACAGGGGCGTCCGCAGGAATTTTTCCAAGAGGGGGCTCAGCTACAAAAATGATAACACAAAGTGCGAGCGAAGCGAGCACTGAGCATGCAGCTAGGGGGTCTGGGGGAGCGCTGTAAGCTCCCCCAGCGGGGTCCGGGCCAGAGCCCCATAAGCCAAACGAATTTTAACTAATGATACATTTTCATGGAAAAGAATGGTGTCAAAATATCTCTGTGATGCATTTGCATCAACCACAGACGATGGGTTATCAAGAGCATGTTTCGATGAAGTGCATGAGCATGCAGCTAGGGGGTCTGGGGGAGCGTTGTAAGCTTCCCCAGCAGGGTCGGGGACCCGGAAGCCAAACGAATTTTAACTATTTCAGCCATTAAATTGGAAACTAAACACTGACTAAGCTGCAATAAAATTATAGAAGCCGTTGCGTGGGCGAACATAAATTTCCAGGGGGGGCAACTGCCCCCTCTTGCCGCTCCCCCTTGCGGACGCCCATGGTTACTCATGCATTCTACTGAATTATTTCTTAAATTAATTCAAAAGAGGAACCATTTAGTTTCGTAACATAGTAATGGGATCACTGATAAGTACATCTAAATTAAAAAAAGACCTATAAAAAATAAGAATTATTATTTACTTACCTCATTTATAAATTAATTCAATTCTTCGATCCTTCAGGACAAATATGTTTATTATCTTTTCATAGAAATCTTCTGATTTAATTAAATGTTGGAGCAAATCTTTTTCAATAGACATAAGGGCTAACCCTGAAATCCTTTGCTCTCCTGTTGTATTTCTTTGGTAAGTTTTAATTCTCTTCAATGCAGAAAAGGATCGCTCTACAGAGGCAGTCGTAGAAGGAATTGTCAAAACCAAATTGCAAAGCTTGAAGAGTTCTGGCATAGCATCAATAAGATCCTTGGTATAAATATAATGCATTAAATTGCATACACTTTGCTTTATAAAGTCCTCCATTGAATACAAAACACATAGTTCACTCTGAAGACGAATTATATCAAAAAATCACCATAAGTGGCCTTTAACGAATTTAAAGCATCCACTGGAAATTTTTTACAATATTCTTCAGCTTTGCTAAAATTGAGAAGCTCCAGGAATTTAAGCTCTTCTAATGATGAATATCTTACTTTTAATTGGTCAACTATTGTGCCAATAATTTTGTTATAGAGGATTCTGTAATGCTGTTGTGGGTCAACAGATTGGTCAGATTTATTCCTGCATCTCTTAGTTTGGTTTGCTGCATCTATGCCATATTTTTCCTCCAAAGTTTCATAAAACATGAAAAAGTCGTCCAGTTTATTTTCGAGCATTGTTCTAGTTTTATCTATATGCTCTTTGCAATACACAATGTCAAGATTTTTGGTCTGAAGGATGTTAAATAAAACATCAGTGAAGGAAAATATATCACTAAATACTTCTAATAAAAACAGGAAATCAGGATCTTTTAAATTGTGTCGGAATCCAATTGCAGAATTTATAGTGACTTCATCCCATGATTCAGGATTCTCAATGATGTTTTCAAAAAGGCTGTTTAAGAAATCTAGATTTTCTTTTGCGGTATTAACTAGACGCGAGGAGTAATTCCACCTAGTTGCTGCAGCTTTGGGAAATCTTTTTTTAACAATATTATCCAACGCATTGGTTTTTTTGGTGATTTAGTAAAAAACGTACCCAGTCCATTTATTGTAGAAAAAAATATTTTGCATTCTTTCATAGCAGAGCATGCTTGTGAAAGAATTAAATTTAGCACATGGGCACAACAGTGAATAAAGATTGCAGATTCATATTTCTGCCTTACCTTTGACTGCAACCCATTTAATTGTCCTGCCATTGTAGCAGCACCATCGTAGGTTTGTGCAACTAATTTATTTTCACACTTCCAAGTTTCAATGCATTTAAATATGTGTTCAGATAAAGCATTTGCTGAACGGTCTGCACTCACATCGTTAAACCCGATAAATCGTTCTTTAGCAACACAATCTTTTGTAACATATCGCAAAACAATTGAAAGTTGTGAATAGTTTGATACATCGGACGTTTCATCTAGAAGAATAGCAACAAATTTTACCTGATTAAGTTCATTTTCTATTTCATTCAACATTGCCTTTTGAACCACATCGATCAAGTCATTTTGTATTCTGTTTGAGAGACCCGAGAAAATAGAAGCTGTATCTAGATGGTTTGCCAATTTTTCATCATACTTACTGAATAAATATAAAAGTTCTTTATAATTCCCGCGATTATTGGATGCATCAGATTCAAAATGACCACGAAATAATAACTCTTGTCGACCTAAAAAAATAACTGCATCAATCAATCTTCGCATAATAGCTCTGTTTTGTTTAACCTTTTCATTATGCTGCTGTATGCTTTGTCTTTTATGAATATCTAATTGTAAGTCTATGCGAACATTTCCGAATGTTTTAAGATCGATCAGAGATTTTATGTCTTTGAGAACGTTCATGTTTTAGCATAGCCATATGTAGATTATTTAAATCATCGTATCCCTTCTCATTCCAAACAGTTTTTTCTAAATTAAATAACAAGCATGGCCAGCAAAATAACTTATTTAACTCAGCACATCCTGTTAACCAGTTTTTTCTTTCGTATAAATTAGTTTGAAAATGCCTCACACATTTCTTGTTGGAACTCCGTAAATTAGGTAATTTCGGCATAGGTCTTCCATGATTTATAATTAATTGTCTCGCTTCAAAGTCTCTTTTAGAAAAACCATTCTTCAAAAGTTCTTCTATAACACACATTTCACCCATTAGGGCTGATATTTTGAAAGATATTTAAGAAATGAATAAATTAAGTGGCAATAAAAGTTAAAACACAGAACGCGCACATCCTCACCGAATGCGGGATGCATTTTCGGAATTGCATGTGAGTCGACGATATTTAACGAAAAAGAATTTGAGTCACTACTGACTCGCGGAGGATTTTTCAATGGCCGTACTAATGCAATTCGTTTGTTGCATCTGGGATGCAAGAAAAACGATGTTTTATTATGGCTTAAGAAAAAAATATTTTCCTTTAGTTCTCTCAAACAAATTAATTCAATTTTTAAGTAATTTTTTACTGCTTTTAAATGTTGTTAGATAAATTACTTTTTAAAATCTATTTTTGTATTTACGAAAAATCAATGGTCATGCAGTGCATGACCTGCATGCCCTAAATGCACGCCACTGATATATATATATATATATATATATATATATATATATATATATATATATATAATCAATAGGAATATAAAGACAAAAGATACGACTCTCAACATTTATCGGGCAAACGTTTCGGTCCACTCAGGGGCCATCTCCAGTAGGGTTTCTCATTTCCCGGCCTTTTGCTTATCCCGGGATTCCGGGATAAAAATGATTCCCTTCCCGGGATCCCGGGAAATCCCGGGATATAATTAATTATATTTAAAATATATTATAAAATAAATTAACCTAGAAAAGAGGGGGTATAATTATTTTTTATTTTTTTTTATAGTCATTTAATAAGTTCTGCAATCTCCATGATGGGCAAAATAAAATAATATTGCTGTGAAAAATATGTATTAAAAAAAATACTTTTGAATTACATAGAAAATTTTCACAAATAAAAAATTGCTCCGTTTCATTGAAAACTTAACGAATACAACGAAAAAAAAATTGCCTTTGAATTGCTTAGAAAATTTAAAGAAAAAATAAAAATTACCTTCAAATTGCAAAGAACTTCAATGAATTCAACCAAAAAAATTATCACTGTGAATTTTTATAGTACGATTTCAAAAAACAAAGATGGTCAATACTTCGATCACTCAATCTTGTTCTCATTTTAGTCACGAAAAGTCCTTTTGCTGAGAATGCCCTTTCCGATTCTATTGACGTGGGTGGAATCGTCTTTAATGCATTCAAGAGAAGAGAGATGTTCTGCGTTTTTTCGCCCGTAGCCTCGAAGATCTCTAGTTCCTTTTTAAGGTGCTTTGCAGTGCTTGCTTTGCTGTCTAGTGTTCTTGATTTCTCTACCTCGGCTGCTTTAATAGCTGCATCAAGCCTTTCAGCTAGAGTCATCGAAGATGACTGAGGGACAGTTGATTCTTGCACATCATTATCTTCATCTGTCTCACTAGAGGTAGAATCAGCAGGTACTCCAAAAAGGCGATCTAACATCTGCTTTGCTGATGAAATTAACATAGACTTGGTTGGTAAGGCTGGCAAACTTCTGTCACTTGCGAAAGTTGCGACCTTTTTATAATTCTTTCCACTATTGAGGTATTGTATGAGGCCAGTCAAGTTCTCATTTCTTCTCTCTGTTATGCGTCGAATGAACGACTCCTTTAGTTTTTTTGAAAAAGGTGTGTTTAGTTGATTTAGTTCGTTCAAAATGAAAGAAAAAAACACCTTCTGATGAAAGTAAAGTCGATTCTCTGTTGCCCAGCTTTTCTGCTCCAACTTTTAATGGCTCCAGCGATGCCACAATGTCACGAATTACAGCAACTTCTTGTTTGTCAAGGTCAAAATTGTCCATATCTTTATTGCAGTCGATGAGAGCTTTCGATACGGATGACCTTATTTTGATAAATCGCTCCAGCATGGCTAAAAGACTATTCCATCTGGTTTTGGAATCCAGCAATAGATGCAAACTTTTTCCTTGTTCCTGTTGAACATATCCTTGTAAGATGTTATTCTTTAAAGGTGATTTGCGAAATTTTTTTGCTATTTTTCTGACTTTATTGATGATTTGAGACACGTTGATTTCTTTACCTACAGTGTCGTGCGATCCAAATGAAATATCTCTCTCGAACGGATCCTCATCAAAGCGCTCACACAAAACACTTTCAAAATCAATACTATGATTGAAATCTTCTCCATCTTCATCTATGTTGTCATTATGTTCGTCATCTTCAGTTTGAATTTCTTCAGAAAGAGTGATTGCAATATCCCGGGATTTCCCGGGACAGGGAGAATTTCCCGGGAAATTTAAATTAGCTAAAAATCTACCGGGATCCCGGGATCCCGGTAAAGAAACCCTAATCTCCAGTGACTACATGAAAGCATCTAAAGACAATTAAAAGTATAACTAAAGTAAATACAAATGTCGGAAAACTCACTATGCAAAATAAAACCTAATACAATAAGCAAATAGTTAAAAAATAGCTTAAAAAAAATTATATGGAATAGTAAGAGAATAAAACAATAACAATAAAACCCATTAAAAATAAAACGAAACACTAAATTTTTTTTTTAATTTAAAAAATTTAAATAAAGGACAAACCTGAATGATAAGAATTGCAAATAACGGTGGAGAAGAGGAAAGGAGAAAGAACCTAAGTTACTGCGTTGCATTGAAAAGGTATTAGTTGGTTGATTAGGAAGCAAGTAATTTTATCAAGAAAAGGCTATCATTTAATTCTGGATTTAACTGCTTGATAAAAAGGGATTCGAAAATTTTGAGATCAGGAGAATTAAAAGCAGACGACAGAATCGTAAAGGAGTCTTGGGGGCACGGGTGGTCATGGGTCTCTGAATGATGCCGGATAGTAGAGGATTCAGGAGTGGAAAGAGGGCGAGAAGTTCGATAAGAAAAACCCAAATGCTTCGAAATCCTAAGTTTTAACTGCAGGTCAGTCTGCCCTACATAGCGACTTTGCCAGGTCGCACATGTATATAGATGAATAACAAAGGATCTCAAAAGCACGGGGAGGTGATCTTTATGGTGAAAAAAAGATTGCAAAGAATTAGGATTGGAATTGATAATTATGAAGTCGCATTGAGGGAAGTGTCTCTCCAAAATAGAGTGGACATCTTTATTTAGTTGAAAAGTTTGTTGGTCTAAAAAAGGAAGCTTAAGATAAACCTTCTGTTTCGGAACGGTGGACTGAATTATTTTGGGCGAATATAAGTTATTTAAAAATTTTGAAGTTAAAGTCTCAGTAGTCGAAGTGCAATAAAAATTATAGTTAAAAAATCTCTTAAGATACTGCATTTTTAAATTAAATGAAGACCAACTTGAACAGAGGTGATAGGCTCTAAAAATATGACTTTTAATACTAGCCAACTTAAAACTAAGTGGGATATTGCTAAAAAAATGAGTACCGAGTTGAGTGGTGGTTGGTTTTCTGTATACCTGTGTTGAGAAGTCTGGACTATGTTTATTTACGGTGAGGTGACGTGTATGTATATATATGTATATAGTCTAAAAGTCACTAAAGAGTAAATATCACTAAATCTAAGGAATGGCAAGACGAAGCCATAAACGAACCAACGGGCTGTTCGTATTGCTTTGGTCTGGCCTAGACATGTTTTTTCCTATCTGACCTAATCTTTGGTGCTGAGTAAAATTAGGTGATGAATCTAAGGTAACAAATCGGGTAGGAAGTTGTTCGTACTTAAGTATAGTGTAGGGGTAATGTCTATAGCTTCTAAATTGGTAATGTAAGAGAGAGTTAGGTAGGCTGTTGTGGGACACAAGAATAAAACGGTAGGCTTCAAGGAATACCTAATTCAACGCACCGGTAAGTGCTTTTGATTGTTTGCTAGAACCTAAGTAACCTAACTGGGGTGTCTACCCCACGCTATCACATTTGGCGACGAGGATGGGATTTGGCTCATTTGGTTAAATTTTGTTCATTGGGTTAAATTTGGCTCATTGGGTTAATTTGGCTTATTGGGTTAATTTGGCTTATTGGGTTCAAGTGGTTGTTTGGAAAATTGGATGCAGACTAGTGGGTCGTCCGATTTGGTTTGTTTGTGTGGGGAAGCTACCGTACTATAGCGTAGGTCCCGCCGCCCTAATTCTAAAACTAATTCCTACTCAGCCCTAACTCTAAAACTAATTCTTACTCAGCCCTAACTCTAATACAATTCACTATTCAGCCCTAACTCTAATAAAATTCACTATTCAGTAACTAGACCAAATTTAAACCTAACCTAACCTACTTCACGTGAGTTGGTCTAATTCGGTTTTGCTCTAGCATGTCGGTGATTGGCCATATAAGCCCCTACGAAGACAATGGGGAGGACTTCGAAGCTTATGCCACTAGGGTGAGGTTGTTTTTCGAGGCAAATTCCATTCCGGATGCTAAGAAAGTACCTACCTTTTTAACTATAATAGGCCCTAAAACGTTTGGTTTAGTTATGGACCTAGTTTCTCCTAAAGCACCGGAAACTTGCACCTATAATGAATTGGTACAGGCCCTAACCGATCACTACAAACCCCGAGTAGTTCTCATCTATGAACGTTTCAAATTTTATTCAAGGCATCAGACGGGAAATGAAAGCATTGCAGAGTTTGTTGCAGGAATAAAAAGCCATAGCCGTACGTGTAAATTTGGGGACAAATTAGATGAAATGCTAAGAGATAGGTTTGTAATGGGTCTCAAAGAGGAGTCTACCCAGAGAGCCCTATTAGCCATACAGGACCTAACTTTTAGTCAGGCTGTAGAAATAGCTACGGCTAGAGAAGCAGCTGCTAAAGATGTTAGAGCTTTTGGAAATCATAGTAGTAAAGCCCAACACGTAAATAGCTTTAAATCTTCTAGGCCTGGCAGACCTAACGAGCCTACTAGACAGGCAAATAAAAGGTATGAGGCGAATATGACTAAGCCTACTAATTCTACTAAGCCTTCCAAGCCATGTACAGGGTGTGGAAAACACCATTGGAAGAAAGATTGCCCTTTTAAAGAAGCAGTTTGCCGAAACTGTAGTAAAATAGGCCACATAGCTAAAGTGTGTTATTCAAAGAAAACAAAGGGTGAAAATTCTAATTTTAACATTTCTAGTATAAATCCTCAAAAGGGAAATACTTCGAACATTGGAGTGGAGTACCTATTCTATGAGCAGCAAAGTGGGGAAAATACAGGCCCATATATTGTAGAGGTAGGCCTAGATGGAATTACAGTTCCTCTAGAATTGGATACGGGTGCTGCCCGGACGGTCATGTCCAAGGTAGTTTTTGATAAGATTTTCAAAAACACACCTAAACTACATGCATCTAAAACGATTTTGAAGAAGTACGGTGACATACAAATACCTATTTGTGGAGAAGCATACGTCACAGTTACACTTAACCAGAAAACTTTGTCTCATCCCTTAACCCTTTTAGTGGTGGATGAGCAAGGGCCTACTCTACTAGGCCGTGATTGGATTGATGCTTTGGAAATGCCAATTGACAAAATCTTGCCAAGGGGTCAGGCAGATGTGCATACACTTTCATATCCATCTGACATAGACTCATTGTTAAGGGAGTTTTCTTCTATTTTTGGGCCTGAAGTAGGCAACCTAAAAGGCCATCAGGTCTGCATAGAAGTAGATCCTAATGTAACTCCGAAATTTTGTAAGGCTCGTTCAATTGCGCATGCACTGCGGGAGAAGGTAGATTTAGAAATTGACAGGCTGCTAAAAGATAAAATTATTGAACCAGTCACACACGCTAAGTGGGCTGCCCCAGTAGTTCCTGTACTAAAACCGGACAAGTCCGTGCGGTTATGCGGGGATTACCGTTTAACAGCAAATAGAGCCGTCCTTCTAGATTGCTATCCTATACCCAAGCCTGATGAATTATTTAGCTCTCTTGCTGGGGGAAAATATTTCACAAAACTCGATATGTCCCAAGCCTATGCTCAACTAAGTTTAGATGAAAACTCTAAAGAATTAACTATCATAAATACGCACCGAGGCCTATATAAGTACAATAGGCTATGCTATGGAATAGCATCGGCTCCAGGTATTTTTCAGAGGACAATGGACCAAGTTCTAGGTCACATTCCAGGGGTACTTTGCTTTCTAGATGATGTCCTCATTTCAGGTTCGACTAAAAAAGAACACCTAACTAGATTAACCACGGTTCTAAAAAGACTCCGGGATGCTGGACTTAAGCTAAAGAGAGAAAAGTGTTCATGGGTCACTAACGAGGTTTCATATTTAGGGTTCCGCATAGATGCCTCAGGCATTCATCCAACGGTGGATAAACTAGAAGCAATAGAAAAGGCACCACCTCCACAAAACATCACACAGTTACAAGCTTATTTAGGTCTCCTAAATTTTTATAGGAAATTTTTGCCTAATGCATCGACTTTCCTTGAACCCCTAAATAAGCTATTACGATCTGGGGAACAGTGGAGATGGGAGAAAACTCAAAAGGAAGCATTTGAGGCTTCCAAGGACGTACTACTAAAGTCCACTCTCCTAGTGCATTATGATCCTAAACTTCCTCTCGTAGTTTCAGCAGACAGCAGTTCTTATGGAATTGGGGCAGTGTTATCTCACCACATTGATGGTGTAGATAGGCCTATCTGTTTTGCTTCTAGAACACTAACTGAGACGGAAAGACGATATGCACAAGTGGAACGTGAAGCATTAGCCTTAGTATTTGCAGTAAAAAAATTTCATTTCTATCTATGGGGTCATGAATTTAAACTAATTACTGACCATAAGCCTCTTTTAGGTTTATTTTCACCTAATAAAAATATTCCAGTTATGGCCTCAGGTAGGATTCAACGATGGGCACTGATTCTACAAGCCTATAAATTTGACTTAGTACATCGGTCAGGTAAACTTCTAGGTACGGCTGATGCGCTAAGTAGGTTGCCCTTAGAAAATCCAAATGATTGTGTACCTATACCTACAGAATGGGTTCACTTGGTGGAGTTTTTGGAATCCACTCCAGTATCTGCAGTACAAATAGAGCAGTGGACAAAATCAGACCCTATTCTGTCTAGGGTCATCCATTTCTGCTCAGTTGGTTGGCCTACTAAGGTTGAGAGTGAATTACAGCCTTTTATTCAGCGTCAGTCTGGCCTCTCTATTCAAAATGGCTGTCTCTTATGGGGCCACAGAGTGATTATTCCAAATAAAGGCAGGTCGAATTTAGTGAAGGAACTTCACGCCGAACACATGGGCGCAACAAAAATGAAAGAGCTGGCGAGAGCTTATTTCTGGTGGCCTGGTTTAGATGGAGAACTCGAATCATTGGTTCGTTCCTGTCAAAGCTGCCTAGAGAACAGAGATCTCCCAAGGAAAAGTCCACTCATCCTTGGGAATGGCTACTACATACCGTGGCATAGGATCCATGTTGACTATGCAGGTCCTATAAATAATATTTATTTCCTAGTCATGGTGGACGCCTACTCTAAGTGGGTGGAAATTTTTCCAACCACTTCCACGACTTCGGGTGTAACGATTCGCTTACTCCGTTCAGTTTTCGCTCGATGGGGTTTACCCGTAGTCCTGGTTTCCGACAATGGTACTTGTTTTACCAGTGAGGAATTTCGTTCCTTCGTCCACCTAAATGGCATTAGACATGTCCGGTCTAGTGTTTTCCACCCGTCTACAAACGGTCTCGCGGAAAACATGGTCCGTACTTTCAAGTCGGCCTTGCGTCATTCTCGTGGGGAGGAAATGCAAGTGGTGTTGGATAAATTTTTGTTTAAATATCGAATAACACCACACACCACGACAGGGGTGTCTCCCTCTAAACTTCTGATTGGCCGGGGAATTCGTTCAGTTTTTGATTTGTTACGTCCAAACGAAATGTTACAACAACGAGTTTTACGCCATCAGGAAAAACAGAAGTTGTACCACGACACTAAAAGAGGGAGAGTTCTAGAAGCGAAACCTAATGATCCAGTTGTGATTCGCAACTATGGGGCTGGACCAAAATGGGTTCCTGCAACTGTGCAGGAGAGAACGGGCCCTGTTTCCTTCAAGTGCCAACTAGAAGATGGTCGTTCTATTAAACGCCATCAGGACCAGATATGGGAACGGGAAGTGCAGAAGGACCAGAGTCTTCCGGAAGAGAGAACTGATCCTCCGGAAAATGGTTCAACTTGCCCGCCTATACAGTTTGCACCTGATCCTACTACATCAACCCCGCTCCGCAGGTCGTCTAGGGTCCCTCATCCCCCTGACAGACTAAACTTGTAGGGGAGGAGTGAGGTGACGTGTATGTATATATATGTATATAGTCTAAAAGTCACTAAAGAGTAAATATCACTAAATCTAAGGAATGGCAAGACGAAGCCATAAACGAACCAACGGGCTGTTCGTATTGCTTTGGTCTGGCCTAGACATGTTTTTTCCTATCTGACCTAATCTTTGGTGCTGAGTAAAATTAGGTGATGAATCTAAGGTAACAAATCGGGTAGGAAGTTGTTCGTACTTAAGTATAGTGTAGGGGTAATGTCTATAGCTTCTAAATTGGTAATGTAAGAGAGAGTTAGGTAGGCTGTTGTGGGACACAGGAATAAAACGGTAGGCTTCAAGGAATACCTAATTCAACGCACCGGTAAGTGCTTTTGATTGTTTGCTAGAACCTAAGTAACCTAACTGGGGTGTCTACCCCACGCTATCACATACGGTAACATCAAGAAACGAAATTTGTTGTATTGTTCTACTTCCATAGAGAATTTAGTATTAGGTTGCTTAGTATTAATGTAATTTAAAAATAAAGGGGCACGATCTTTATGCTTAAAAATGACAAAACAATCGTCTACATAACGTTTAAATAAAATACGTTTAAAAATTCGTTTCTTGATGTTCTAAAATTTAGCCAAGCATTCCCTGATGAAATTCTTAAAACTTTTGCATAGTTACACAGTGGCTCTTTTGATTTTATAAGACTGAAAAATGAACCAAGTGTCCTGTACTCATCTGAAGAATTTCAAGGAGAATATCCCTGCCATATTGCAAAATTCTTGAGTGAAAGCATGCCTGAACTTCAAAAACTCGCAGAGCTAGTACTAACCATTCCCTCTACAACTTCATCAGTAGAAAGATCATTTTCGGCTTTGAAGAGAATTAAAACGTATCTAAGAAATACAATGGGTGAAGAAAGGCTGTCATACTTAGCAAGTTAGCCCTTATGAGCATCGAAAATGAGTTATTAGTTCAAATGAAATCTGACCTATCATTCCATGATTCAGTAATAGATGAATATTCCACTAAGAATTGTAGGGTCGATCTGAAATATCGATAAAAATCGCGCTGTCGCATATAAATAGTTAAATATATACTGTATCCAGTGTCCACCCCATCATCCAGATTTGGTAAGTACCGTTACTACTGTACCAAGGTCATAATTTATTATAGTTTATATCATCGTTATTTCTTGAAAATTCTTGCATAATAAAATTATATATATGTAGCGTATCGACAGGAAATAGACCAACAAATCGACAGACATACTTTCTTTCCACGCTACCATAAAACAGTTTGGAACACACGTGGGCAAGAGTCAAACAATGGAGCGTCTATTTTTCCCCAATGGGAGCGAACGAAAACCGTTAAAAAAATAAAAGACGCGTGGACAAAGCGTCTTAAGAATGAAGTCTACGTCACAGGCCTACGGTATAAAAGGAGCTTCCACTTTATACTCACTCTCACTCACCCGTACGCTCACCATCGAACGTCCACCAACCGCTTTCCGGCCCCATGGCCGGGGGCCACGGCCGCGACTTTCTTCAGGGCCTACAATTTGTCTTCACGTAAGATCTAAAGACCACCTGCAGAAGCAATCCAACGAGGCCCAACCGGAATCACTTCGGGCCTGCGGTTTGCCGGGTCAGCCTTCAAGTTTCTCCACGTTCCTCGAGATATCTTCCGCAATATCACAAGGCCAGCCTGCACCTCGAGAAGTAACATCACCTCAGGCCTCCACGAAGCCTACATCCATCATCTCAAGAGGTTTAACGGACAACGACAGCTCGAATCTGCGTAATAGGTTCTGTCTTCAGCCCGTCTTCAAGTTTTTACATCGCCCTAAGCTAAGTACATCATATTCGTAAGTACCTCAGAAACCTACATTAGCCTACCGCCGAACGGTAGGCTATACTCCCGAAGTGTGTAATCACGCGTCCATTGACTCTCGTGAAAGAACGCAGTAGGCCTATCATCCAATTCAAGTGTCAATTCAATACCGTTTATTCCGCGTACCATCCGTCATTATGTTCAAGTCATATTTGTGTGTTAAATATTCTCTTGACGTAATCATTTAACATCACATGATGTTCTTATATATAAATGATACTGTGCAAACATTTCAATCCATTATTATTAGGCCACATCAATTATTCTATGTGCATCCATGCCATCATTTAGCCTACTTAATCAGTGTCAAGTATTCCATTCAATGTACCAAACGCACATGCATTCTTTATATCATTAACTAGGCCTATTCAATGTTACATGTCGCATGCCATTTACATACCATCGATGAGTATTACATTATTTATTACGTGTCAATTAAGCTATTAACATTTCATCTTATTAGCTAAGCCTATGCCATAAGCATAACGCAAAACTACCAATTAATTACTGTCAATTCTTTGTTATATCACAGTGAATAAAATAACGGATTTATTTTCATAATAAACTACAAAAGTAAGGTGTCTTTCATAACCTTAATATTAATTTGCTTGAGCGTAAATCAAGCTGGTGACCTCGCTGCCTTTTCGGTCACTTCCAATAGTATGGTGGATCTAATCAAATAACAATTCATTCCAATCGGTGATATTGTATTACAATATAAGTAATTAACCCAGCCTATCATTATAAAGCAATCAGTCATTGCCTAAATCAATCGTTGCATACAATTAAATCATTATCACCTTAAACGGCTAAAACTAGCTCCACTATATATATAATATATGTATTTTATTGGCAGCAGCGTACCCAATCGCTAACTTCATCGCACGCGCCTGATATTTATATATATATATATATATATATATATATATATATATAATAATGTTATAATGTTATAATGTTTCAGACCAACAAAGACCCTAGGATCCACTCATGGCTGGTCTACCTAGCTGTGTTCGTAATCGTGTATTGTGTATGTCCTCCGTGGTGGCGGAGGGGACCTACAATTTTACGTGGGTTCCGAACCACAAGAACATAAGAAACTTATTTAAAAACTGCCGGTAAATTGGCAACGACCAATTTTTACGAAACTAAATAATTATCAATTTAAAAATAATTAATTATCGGTTTAAAACTAAAGATAGAATCTCTCGGTCCAGAGGAGCAAGTCATAATAGACTACTATCCACAAATATGTTACATTCTATATCTATTTATAACGGACATGCAAATATATCAGATCCAAAGAATCCAGTCAATTTCATTACGGTATCCATCAAGTCACGGTTCATATCGATTGCGGACCAAGTCAAATTTACAACCATATACATTACAATATATACACTTACGAGGAAAAGTGTAGGTGTGGCTGTAAAGACTGTACAGTAATGTAGAAATGTGTGTGCACCCATTATGGGTCTCCCATTTAAAGGTGTTTGTGGGGCAAGTGAAGATCATGAGTTTTTCAATACCTCACAGTACTATGGGGGGCACCGCTCGGCAGAGGAATCTCTTTAAATGGGGTGTGTAAGGACAGAGAGTATCCCCTAACCCAAGACGCTGCCTCCCTATATCCCACAACACTTGTGTTGAGCTGTGGGATCTATCCCCACAAAGCCTTAATTTTACTACCTTAAACTATACCCTTTCTATCAACATGCGCGTCCAATCGATTCTTAAACATGTTTATAGACGTGCTACTAATTACTTCTACCGGCAAACTATTCCAGCTATTTACTATTCTATGCGTAAAAAAGTTTTTCGCAACTGCTGTCTCGAACCTTCTACTTGTCAACTTACACCCGCTATTTCTAGTCCTATTATATTGAGATATTTCGAAAAAGCTATCTCTATCTACGTTATCAAACCCATTCATAATTTTGAAAACCTGGATTAGATCACCCCTTAACCTCCTAGTCTCGAGTGTAGTCAATTTTAACTCTTTAAGCATGTCTTTAAGCATGTCGGTTTGTAGAGAGATCCTATATCTTCTGGATTTCTTATATATATATATATATATATATATATATATATTGAATTAATATATTGAATATATATATATATATATATTATATATATATATATATATATATATATATATATATATATATATATATATATTGAATTAATATATTGAATATATATATATATATATATATATATTATATATATATATATTGAATTAATATATTGAATATATATATATATATTAATTGAAATGTATTGTACTTCCATGTTGTGTTGTTTGGTTAAAAGAGTTTGTACTATATTCAAACCTCCAACCACTTCAGACTAGTTAATACCCGTAGTTTTAGTAGAGTAAATGTTAATCCTCCACAGGTAGATCTGGAGGGCTTGGGGCTTTGAATCCTGTAACTGTTTTTGTGTTCTTTGGTCTCTGGCCAGGGGAGGCCATAAGACCGTTGTTGTTTGATCCATGGCCAAGGGAGGCCATAAGACCGTTGTTGTTTGATCCATGGCCAAGGCAGGCCATAAGACCGTTCTTGTTTGGCCCATGGCCAAGGGAGGCCACAAGACCTTTGTAATAGTTTGGTCTCTGGCCGATGCCACAAGACGCTTGTAATAGTTTGCCCTATGGACAAGATAGACCATAAGGGCCTTGTTGAATAGTTTTGGCTAAGGCCAAAGTAGTCCATCAGCCCTTTGTTGAATAGTTTGGGCTATGACCAAGGGAGGCCATCAGCCCTTGTTGAATAGGTTGGGCTATGGCCAAGGGAGGCCATCAGCCCCTTGTTGAATAGGTTGAGCTATGACCAAAGTAGGCCATCAACCCCTTGTTGAATAATTTGGGCTATGGCCAGGGTAGGCCATAATCCCTTGAAATAGTAGTTTGGGCTATGGCCAAAGTAGGCCATAAAACCCTTTAGAGTAGAGTAGTTTGTATGTGCCACTATCCAACCATATAATTTTCGGCACAAAATTATGTGCACAGAACCAGAGCGCAGCAATAAAAGCTTTTACTCTCCGATCCTTGGTTATGTTCAGACAGGTTGTTGTGTTTGACACACATGTAAAGAGTACAGTGTCAAGGCCGTAGCCAGAATTTAAAAACAGACGAGGCGAAAATAGCCCTACTAGGGGGTCCGGGGCCATGCTCCTTCAGAAGACTTTTTTAATCCTAGCACAAAATCATGCACTTTGAGCGTATGGTAACTGAGAGTGAATTGGACAATAATAACTTTTGCCTAAAAAGTGCTAAAGAGCGCTGGATTTGTACGACTCTAGGTAAAATCGAATTTTTGTACTTAATAATTAATAATAATAATAAAAAATTATTAATTATTTTAGATATAATTTTATTAATTATAATTATAATTATTTATTATTAAATTAATAATAATTAATAATATAATTTGTACGAGATAGGTAAAATCCTATTTCTGTCAATTTCCTCAGATTTCCTTTGAAATTCAATTTCCTCATTGATATATACAGTGGTGGGCACGCGCAACGATTTTTGTAGCGCCGCAACCGCAACCGCAACTCTGCTGAAATAGTTGCGCCGCACGCGCAAGCGCAACCCTTTTCAAAAAGTTGCGCCGCAAGCGCAAGCGCAACCAAAAATGTTGCGCCGCAAGTTGCGCCGCAACTTTTTGCGGCGCAACTGCCCACCTTTGCATTTAACGTATATCCCAGTGGTGGGCACGCGCAACGATTTTTGTAGCGCCGCAGCCGCAACCGCAACTCTGCTGAAATAGTTGCGCCGCACGCGCAAGCGCAACCCTTTTCAAAAAGTTGCGCCGCAAGCGCAAGCGCAACCAAAAATGTTGCGCCGCAAGTTGCGCCGCAACTTTTTGCGGCGCAACTGCCCACCTTTGGATATATATATATATATATATATAATATATATATATATATATATATATATATCAATGAGGAAATTGAATTTCAAAGGAAATCTGAGGAAATTGACAGAAATAGGATTTTACCTATCTCGTACAAATTATATTATTAATTATTATTAATTTAATAATAAATAATTATAATTATAATTAATAAATTATATCTAAAATAATTAATAATTTTTTATTATTATTATTAATTATTAAGTACAAAAATTCGATATATATATATATATATATATATAAAAGAAATCCAGAAGATATAGGATCTCTCTACAAACCGACAGGAACAGAATCTACAAGTGGACGGAAGACAACAATATGAAGTTTAACACTGAGAAATTTCAGCTGTTAAGGTACGGAAAAAGAGAAGACCTAAAATCCATGGAATATTATATCTATGAAAAAACTATATAGGGCTATGGGTTGATTGCCTGATGCCCTTATGCGTTGGAAATTTCCAACAGATTACATTGGAGAGTTAACGACAAAAGCCCTACGTTTTTTCGTTAGAGAGTTATGTATATGTAGGTCTTCAAAGGACCTCTCTATGTTTATTTGCCTTCGGTATTTGCGCTGCTTAATGGTAAAGAAAGGAATTGCCTTACTTTATTATTTCGTTGGGCCTCGCTTCTGTTTCGATGTAGGGCGCGACGATCTTTTTCGATGTAGGGCTGTGGTACGATGGAATTACACAATGAATTGATATAATTAATATAGGCAGTCACTACACTTAAATACCTGAAGGAATAGGCCTATCCTTTTTATAGTTATTAGGTTTTATATTGAGAGGATTTCACTCAGAACTTATAGGAAGATAAAGTGCATCTTCCTTGCTTAAAGCATCGCTGTGACATAAGCAACTCAGAGTGCCGCCAGATATAATATAATCTTCATATTTTAGTATTTGCCGAATTTGCAAAGTTCGTTGACTCTTTTCTCGATGTAATTTTCAAGAGTCGGCAGTGGAAAATTTTGAACACGAAATAATAAATTTGGTTTTCTTGTTGTCAAGCAGGCCCGATGCCTACATATGAGTTCTATGTATGTATGGCAATTATTTTCATCCCCAATAGGCTATGTCGCCAATCCCGAGGCAATTTTGTATAGATATTTAATTCAATTAATTAATAATTTATATTTAATTAAGAAGTAAAGATACCACATAACGATACCATGTAAGCGTGTATAGTTTTTCCATATACTGGGGGTGGGCCGGAGAAAAATTTGTATGTTATAGATTAAATTGTTTGACAAACTGTGTATTTTAAACCATGTGAAATGGATTAAAAAGAATGAAGTAAGAATTTAGGAAGAGAAAGATTGCTCAAGACCTATTTAAATATAAAAGTTCAAGAGGCTAACTTCTCAAGTTTAGTTTATGTCAATCAGTTTGACTCCCCTTAGGTATAGGAAATTTATGGGATTAAGTAAAGTTATTAAGCATTTTAACTTTGCTCATTATTTGTGTAAATTTTATAAGTCACCAGTTTTTAAGTGCTGGTTTGCTAATGTTGTTTTGGAGTTTTGTCATGTTTTGTTAGCAATTTATGTTTTAAAGTGACTTCTACGTTGGTGAGTTAATTGAAATGTATTGTACTTCCATGTTGTGTTGTTTGGTTAAAAGAGTTTGTACTATATTCAAACCTCCTACCACTTCAGACTAGTTAATACCCGTAGTTTTAGTAGAGTAAATGTTAATCCTCCACAGGTAGATCTGGAGGGCTTGGGGCTTTGAATCCTGTAACTGTTTTTGTGTTCTTTGGTCTCTGGCCAGGGGAGGCCATAAGACTGTTGTTGTTTGATCCATGGCCAAGGGAGGCCATAAGACCGTTGTTGTTTGATCCATGGCCAAGGGAGGCCATAAGACTGTTGTTGTTTGGCCCATGGCTAAGGTAGGCCATAAGACCGTTCTTGTTTGGCCCATGGCCAAGGGAGGCCACAAGACCTTTGTAATAGTTTGGTCTCTGGCCGATGCCACAAGACGCTTGTAATAGTTTGCCCTATGGACAAGATAGACCATAAGGGCCTTGTTGAATAGTTTGGGCTAAGGCCAAAGTAGTCCATCAGCCCTTTGTTGAATAGTTTGGGCTATGACCAAGGGAGGCCATCAGCCCCTTGTTGAATAGGTTGGGCTATGGCCAAGGGAGGCCATCAGCCCCTTGTTGAATAGGTTGAGCTATGACCAAAGTAGGCCATCAACCCCTTGTTGAATAATTTGGGCTATGGCCAGGGTAGGCCATAATCCCTTGAAATAGTAGTTTGGGCTATGGCCAAAGTAGGCCATAAAACCCTTTAGAGTAGAGTAGTTTGTATGTGCCACTATCCAACCATATAATTTTCGGCACAAAATTATGTGCACAGAACCAGAGCGCAGCAATAAAAGCTTTTACTCTCCGATCCTTGGTTATGTTCAGACAGGTTGTTGTGTTTGACACACATGTAAAGAGTACAGTGTCAAGGCCGTAGCCAGAATTTAAAAACAGACGAGGCGAAAATAGCCCTACTAGGGGGTCCGGGGCCATGCTCCTTCAGAAGACTTTTTTAATCCTAGCACAAAATCATGCACTTTGAGCGTATGGTAACTGAGAGTGAATTGGACAATAATAACTTTTGCCTAAAAAGTGCTAAAGAGAGCTGGATTTGTACGACTCTAGGTAAAATCGAATTTTTGTACTTAATAATTAATAATAATAATAAAAATTATTAATTATTTTAGATATAATTTTATTAATTATAATTATAATTATTTATTATTAAATTAATAATAATTAATAATATAATTTGTACGAGATAGGTAAAATCCTATTTCTGTCAATTTCCTCAGATTTCCTTTGAAATTCAATTTCCTCATTGATCCAAAATGTCCGTTAAGCCAGACGAGGCGGCCGCCTCGTCTGGCTCAACGTGGCTACGGGTATGACTGTACACACACACACACACACACACACACATATATATATATATATATATATATATATATATGTGTGTGTGTATCATAAAAAACTCAGGGGACTATTCTGAGTTCATTCCCATATATATATATATATTTTTTTTGCATTCCTCTGAATCCAGTTGGTCTTCAAAACTTGGATTCACCACTACAATGAAGTCAATACCTGTAGTTATGATTGAGTAAATGTTATGTGTCCTACAGGTAGGGTCTGGAAGGTTTGGGGTTTTGAAGGAATCCAATCTGTTTGCAAGGAATGTATGAGTCTGTTATTGAAATCTGTTGTGATTCTTCCTTATATTTAAAAGAAGAATTAGATGCTTGGAGTTGTCTGTATATATTTATATACTGTACTGTATATATATGTGTGCAAATGTATTACGCCTGTGTAATGTGTTACGCCTATATGTTAAATAGGACTTAGAATATGTGTTAGGTGGGTGTAGGTTTGAATTCGTACAATTGCTTTAGGTCTTTGTGATGTTAAAGTTCTGAGTTGAATTTTTTGATGTTAAAGTTCTAAATTTAATTTTTTGATGTTAAAGTTCTGAGTTTAATTTTTTGATGTTACAGTTTTGAGTTTAATTTTGTGATGTTAATGAGTCTTATTAGTAAGTTAAATTGCTGAAATAAATTTTATAACCTACACCGCAGGTTGAATTATAAATTTAGTGTTTTTAGTTAGGATAGGCCTTGAGTGTCAAGAGTAGGGCCTATTTTGTGAGGTAGACTTCTGGTATATTTAAAGTGCAAAATGTAGTTTGAAGTAGGCCTTTAGTGTATGACTATATTAGGCCTATTATGTAAGGTAAGGTGGGCCTACTAAATAGGCTTAGGTTGTGGGCCTACTAAATAGGTTTATGTTGAAAATTTGGCCTATTTTTATAGGACGAAATGAGTTAAGCCTATTAAATGAACAAGGCTTTGTTTTAAGTTTAAAGGGTAGGACCTATTCAATAGGCTTAAGGTGAAGTGGGCCTACTAAATAGGCTTAGGTTGAAATTGGACTATTTTTATAGGACCTAAAATGAGTTAAGTCTGTTAAATGAACAAGGCTTTGTTTACGGTTAGTGTAAAGGTAAAGTTTGTGTTAGTGTAAAGGTAAAGGGATCGGTTCCCCAGTTACACGGGCCACCATGTGAAAAAAACTATATAGGCTTATGGTTGAAGTTGGCTTCAACCTTCACCGATTGGAAATTATCATGTAGTTATTGTATAGAGAATTAATGACAAAACTCTACGTTTTTTCGTTAGAGAGTTATGTATATGTAGGTCTTCAAAGGACCTCTTTATGTTTACTTATCTTCGGTATTTGCGCTGCTTAATGGTAAAGAAAGGAATTGCCTTACCTTATTATTTCGTTGGGCCTCGCTTCTGTTTCGATGTAGGGCGCGACGATCTTTTTCGATGTAGGGCCGTGGTACGATGGAGTTACACAATGAGTTGATGTAATTAATATAGGCAGTCACTACACTTAAATACCTGAAGGAATAGGCCTATCCTTTTTATAGTTATTAGGTTTTATAATGAGAGGATTTCACTTAGAACTTATAGGAAGATAAAGTGCATCTTCCTTGCTTAAAGCATCGCTGTAACATAAGCAGCTCAGAGTGTCGCCAGATATAATATAATCTTCGTATTTTAGTATTTGCCGAATTTGCAAAGTACGTTGACTCTTCTCTCGATGTAATTTTCAAGAGTCGGCAGTGGAAAATTTTGAACACGAAATAATAAATTTGGTTTTCTTGTTGTCAAGCAGGCCCGATGCCTACATATGAGTTCTATGTATGTATGGCAATTATTGTCATCCCCAATAGGCTATGTCACCAATCCCGAGGCAATTTTGTATAGATATTTAATTCAATTAATTAATAATTTATATTTAACTAAGAAGTAAAGGTACCACATACGATACCATGTTGTAAGCGTGTATAGTTTTTCCATAATACCTCAAATGGACAGGAAATTCAGAGAAGTTCTAGAGCAAAAGATTTAGGGGTTGTAATGACCTGATGATGCGAAATTTAAAACACAAAATAAGATAGCAGTAAACAGAGCAAAGAGAATAACTGGGCAGATACTGAGAACCTTTAAACGAAGGGATAGGATATGAAAATAAAAACTCACTCTAATAGACAGAGTTTATTTCCACAACAGTTTCGACGCCCACTGGCATCCTCCTCGGGTGGATACAGAAAATTCGTTTTTCTGTATCCACCCGAGGAGGATGCCAGTGGGCGTCGAAACTGTTGTGGAAATAAACTCTGTCTATTAGAGTGGGTTTTTATTTTCATATTTTGACCTTCACGTAGAAAAAAGTGAAGTTTTTTTGCATTTACGAAGGGATAGGAATACACTGTAGTGTATAATGATTCTTCTACTGAAAACACTGATCATACCCAAATTGGAATACTGCTTGGTCCTAACATCCCCATATAAAAAAGAAAACATTAGACAGCTAGAACGGATTCAGAGAAGCTTCACAGCCAAGATCAATGGGTACAAAGAACTAAATTACTGGGAAAGGTTACGCGAATTAAACCTATATTCACTGGAAATGAGAAGAGAGAGATACACCATTATTTACACTTGGAAAATAATGGAGAAACTAGTCCCTAATCTTACTCTGAACCCTTTAACTCCTCAAACAACAGTGGAAAGTAGAAAGGAAGTTTGTGTCGTGTTCCCAAATTAAAGGCGAGACAGGGAACATCCTTCACCCTGAAAGAAAATAGTTTTGTTGTCAGAGGACCAAAACTGTTTAATCAGCTGCCCCAGAGGCGGATTAAGAGACGTCGGGGCCCTGGGGGAATGAAGATTTAATTGAAGAATATGGGTGTCCTTTTCTATAGCTTTTTATTAACAATGCATGTACATGTACAGTACATTATACATTTATACGAATTATATGTACGGTGCTCAGGCTGAGAAACAAACTTAAAAGAACTTTAACACTGTATTTTGCCGTTTGCCAAAACCAAACAGTATTAAACAAACTTTACTTTAGGGCTTATAAAACATAATATAAAACGGAATTTGCCAGTATGTGTACTCTATCATATTTAATCAAAGAAGTTTGCGAAGTCTCGAATTATATCATCGAAACTCAGTTGATTGGTAGACCCCTCAAGCATGGGCGCCTGAGGCTTCTGCCTCAATAGCCTCAGTGATAATCCGCCACTGACCTGCCCAAAGACCTAAGGAAACGAGTGATGTTGCGGTGGACATCTTCAAAAGAAGATTAGACGCCTGGCTCAGAACAATCCTCGATAAGCCTGGAGTACCTGGCTATGTGAGGTGTAGAGTATAAGGAACCAACTCCCTACTTCACCAGGCCAACTCGAGAGGAGGGGTGACAAGCTTGACCTTCGTGAAATGAGGAATCATCGCACGGAACATCCGAAAGGTTGAAAGGTATATACAGGCGCAGACTGGCCCCGGCGGCTCGCCGGCCCGTGGCCGGTGGTCCCTTTCCGTTAGGGGCCCTAAATTTGTTCGACGTATTACTATATAAGACCTCAGGGGTGTTCACAGGGTTCATAAAAAGTGCCAACACGGCAACGTACGTTGGCGACAAAACGGCATTAAAAATTTTCCACTTTTTTTAATACTAGTAAAATAATTGATATTTAAATTGTTTAGGATCATTAATTTTAGTTTATTCGTTGATAAATTATGTCCATTTAAATAAATTTTTATTTAAATAAATTTATTATAATATATTTATTTTATTTGTTGAAAATTAATTAAATAAATATGTTAAAAATCGCTATGTTGCCAAACGCATTTCTGAGATTTCTAGTATAACCAATCAGCACTCTAGGACACTATTTTTGGCGCGAAAAATAAAATTAAGTAAATAAAGTAAATATTTTTTAAGCGGTGTTGCATTTGTGTTGGTGCGCCGATTTTTTTGCTCTTGGTCTTTATAACGTGAATAATTTACTGAATTTTTATTTAAGTAATTGTTCATTTTTTACATTTTTAAGCTTTAAACACATAAATATCTTAGGAGCTGAATAACGGCCAGCAGGGCCCAGCCAGTTCAGCCTAGATCCCAAGAACCTGCATACCCAAACCTACAATCCACACCCCCAATAATTTCCTCATATACCTTTTTTCTAAACGCCTTTGAAAACGTTATTCATTGATATTGTGCGCTATATAAATATATATATTATTATTATCAGAGGCGTAACTAAAAGAAGAAAGGCCTGTGGCCTACTGTTGATAATGGGCCCCTCTGTAATAGTTTAAGTAAGTAACAGTTTAGTTTGGGATTGAAAAAAAGTCTTTCTACTTCAACGTTTTCTATGATTTTCATGAGTAACTTTTATATTGTAATGAACAGATATATATATATATATATATATATATATATATGAAAATTATTTCACGAAAGTAACACGTGAAAAATATTTATGATGAATAAAACCACGAAGGAAAGGAAACACAAAAAGGTGCTCAAGCGCTTTCGTCTAATGACATCCTCAGGAACACTGAAGTACATAAAAGATTACGGCCTATATATAGGTTACAGAAAGAAAAAAAATAAATAAATAACATACATACACACAAACATATATATATATATATATACACACACACACATATATATATATATATATATATATATATATATATATATATGCAATAAACGGAGAAGTAAAAATAAAAATTAAAAATTAAAAATTAGAGGATTAACAAAGAGGCAAACAGATTTGTAAGGAAAAATATCGATTTTTAGCACACGATCAAATGAATTATAAAAATACAAATTTATACTGGAAATCTGCCCGGGTTTTAACACTTTGCCTTTTAGAGTCAAGTTTCGATATATATAAAAATAAAATGAAGATTAAAAGTTAATAAAGTAGCGTACAAGTTTACCAAAGATTTAGCGTCCTACCCTTTTTATCTAAATTTGTTTTGAAGGAATTCAAAACAACAGGATCGAGTTGAAAAAGACCTTTGCTTATGTTGAAGTTATTTGAAAGTTGGATAATGGCAGACTCAAGAATATTTCTATTGACAAATGTTGCTAGAATGAAATAAAACTGAAGCATTATTCCAATCAATACAGTGGGATAACTCTGACAAATGGACAAAAAGAGCACTGGACAACTGTCCTGTTCTAACGGAATATTGATGCTGTTTTATACGTGTGGGCAAATCCTTTCCCGTCTGACCTATGTAAAAGGAATCACATTGTTTACACCCAATTTTATAGATAATGCCTGAATTATTGGTAGGGCTATTTTTTACTATGATATTTTTCACAATATTGTTATATGAAAATACTACATTAATATCCAAAAGTTTAAGTACATTAGCAATGCCTAAAAAGCCCGGGAAAAATGGAAGTACTAAAATATTTTTTGACAAAGTACGAGTGTTATTATTGACACGATAGAAAGTTCGTTTTGCCTTGTTGAGACAAGATTCCATAAACGCAGATGGGTAACACAGATCACTTCCAATACCGTTGATTTTTTCCAATTCGGCATCGATGTATTCCGGACTGGCGATCCTAAGGGCGCGGAGAAACATTGATGAAAAAATGGCCTTCTTAGTGGGGGTGTCATGTCTCGAGTAAAAGTGTACGTAGGACAAATTGTTTGTTGTTTTCCGATAGATACTAAACTTAAAACCTGGGCTTTCCCTATGTACCCGCACATCCAAAAATGGGATTGAATTGTTTTGTTCCACTTCTAAAGTCGACGTTATTTTGTGTATCTGGCCCATGAATCGTGACCTGGATAACTTTCTCCTTCAGTTAAATGATCAAGTTCCCTCCATTAAGTTTACTTTAGAAGTGGAACAAGACAATTCAATCCCATTTTTGGATGTGCGGGTACATAGGGAAAGCCCAGGTTTTAAGTTTAGTATCTATCGGAAAACAACAAACAATTTGTCCAACGTACACTTTTACTCGGGACATGACACCCCCACTAAGAAGGCCATTTTTTCATCAATGTTTCTCCGCGCCCTTAGGATCGCCAGTCCGGAATACATCGATGCCGAATTGGAAAAAATCAACGGTATTGGAAGTGATCTGTGTTACCCATCTGCGTTTATGGAATCTTGTCTCAACAAGGCAAAACGAACTTTCTATCGTGTCAATAATAACACTCGTACTTTGTCAAAAAATATTTTAGTACTTCCATTTTTCCCGGGCTTTTTAGGCATTGCTAATGTACTTAAACTTTTGGATATTAATGTAGTATTTTCATATAACAATATTGTGAAAAATATCATAGTAAAAAATAGCCCTACCAATAATTCAGGCATTATCTATAAAATTGGGTGTAAACAATGTGATTCCTTTTACATAGGTCAGACGGGAAAGGATTTGCACACACGTATAAAACAGCATCAATATTCCGTTAGAACAGGACAGTTGTCCAGTGCTCTTTTTGTCCATTTGTCAGAGTTATCCCACTGTATTGATTGGAATAATGCTTCAGTTTTATTTCATTCTAGCAACATTTGTCAATAGAAATATTCTTGAGTCTGCCATTATCCAACTTTCAAATAACTTCAACATAAGCAAAGGTCTTTTTCAACTCGATCCTGTTGTTTTGAATTCCTTCAAAACAAATTTAGATAAAACGGGTAGGACGCTAAATCTTTGGTAAACTTGTACGCTACTTTATTAACTTTTAATCTTCATTTTATTTTTAATATATCGAAACTTGACTCTAAAAGGCAAAGTGTTAAAACCCGGGCAGATTTCCAGTATAAATTTGTATTTTTATAATTAATTTGATCTTGTGCTAAAAATCGATATTTTTCCTTACAAATCTGTTTGCCTCTTTGTTAATCCTCTAATTTTTAATTTTTATTTTTATTTTTACTTCTCCGTTTATTGCATATATATATATATATACTGTATATATATATATATATATATATATATATATATATATATATATAGGTCTGTATCGAAGGAGTGACATTTCAAAGGAGTGACATAACAAAGGAGTGACATAAATACCGTAACGAAGGAGTGACATAACGAAGGAGTGACAAATCGGAGATAAAATTCAAAGGAGTATAATTATTAAAATTTTATTTAAAAAAACAAAATTTGTTAGAATTGTTAAAATTAAGATTTTATTTCAAAAACTAGAAACAAACATAAAATGACAACAACGATCAAGTGATAATAACCAGTTTTTTACAAGGAATCTAATGGTGCTATTTATTTATTTATTTATTTATTTAAAATTTATTTATTTATTTAAAATTTAACGAAAATAGCACGACTTAACCTAACCAATCGTCGATGCCGTACAATTAACCTAAAATAAATAAATAAATAAAAATTTATTGTTTTTTATTTATTTATTTTATTTATTACAGTTTTTAGGTTATGTCAGGTTAGGAATTATGTCACTCCTTCGTTACGGTATTTTCGTCTCACTCCTTTGAATTTTATCTCCGATTTGTCACTCCTTTGTTATGTCACTCCTTTGAATTTTATCTCCGATTTGTCACTCCTTTGTTATGTCACTCCTTCGTTATGTCACTCCTTTGAATAGGACCGATATATATATATATATAATATATATATATATATATATGTTTGTGTGTATGTTATTTATTTTTTTTTTCTTTCTGTAACCTCTATATAGGCCGTAACCTTTTATGTACTTCAGTGTTCCTGAGGATGTCATTAGACGAAAGCGCTTGAGCACCTTTTTGTGTTTCCTTTCCTTCGTGGTTTTATTCATCATCATCATATATATATATATATATATATATATATATATATATATATATATATATGGGAATGAACTCAGAATGGTTCCCTGAGGTTTTTTATGATACACACAGACCGTGCATGGAACAAGGAACTCTTCTAGGAAAATTAAATCCACTATAGTTCGAATAAGTAATGGTAAATGACAAATACTATAGTTTTTTCTTTTCCATGATGCTAGCCCGACGTGGGCAACGGGTCACTCGCAAAGCGGTCCCAAAAATATAGCTTCCCTCACCAGCTATCTGCAAAGCAGATAGGATCCAGCTTTGGGACAGGACCTACGGTTTAAAGCAGCCTAGCCCAGCTACATTTAGAACCTCAATATAATCAAAAGACTCGCTGCCTTCACGTCAGATTGAATACATCAAAGAAAAAGGGGTAACTATTATATTTTTAGCCAAAAACCAAAACTTAAACCTCAACTGGCAGAATTGAGCGTCCACTTTTCAAAGCACATAACATGTCCGTTTCATTATGGGAATGAACTCGGAATGGTTCCCTGAGGTTCCTTGTTCCATGCACGGTCTGTGTATATATATATATATATATATATATATATATATATATATAATGCAAATCCACAAGGAAAAAGAAAAATTATTCCAAGGCCTTTCGTGTATTCAGAAGAACACCTCGTCATTCCTTGACTGCGTATTAATTAGATTTGATTTTGGTTGAGTTCAAAATTATATTCAAAACTCGCGGGATTTACAGGTCATGACAAAATTATTAGATTTTTAAAACATCCATAAACACTTTTTTGGGGGGCAGAATTTACTGAAGCTTTTTTGGGGGGCCCTCTCAGTGACACCTGGCCGGTGGAAATTTTTGAGCCAGTCCGTGCCTGGGTGTGTGTATATATATATTAAGGTAGGTTGATTTTCCGCATTTTTTTAGATATCGACTTTGGACTAGTCGAGATAGTCAGGGCTTAATATGATAATAACTGACAAAAGATTTCAGATCCCTAGCTTTAACCATTTTTTGAGGAAACCGTTTCAAAAATCGTCAAAAAATCGTACCGAAAAATACCACATTTTGGCAATTTTCGGCCGAAAAAAACATGCTATTTTCATAAAAAAATCCTGAAAAAAGTTACAATTTTATTGAAAAAAAGTAAAAAAAACATGTACAGAGTCAAATAGACACATTTAGATCCCAAGATCATCATAATTTTCACTGTAAGAGCCCTTAGAAGCAAAGGAAGGCCTCATCTGGCGGCTTAGGGCTTTGGCCAGAATGTGTTTGTGCCTTGATTCGAGTCCATAAACAGTATGGGAAGCTTCAGATGTCAGCTTCACGGCCCTTTCAACACTCTGAGAATGTGAAGGCAGATCAGGCAGCTCCAGCTTGGTGCCATTCAGCAATGCTTCTTGAAGCTCCTGGTCAGAAAAGTCTTCTGTGAGAGCAGGTTCACAGATGCCACTTTGAGAAAGGTTGATTAGTTCTGACCAGTGGATAGCTTCAATGTTGATGGCTGTGATCTTCTTCAGCCTCTTCTTGACTGGCTTCCCACTTCTGAAAGAATAATAATTAATTTATTTTTTATTCCAGTTTAAGATTTAATCCCTATTAGTCTCAGAACTGCTGATTTAAATTAAACTTAAATTAAAAAAAAAACCCAAGTTCTATAAATCCCCATAATCGAATTTTTTTTCAGAAAGAAGGTAAGATTATTTCCATTATCAGAGGGGAAGTGGGGAATTGGGATAAGAAAATGTGAAAAAAAATTCGATTATGGGGATTTCTAGAACTCGGGCCTTTTTTTTATTAAATAAATCCCCATAATCAAATTTTTTTTCACATTTTTTAAAATTAATAAATGCTTACCTGATGGACAGAATTTTCTTGAGAGCAGCTTCTCTCACTTCCAAGTCATCAGACTTCATCATGGAGTACAGCACATCCTCGGGCAGCAAGGCAAAAGCATTGTACTTCAGGTTTTTGAAAGCAACACCCTGGATTTCTTCAGACTGCTGCTTGATCCTCTGGATCATGTTGAAGATGTACAGCTGCTGATTGTGGAGGTGTGGAGGCAAAAGTGACCAAATCCACTTCCTGCTGCTGTTGAATCTGGCTCTGTAATCTTTCTGTTTCAGCTGCAGCCCTCTGGTCTCTCTTCACAGCAGCTTCATCCACATATCCCAGCTGGAAAGAGCCCTTGGGTCCTATTTTGGCCCTCTGATCTCTCAAGTATTCCCTCTCCTCTACTGGAACCTGAAATATTAAAGTATATTAAATAGCGGATCTAAAATAAGAGATAAAATCCTGAAAAAAATTGATTATTAATTTCTATTACCAAGGGGGGGGAAGGAAGATTACAGGAGGAAAATGCAGATATTTTTCAACTACAAGCATTGAATTTCCTTCCATTTAAAAGGCACCTAATCGCACTAAGTTAGGCCAGTTAAAAGTTAAAAAATAATAGCATTACCTTCTTATTGGGAGGACAAGTGCAGATTATGTGCTGTGTTTGACAATTTTCTTTCTTGCACTTCACAGCATTGTCATCACAGGGACGAACAGGTAGCTTACAGGCGCAAGCAGAAATGTCAAAAAGTTTATCCAGCTTTTCCTCCAGATCCTGCTCCTGGACTGTAGAAAGAGATTTCCTGTTTATCTCTTTTGCTTTCTTGAAGCACACTTTATCCAACAATTTCACTACATAATATTCCTCATACAGGGGCAGCCGCGGGTTTACTGCCTGCCAGATCTCAATCACATCCTTTGCTATCATTTTAGCAATATCAAAAGTCTTTCAAGTCCGGGTGGCTGTTTTGGAGGAAATAACTGTACTGAATAACTTGGCGGAGGGTAGGAGGCTCTGTTTTATTCAAAGGGGAAGGCTGGCCACTGAATTTTTTGGCACTATCACTTCGAGTTAACACTGCAGACTTCCGTTTTTTACCCATTTTTATGAAATATCTGAAAATAAACACAAATAAATGAACGCATCATAAAATAATTTAATTTAATACACATTTTATAAGTAAATATCATTAAAAAATACAAAATAATACACTAATAAACATCTATAATGCATTTACAATAAGTTTCAAGCATCGTTTTGTTAAAAAAGCCGAATTTTAATTGATTATTTTGACGAAATAAGGTCCGATATTTTGTTTGTTTGCATTGCGCGAATGCCGCGCACGCGATTTTATGCGTAAAATTTGATAATTTTACAACTTAAAAATAATTAACAATCCTCAAAAAATACAATAATTTTCACAAATATGAGTTGGTGCAACGTTTTTTATACATTAATACCTTTCTATCTAGACTAGTCCAAGATCACAGTTCCAAAATCAACCTACCCTAATATATATATATATATATATATATATATATATGAATAGAAACGACATAAGTGTTAAGGAACGTTTCTGCACACGAGGAGGAGAGATAACGAACAATGAAAAATGAGGCGAACCGCCCAGGAATCGAACCCAGGGCCTTCCAATTGCCGGTCGGACGCTCTACCATTATGCTACGGACCTCACTCAATCACAAATCGAAATTCTCCCACATAGGGCAGAAACCAATGCCCTAAGAAGGCACCCTCGCAAATCGTGAATATGCGCATATAACTGCAATGACCGCGCAGTATATAAATGAATAGAAACGACATAAGTGTTAAGGAACGTTTCTGCACACGAGGAGGAGAGATAACGAACAATGAAAAATGAGGCGAACCGCCCAGGAATCGAACCCAGGGCCTTCCAATTGCCGGTCGGACGCTCTACCATTATGCTACGGACCTCACTCAATCACAAATCGAAATTCTCCCACATAGGGCAGAAACCAATGCCCTAAGAAGGCAATTGGAAGGGCAATTGGAAGGCCCTGGGTTCGATTCCTGGGCGGTTCGCCTCATTTTTCATTGTTCGTTATCTCTCCTCCTCGTGTGCAGAAACGTTCCTTAACACTTATGTCGTTTCTATTCATTTATATACTGCGCGGTCATTGCAGTTATATGCATATATATATATATATATATATACAGGGTGTCCCATAAGTCCGGCATCATAGGAAAAATAATAAAAAAAGGCAAAACAAAAGCTTTTATTTACAGAACGTGCTCAATATGTCCACCATTGTTTTCAATACACAAATTCAGACGTGATACCCAGTCAGCAAGCACACGGTGAATGATGTCAGGAGTAATGGTGTTACATGCCCCAATAATGCGCTGTCGCAAATGTTCAACACTCCTAATTTTCTCTGCGTATACCAGCGCTTTCAAGTGGTCCCAGAGATAAAAATCTAGTGGCGTAAGATCCGGGCTTCTAGCTGGCCATTCTACAGACCCTCGACGTCCTATCCAATGACCAGGGAATTGTTGGTACAGGTATTCCCTTACTTGGGTGCTGTAATGTACAGGAGCGCCGTCTTGCTGGAATCATGTTGGGAAATTTCCTTCTTCGTTCAAGACACTGGGAAATGCTTCTTCCTTGAGCATACGTAGGTAGGTGCCTCCAGTGACATGTTCATCGAAAAAGAGGGGGCCTATGATGCGATCCTTCCAAATGCTACACCATACCATCACCCGAGATGCACCTTGTTCCTTTGAAGAGGTATACCAGTGAGGGTTGTTTTGAGACCAGTAGCGGGTGTTCTGTCGATTTACCTCACCATTTCCATAAAAAACAGCCTCGTCACTGAACAGAATGGTGGACGGGAAATTGGCATCCCGAGCATAGAAATAGAAAAATATGAATTTCTCCTATGATGCCGGACTTATGGGACACCCTGTATATATATGAAAATTATTTCACGAAAGTAACACGTGAAAAATATTTATGATGAATAAAACCACGAATGTCATTAGACGAAAGCGCTTGAGCACCATTCTGTGTTTCCTTTCCTTCGTGGTTTTATTCATCATATATATATATATATATATATATATATATATATATATATAATATATATATATTATATAATACAATGCCTAAATAATACAATCAATCCTTAAAATACCTTTGATTCTGCAGAAGACAAATTGTTTGTTTACAAAAAAGTAACTCCAGATTTCTCAGTGACAGAACCAACACCTTCAACAAGCAAATCTATCACAGAATCTGTCTCTCAGTTTCTTGAGTCAAGCAGCAATGACGAGACCTACGCGATGTCAAAAGATGTAGTAAAAATGATCGAGAGCTATCACCAAGAAAAACCGCCTGGCTGCATGTGACAATCCTATTAGTTGGTGGAAAAATACGCAGAATATCTATCCATACTTGAGTAAACTTGCAAGGAAACATTTAGCCTGTCCTCCAACAAACGTACCAAGCGAGAGATTATTTAGCAGTGCTGGATTAATATATGATGAAAAGAGAAACAGACTGGCAGCAGAAAAGGCAGAAAAATTAATGTTCCTTAAGCATAACCTTCCTATAATTAAGTTTGAATATTAAACGATGAACATCTTAGTTTACTTTATTTTAATTACTCATTTATAAATATGCCTAATAAAACTTTAAACTTAATATAAATAGTTATCAAGCTAATTAAAGATCTCTTTCTATAAGGGTGGAGGTTGGGGAAAGAGGTCGGGTAACACAATTATGGTTTCTAATTGTGGCTGAAACTCAACAAAATATAACGAATTTATTTGCAGACGAATTCACTAATTGATTTCTATATTAGTTAGATGCTTGCTATTATTTTATATGTTCAGGGAAAAGTACAGCAATTATTGTACAATTAATCAATTATACTACATTATAGCTACAGCTCTCTCTATATAATAACTTATTATATACGTTAAACACAACAAATCTCGAATATATCCTAAAAAATAACGAAAATGTAGACATCCGCATCCGCATCCGCATCCGCGGATGTTGAAATCAAACATCCTCATCCGCATCCGCGGATGTGAAAAAAATGACATCCGCTACATCACTAATATATATATATATATATACACCTTACCTTACCTTACAAAGGCTTCGCGCGATGATCTCTCATTTCGCGAAGGTCAAGCCTGTCGCCCCTCCTCTCGAGTTGGCCTGGTGAAGTAGTGAGTTGGATTCTTGCGCTCTCCACCTCACATAGCCAGGTACGCCCGGCTCATCGGGAATTGTTCTGAGCCAGGCGTCTAGTCTTCTTTTGAAGATTTCCACTGCAACTCCCTTCGTGTTTCTTAGGTCTTTGGGCAACTGATTAAACAGTTTTGGTCCTCTCACTACAAAACTATTTTCTTTCAGGGTTAAGGATGTTCCCTGTCTCGCCTTCAATTTGGGAATACGACACAGTCTACCGTTTCTACTTTCCACCGTTGTTTGGGGAGTTTTAGGGTTCAGAGTAAGATTAGGGACTAGTTTCTCCATTATTTTCCAAGTGTAAATTATGGTGTATCTCTCTCTTCTCCTTTCCAATAAATATAGGTCTAGTTCGCGTAACCTTTCCCAATAATTTAGTTCTTTGCACCCATTGATCTTGGCTGTGAAGCTTCTCTGGATCCCTTCCAGCTGCCTAATGTCTTCTTTTTTATATGGGGATGTTAGGACTGAGTAGTATTCCAATTTGGGTATTATCAGGGTTTTCAGTAGAGGAATCATTACATTCCTATCCCTTCGTTTAAAGGTTCTCAATACCTGTCCCGTTATTCTCTTTGCTCTGTTTACTGCTATCTTATTTTGTGTTTCAAATTTCGCATCATCTGTCATTACAACCCCTAAATCTTTTGCTCTGGAAGTTCTCTGAATTTCCTGACCATTTGCGGTATAATATTCCATGGATTTTAGGTCTTCTCTTTTTCCGTACCGTAATAGCTGAAATTTCTCGGTGTTAAACTTCATATTGTTGTCTTCCATCCACTTGTAGATTCTGTTTATGTCGGTTTGTAGAGATCCTATGTCTTCTGGGTTTCTTATTTTTCTACTGATCTTTGCGTCATCTGCAAAGGATGTTACTGTGCTGTCTCTGGTAATGTCCTCATCTATGTCAGTTAGCATGATTATGAAGAGTAGTGGAGCTAATACTGTTCCTTGTGGTACTGAGCTGAGGACCTTTGATTCTGATGAAGATACTCCTTGTACTGTAACGACTTGCCGCCGCTCACTAAGGAAGTTATATATCCATTTCCCTACTTTTCCTGTTATTCCCATATATTTCAGTTTATGTATTATGATTCCGTGGTCACACTTGTCGAACGTTTTAGCAAAGTCTGTGTATAGTACATCATAGTTTTCATTACTTTCCAGTGAACCAATAATGTTGTTGCAGTGTTCCATTAGTTGTGATAGGCATGATCTGCCTGACCGAAACCCGTGTTAGTTATCATTGAATTTTTTCTGAGTTTCCAAAAAGTTATGGATTTTCTGTCTAACTATTCTTTCAAATATTTTAGTGAGATGGGATGTAACCGATACTGGCCTATAGTTTTTGGCCTCGGATCGATCTCCTCCTTTATATATTGGGACTATGTTTGCGCTCTTCAGGATGCCCGGTATTTCTCCCGTGTCTAGTGATCATCTCCATATCCAGTATAGGGGCTCAGCGATTGCATTCTTGCAGTTTTTGATCAGTGTGGTATGCCATTTATCCGGTCCTGCCGCTGAGTATGTTTTTAGTTTCCCTATGGCTTGTGTAATATCATCAGTCGTAAAGTCGAAATCCGTTATACTTTCCCTTTGTGGTTCTTCAAAGAACGTGTTTCTATCGCATATCAATTTGTCAGTTTTTGGGATACTGGAAGATGATTCGTACTGAGCTCTTAATATTTCAGATACTTCTGTTAAATCATCAGATGGAGCACTGTTCTCATTTTTTAAAGGTCCGATAGTCGCATGGCTTTTCGACTTTCTTTTTGCGAAATTATAGAAGTACTTTGAGTTAGCCTTTATCGTTTCTTTAGCGTCATCGTCTTCTTTTTCTGTATGCTTCTCGATTAGTTCCTGTATGACGACATCGATACTTTGCAGCTTATCATTTAATATTTTTCTGATGTTGTTATCTTTACAATTACTTAGTTTTGCCGTCACTCTTTTTCTTTTTCGAAACAATGCCCTCTTTTGTCTTTCGAACCTGCTTCTCTTTCCTCTTTGTTGTATCTTTGGGACATGTTTTTCAACAATTTCTAACGTCTTCTCCTCTAACGTCATTAGCATCTCCTCCGTTGTCTTGGCCTCGAAAATGGTTTTCCAATCTATTACTTCTATGCTGGATGTCACATCTTCCCAGTTTATAGCTTTGGAGTGAAAATTAAAAATTTCGGATTTGCTTCTTTCTGTTGTGCGTTTCTTTCCTTTCCTGTTGTTATTTTATTTATTTGTTGGGTTCAAAATCCCAGCTGAGCCGTGAACGGCCAAATTCTAAAGGGCCAGTTCTACCTACAGCCCAAGTTAAGCTAAAATTAAAACTTACGGATTTGAGATCCTATTAGGTCCCACCTCAGGGTTGCTGACTCGATGCGGGCCTACCTTAGACCTTAGTTACATGAATTTAATATAAAAACAAAGGGGTACTATTTATGGTCTTCTTTCTCAACCTTGCAACAACAACGCAACCTGGACTATTGCACGATGCAACAATCTTGTATCTAAACAACCAAACTGAATTGCAAGAGAGCTCTCTATCAGACCACACCCTGTACGTACGACATCCCACAAACGAGTAGAAAGGACGCGCAGCGCCCCAAAATGATGCCACCAGAGTCCCAAACACTGATGCCACAAGAGCCCAAAAATGCTAGCTCTAAATTAAGTGAATTTTTCACTAACCTTACAATTATGAGATGGATATATATACACCTTAACTTAATATATACAAGCAATACTGCATCAATCAGCTTAGTCATCATATCGCCTTGGGACAACAATGGTTCTTCCTCTTCTAGATTTTCTAACACCTGTTGCCTTTATATTTGTTGTTATTTCAATGATGTTGTGGTCCGATATCATAGTTGGAGATATTTCTACATTATCAATTAGATTACTGTTTGTGAATACCAAATCTAGGCAGTTGTTTTTTCTTGTGTTTTCTGTTATTTCTTGCGTTAACATAAATTCATCAGCTAGAGCTAGTAGCATTTTTACCTGCTCCTGGTCTTCTCGTGTGCCCCCCTTGTCCTGGTGTATACATATATTTGTTCCTCTCCTTTTATATTTCACGAATGGGAAATTAAAATCACCACAGAGAAAAATATTTGGGGTTGGAGAGTGTAGATCTTTTACCAAGTTTCTTACCTCTGTAATGGTATCTGAAAATTTTGAGGTTGGCGTGTTTGGGGGTCTGTACATTACAATTAGTACCATATTTAATTTTTCAATTTTTGCTGCTACACATTCTACGTAGTTGTTTGAGATACTTATAGCCATTTCTGCTATGTGCCTCTCGCGTGTGTAAATAGCACATCCTCCTTTACGTCTCACTGTTCTGTCGGCTTGGAGAATGTTATACTGTTATAGTTGTCAATTTGTATTTCTTTTTTGTCAATACAGGACTCACAATTTTCACAGTTCGCCTGGCAGTCCTTTAGATGAGTTTCCGTGAGGCATGCAAAGTCTGCTCCGGCTTCTTGCATGAGTCCTTTCAGGTATACAACTTTGTTCGTGGGATGGTTTGATTTAAGGCCCTGTATGTTGGCTAGGATTTTTTTATTTTTTCTCTTTCTTTTGCGCACACAGGTGGTTCAGATTTGTTTTCCAATGGGGGTGCCGGTTTCGTTGCCTTTTAGTCCTCCGAGAATTTACCTCTTTTTATTTTTGTCGGTACCTGTTGTCCCGATAACGCATGAAGTGCCTTTGTTCGTACCTTCTGTCCGGCTCTCGGATTCCTGTATTTATATTTGTCAGCTGGTTTTTTAATTGCTGGATAGTATTTAGCAGCTGAAATGTGTTGGCTGCGTCTAAAAAATTGGCACTCTTCTTTGATGTTCGTTTTTTCTGTTCTGTCGTTGCGTTCCTTTGAGGGTTGTGGTATCGACATTTTTTTCGTATTTGCAACTCCCATATCTTGCATAAGTGTTGCAGATCGTAAGATGGTGGAACATGCATTTCTTATCAAATTTGCAGTATCCACTTGTGTAATGCGTTTTGCATAATGCGTTTGGCTTAATTATTTAAGCCAAGATGTAGAACAAATTTAAGAAAACATAGTTTTACAAACAGAGTAATTAAGTTTTGGAACAGTCTGACAGAAGAAGTGGTGACTTCAGATACGCTTGATTCTTTCAAAAGAAGGTTGGATATTTTGATGTCTGCAAGGGACATCTGGTGATGGTGTTTAAGCCCATTTTTATTGCATGAATGGTACTAGTTTATTTCTATATATTATGTGCATTTGGGTGATAGATCCCACAGCTCAACACAGGTGTTGTGGGATATAGGGAGGCAGCATCTTGGGTTAGGGGATACTCTCTGTCCTTACACACCCTATTTAAAGAGATTCCTCTGCCGAGCGGTGCCCCCCATAGTACTGTGAGGTATTGAAAAACTCATGATCTTCACTTGCCCCACAAACACCTTTAAATGGAGACCCAAAATGGGTGCACACACATTTCTACATTACTGTACAGTCTTTACAGCCACACCTACACTTTTCCTCTTAAGTATATATATTGTAATGTATATGGATGTAAATTGTGACTTGGTCCGCATTTGATATGGACCGTGACTTATTTTTGGTTGGCATGGTACTGGTATTGATGGGTACCATAATGAAATTGACTGGATTCTTTGGATCTGATATATTTGCATGTCAGTTATAAATAGACAGAGCTGGGCACTTCCGCAAATACTTCCGCAAACCGCAAATTCCGCAATTGCGGAAGTGTTTTTCGTTTGCGGCAAAGTCATCGCAAATTAGTGAATTTGCGTTGCGGAACTAAGACCGCAAACGCAAATCTTTCCGCAAATTTCTATAATGAAGCCCAAAAGGGCCAGCCTGACCTCTGACAACTTCGAACGTCTCGTGTTCATGAAGGGGAACATGGACTTATTAAAACTGGATTTGGCTGTTACTGGAGGAGGACGACTGAACTTGTTGACAAAGCCAGAGGCGTACACTTGTAGAGGCTAGAGGGGTTGAGTTGTACAGTGAGTTCAAGTTGTGTACAGTCACAGTGTTAACTTAATTTAACTTGTGCAATGTAATGTGTGTACAGTTACTACAGTTACAATACAATCTTCTCTAACGTGTCTAAGTCTCAAAATTTATGAAATTCAAATGATTAAATTTATTATTTAATTTATTTACTATTTGTACTTGCAGGAGGTGTTTTTGTTCAATATAATATATCAATATATGTAGTATTTTTATTTCTTCTACAATAGTGATTTATTGTAATAAATTATTTAGCCTTGTTTTTAATAAAAACAAGGCTAAAACATTAAACATTAAAAAGATATAAAAACTTTTTATACTGTACCTCTTCAATGTTTTGGATACTTTTTATAGTTAAAATTGCGATTGCGGAATTTGCGGTTTGCGGAAGTGTTTGCGGAAGTGCCCAGCACTGTAAAAATTGGAAATATGGTTTGCGTTTGCGGATTTGCGTTTGCGGCACCAAAAATGGCAAGCAGTTTGCGGATTTGCGGTTGCGGAAGGTAAGGTTTGAGTTTGCGGATTTGCGATTGCGGAAGTGATTTTGAGTTTGCGGTGCCCAGCTCTGTAAAAAAAAATAGATATAGTGTGTAACATATTTGTGGATAGTAGCCTATTATGACTTTGATCCTCTGGATCCAGGGAATCTATCTTTAGTTTTAAAGTGATAATTAATTAGTTTTAAATTGATACTTAATTAGTTTTAAATTGATACTTAATTAGTTTTGTAAAAATTGGTTATTGCCAATGTACAGGCAGTTTTTACATAGTGGAGCCACCTCGATGGGCCGAAGTGGCCCCTAGTGTGCCCACTATAAAAATTTCTTATGTTCTTAATGTGGGATGTGCATATATGCATTGCCCATCCCGATATCTGCAGTTCCCTTTCGCGTAGTATTTACATACGATATTTTCTACGCTTCTGCTTTTTCTTATTAGTTTCAAAGTTCTTAATTTTGGCATTATCATTATTTTTCTTTGGCTGTTTATTTTCTACGTTTTTAGTTATTATCTTTTTATCATTTCCCTCGTTAGACCGTTTGACTACTACGCAACATTTACTTATTTCTTTTCTTTCATCTATGTCTTCCTTCCGTATTATATTGTTTATATCGTTATTTGTTACTGCATTGTCACTCGTTATTATGCTGTTATATATATATATATATATATATTATATATGAAATTATTTCACGAAAGTAACACGTGAAAAATATTTATGATGAATAAAACCACGAAAGAAAGGAAACACAGAATGGTGCCCAAGCGCTTTCGTCTAATGACATCCTCAGGAACACTGAAAGCGCTTGAGCACCATTCTGTTTCCTTTCTTTCGTGGTTTTATTCATCATATATATATATATATAACGAACGACGGTAATTATTCGTTTTTTGACCCAGTCTCTTTTTATAATGAGCAAACTTTTCTGGTCAATTTTGAGGTGTTCTGCACGAATCTGCCATCCGTTTCATGTGCAAATGCGTAGTTTTCGAGATATCGTCATCTTGAAAACTACGCATTTGCACAGGAAACGGATGGCAGTTTCGTACAAAACACCTCAAAATTAACCAGAAAAGTTTGCACTCGTCATTTTCGTTTAAACTAACGAATTTAAACGAAAATATCATGACTTAACCAACCAATCATCAAGGGCGTACAGTTGACCTAACCGGTGTCACGTACTGAACTGTCCGCAAAACATTAGGACCGATCAATTTGTGATGCGTGATCTTTACGGGGGCTCCGCCCCCGTACCCCCGAGACCCAAATTATACAAATGATAATGTAATAACATGTGCCAACCTTGCATGGGTAGTCCGCAAAATTTCGCCTGCCCTTAAACTGAAACGACACACTTTTATTTTCAGGATTTTTTTTACGGCACCTAAAGACCTTCTGGTCTTTTCTTAAAATACAAGCACTATTGCATTTAGGGCAGGTCACGAATGTCTTAATTATTCCATGATTGAAAAAAAGGTCCAAACTCTTGTCTTCATCGAGGGCAATATGGCGGATCACGTCTTCAAAATCAAATATGCATAACTGACACCAGTGGCGGTTCCTCATATGGGCAATATGGGCAGCCGCACAGGGCGGCATTTGTGGAGGGGCGGCATGAGCGCCTGCAAAAAAAATAAAAATAAAAATAAGAATAAATAAATAAAGAAATAAATAAAAATAAAAAATAAAATAAAATAAATAATAAAAGATCAATAAATATATTTTTATTAATAAAAAACCATCTATTGCATTTTCCATAAACCTTCCCATAAAAGACCTAAACAATGCAAAATGCTTCCAGATTAATATTATTGGGAATAAAGGCCCATACTTTAACATATGTAATGTTATTTTTCTGGGTTTGGTTAAATAGTGAAATGTATATTATTTATTACAGAACGAATCTTCACACTAAGCTGCAGTGAGAGATGCACTGATCGAGGTGAGGGACCACACCAAAGACTCTGTAATAAAGGTCGAGGCTCAATCTCTGTCAGAGGAGGTTGGGTCATACCGCTTCGCCATTTGTTCAGTGGTGTGGCATGACCTGTTGTGCCAAATTCAGCATGTGAGCAAGCAGATGCAGTCTCCTAGCATGCACGTTGATGTTGCAGTAAATCTCCTAAAAAAAACAGAGAGAGGTCTCCGCAATTACAGGGCAACAGGTTTTGTGGCTGCACAAATGGCAGCCACAAATATCTGTGAACAAATGAATGTGGAGGCTGTGTTAAAACAAAAACGGCTGAGGTCCACAAAGCGGCACTTCTCCTATGAAGCATCTGATGAGCCCTTGATTGATGCTTTGAAGAAGCTGGAGGTGACATTTTTCAATGCAGTGGTTGATGCTGCAACATCAGCCATTCAGGAAAGATTTTCCACGTTGGAAATTGTGGGAGAGAAGTTTGGAGTGCTGTCACATTTCCAAAATCTCACATTTGAGGAGCTGACAGAACAATGTGTGAACCTTAGTACTACACTACACTTTAAGGGACAATCTGACTTGGATGGCAGAGAGCTTGCACAGGAGCTGAAGAACTTGCCTGACTTGCCATCAAAGACCATATCCTTGCTTGAACTGCTGACATTTATCCATGAAAGGGAGCTCTCTGAAATATATCCAAATTTGTGGACTGCTCTCAGAATTGGTCTTACTCTTCCAGTCACTGTTGCTGAAGCAGAGAGGAGCTTTTCAAAGCTGAAGCTCATCAAATCCTACCTGAGGTCAACTATGTCACAGGAACGCCTTACCGGTCTGGCCATCATCAGTATAAATCATAACAATTGCTGAGCAGATTTCATATGATGATTTAATTCATGACTTTGCATCAAGGAAGGTAAGAAGAGTCAGGCTTTAGATGGCAGTTGTGCTGTGGTGCAATTTATTTTGTTTCTTGTTCAAAGTGTAGCATAATAATTACCCTCTCTTAAGTGTCTTATTCTATTTATGTGATAGAGCATTTGTACAATTTAGAAATTTGATTCTCTAGTTTATTTATGGCAGTTGTGCAATTTAATTTGTATTTTTCCTGTTCATAGTATCATAATTACATTCTCTTAAGTGAGTTATTCTATTTACGTGATGAAGGATTTGTAAAATTCAGAAATTTGAGTCTTTGTTTTGGTTCTGAAGTTCCAACAATTAGTCCAATAAAAAGTTATTTTGTGAAAGAGTTATGTCTGTCCTTTATTTTGGGGGGATTCGAATGTGTGTGTGTTGGCGAACAGGGGGGGGGGGGGGGGCGCTGAAGGTGAGGTTCGCCCAGGGCGTCATGTAAGCTAGGACCGCCACTGACTGACACGTCATACTTCTAGTCACAAAAAAACCAAACTGAATAGAGTTCAACAGACGAACAATTGCTAAAAATGATTTATTTGTAAAACAGGACAAATTGAATTACGCAGAAGTAGCCAGAATCACCAAAAATAAGAAATATTCACCAAATAGTCGATATATATATATATATATATATATATATATATATATATATATATATATATATACAAAGCTGGGCACAAACCGTTAATCCGTTAATCGTTAATTAACGAAGTTAACTTTTTCGTTAACTTTGAAAATCATTACCGGACTAATTAACTTCCGTTACATTTAACTTCCGTTAACTCAAGTCCGTTAACCCAAAAAATTCATAAATAAACGTTTAAAAGTTTCTATTATTTTCAGTGCTGAGCAGGTGCGCAATTAATCCGCCTTGGTCGACGCACTTTTGGCAGGCATCGACAAAAGGTTTGGGCCCCTCCTGGAGGATGACGAATGCCAGCTGGCTGCTGCCTTCCATCCCAGGTTTCGCCTCATCTGGTTGGACAAGTATGACAACACCAAGGTCGCCAGGGTGAGGAAAAGCATGGAGGGTACAGTCGAGGAGGCCATGAAGCAGCAGTCCAACGAAGTGGGCAGCAACAGTGGAGGCAGCAACAACGAGGAGGAGGAGGAGGATGACTTCTTCAGTGCTGTCATCCAGACAAAAGAGAGCAGCAGAAGCCACAGGTCACTCAAGGGCAAGGCCCAGAACTTGGTCAAGACCTGGCTGGAGACCAACTCCAAGGACTTGCTGACAGATGCTGCCTTCTTGGGTGAGCAAGTGTTGGTGGACTTGTTCATCAAGTTCAACACAGCCATCCCCTCCAGTGCTGCAGTGGAGCGTTTGTTCTCTATGGGCAAGGACATCCTGAGGGCCAAGAGATCATCCCTGTCTGATGAAAACTTTGATATGCTAATTTTCATGAAGGGCAACATGCATCTCATGGACAAAATGGAGAACGAGAAGAGGGAAAATTAAATTATATATATATTGTGTTTTTCATTTTTTTTATAATAAAAGTTAACGTTAACGGTTTATCGGTAACTTCCGTTACATGTTTAACGAATTAACGGATTAACGGTTAACGGATTAGCGGTTAACGAAGTTAACTTTTTGGTTAACGGTGCCCACCACTGTATATATATATATATATTGAAAAAACACCAAAAATAGGAAATATATTTTAATAAAAAAACACATTTTATACAAATTTGCACACGATAATATATATATTTTCTTATTCAGTTTTGATTGGTTATTCAATATATATTGCTGTTATAGCTGGGTGTGACTGGGTCAAAAAACGAATAATAACCCGAACGACAATTCAATAACAATAACAAATATATATATATATAACATAATAAGTTAATAACGAACAACAATTCAATAACAATAACAAAAAATATATATATATATATATATATATATATATATGCCTACACTGTGGTTGGAAGAAGAGAAAACGGCATATATTTATTATGAATAACATGACTATTTTAACCGAAAGTGCTATGTGTACGGATATATTAGCTCTTCACATTTATGAAAATTATTTATTAATAGGTAGGATTAAACGGTACTCTAAGTTTTGACCTCGGTTTGAACTAGGCAGACATCGCTGCATTGCGAGGTAAATCATGCAATGGTGTGATCCATCCCATCTGATTTTCTTGAAGTTTTGAATGCATATTGTTTACTACCTAAATGCCAGACTGCGAAATCTGCTCAAATTTTCCAATGGCATCGTGTGAAGTCTTTTCCACAACAATTTCATGCCCAACGTATTTGGTGAGAATTTTAAAGCAAATCATTCAACTTCAGACTGCAAGATTTGGTAAAATCATATTTTAATATGGGAAATTAAATCCCAAACCAATATGGTAAATTACAAAAATTATTCCAAAATAGCTATAATGCAGCTAAGGTACGTCGCGGCTTTATAAACATACACTATCCTTTTCAACTTTAGAAATATATGTACATCACACTACAATTAATTATATACTGGGGAAATATCATTTTATGGTTAAGTTTAAGGAAATTATTAGAAAAAATTTGAATTTGCTACTATTGCTGCCATGATCAACATGATGGACATCAACCAATCACCAAGTGACAAGCACTCTCATGAAGTCATCCAGCCAGTCAAATTTCAACCTGGCTCTATCCCATGTTTAAAATCATGGCATTTCTGTCTAGATTCCAACATGGTGTGTGAAATTAGGTTTGGTTGCTTTAATTGGTGATAATTGTTTTTTTTCTGCATTATTTGGTGATATTCTTGGTAAAACTTTAGAAGACACCCACATATATAATATAAAAAATGGGGTAAATTTGCAGTTTCAGCCCCAATTTGTTTTGAACATGAAACTTATGTTTTTCCTTTGGGTTAATATTAGTCTTTTCATCCGCTCACGCGCGGTTAAAACAGTATAATATATTGAATTGCCATTCAAAACTGACTAAGAAAATATATATCTTATGTTGTACAAATTTGTTCAAATGTACTTTTTTTAATAAAATATATTTCTTGTTTTGGCTATAATGTATTTTTTTCATAAACTATTTTTCCTGATTGGGCTATTTTTTCGCTACTCTGCGACTTAACTAGTTTGTTGGTTTTTGTTCTGGCTTTTTTTTTTCTAATTGGATTCACTTTGGTGGTGCTTATGATAGAATTATGACATGTCATTTGTGTGATTTAGACTTTGAGAACTTGATTCGTACTGTGCCCTAGATGAAGATAAAGGATTGGATGTTTTTATCAATTATGGCATTATTCTCTCATCCTTAACTTGCTTGAAATGTGGCAGTGAGTGCCTAATACGAAAAGATCAGAAGATATTTAGGTGAAATAACCAATATTAACCTGTTAGGTTAATTGAATGCCTGGTTAGGTTAATTGAATGCCTGGTTAGGTTAATTGAATGCCTGGTTAGGTTAATTGAATGCCCGGTTAGGTTAATTGAATGCCCGGTTAGGTTAATTGAATGCCCGGTTAGGTTAATTGAATGCCCGGTTAGGTTAATTGAATGCCCGGTTAGGTTAATTGAATGCCCAGTTAGGTTAATTGAATAGCCAGTTAGGTGAACTGAATGCCCAGTTAGGTCAACTGTATGCCCTTGATGATTGGTTAGGTTAAGTCATGATATTTTCATTAGTTTAAACGAAAATGATGAGAGCAAACTTCTCTGGTTAATTTTGAGGTGTTTTGTATGAAACTGCCATTCATTTCCTGTGCAAATGTGTAGTTTTTGAGATGATGATATCTCGAAAACTATGCATTTGCACAGGAAATGGATGGCAGATTCATGCAAAACACCTCAAAATTGACCAGAAAAGTTTGTTCTCATCATAAAAACAGACTGGATGTAAAAACGAATAATTACCTTCCTTTGTTTTTTTATGCAATTCATTCGAATTTGGCATACATTTCCATCGCAAATCTCTCATTTTTGAGATACCCCCCAAACATCAAAAGCCAAAACCAAGTGATTTGTGATGGAAATGGATGTCAAATTCGAGTGAATCACATCAAAAAACATATGAAAAACATAAGTTTCATAACCCAACCCAACCTAACACAACACAACACTAGTGTGATGAGAAAATTTTAGGTTATGAAACACTGTCTGATGGTCCCATTGTTTCTGTAGCCACTGATTAATAAATAATAGAAGTTTTCAAGGTTCTATGTAGGTGCCCTCCAACAACGTCCCTTTGTAATCACTCATGCAGAAATTGCACCACCTGCGTTTCTTTGTTTTAGGAATCATATGTGACCTCCCGCAGCACCACTGATGTCTATCTTCATGATAGGTACACAGAGAATTAGGTACTTGTAGGTTATCTCTCCCCCACCAATTTTGACAATATTTTCGTTAAAACTAATGAAAATATCACGATTTAACCTAACCAATTATCAAGGGCATGCAGTTGATCTATTAGTAAATAGTAAATACTATTCCAGAAACAAACAATGTTATAATTAATAATAGATCAACTGTATGCCCTTGATAATTGGTTAGGTTGTCGTGATATTTTCGTTAGTATTAACGAAAATATTCTGTCAAAATTGGTGTGTGGGGGGGGGGGGGGGGGGGTAACCTACAAGTACTGAGAATTACACTGGGGGCAGTCAATGGAGGAAGGCAGAACACTGTGAGAATGAAAGAAACTGAGTGAGTCAATGTTATTCTTAAAAAATTTATGAATCACTTCAAATGGAGTAAGAGCACAACCTTCACACACTGTAGCCATGGCTAGACTGAGACAATATGTGGACCAAAATGAGACAGTATGGCAGACCAAAAATTATTATATTTATTATCTCCATTATTATCCATTTGTGATGGAAGTGGTATTAGAAAAAGTTGTCCAAAATGAAGAGATACAGCTAAACAACACATCAAAATTGCCGAGAACCAATTGGGGCTGAAACTGCAATAATACCAAAAATGGTGGGATCTTTTTTGTTTCATGTACTATTTCCGATTTTGTTTGAAATAAGATATTTAATGTAGGTTTGTACGCTGATTTAAAAAATATTAGTCTTTTTTTTGAGAAATGAGCGGTTCAAAAGTTGTTTATTATTGTAATTTTGTATGGGATATAATGTCTGGTTAGGTTAATTGAATACCCGGTTAGGTCAACTGTATGCCCTTGATGATTGGTTAAGGTGTGATATTTTTGTTAAAACTAACGAAAATATCATGACTTAACCAATCATCAAGGGCGAACAGTTGACGTAACTAAGCATTCAGTTAACCTACATTAAATATCTTATTTTCACAAAAAATTGGAAACAGTACATGAAATGGAAAAGATCCAAATGGTGCAAGCTATGATAGGCCTAGTAACATCTTCATAGTGTTATACCTAACTTTATTTTCTAATATTTTCAAAATGATACATAGCTGCTTGCACCATTTTTTCTGCTCTATCAATTGATATATATTTCGTTACTGTAGCATGTTTCATGGCAATGCGGGTGTCTTGTAAAGTTTTACCATATTATTGTTTTTTTCTGCTACTTTTTCATGCTTTGTGCAGTTGTACTTGTCTATCCAAAACACCTTAAAACTGGTGTTTTTTAATAATTCCACAACTATTGACAATATCTACTACACAAAGCATGAAAAAACGTGCAGAAAAAAACAAAAATGGTAAATATTAAATTTTACTCGCAGTCTGGTTTTATAACGAGAGCAAACTTTTCTGGTCAATTTTGAGGTGCTTTGCATGAATCTGCCATTGGTTTCCTGTGCAAATGCATAGTTTTTGAGATATCATAACATAAACATATAGGATATATTCATGTTATGAGATCTCATAAATGACACATTACTACAGGAAAAGTGCAAAACACCTCAAAATTAACCAGAAAAGTTTGCTCTCATCATTTTCATTTAAACTAATGAAAATATCATGACTTAACCTAACCAATCATCAAGGGCATACAGTTGACCTAACCAGGCATTCAATTAACTTAATCAGGCATTCAGTTGATCTAACTGGGCATTCAGTTAACCTAACAGATTAATATTGGTTATGGTATTTCACCTAAATATCTTCTGATCTTTTTGTATTAGGCACTCACTGTCACATTTCAGGCAAGTTAAAGATGAGAGAATAACACCATAATTGATAAAAACATCCAATGCTTTGTCTTCATCTAGGGCACATGACAAATCAAGTTCTCAAAGTTGAAATCACACAAATGGCATGTCATAATTCTATCACAAACACCACCAAACTGAATCCAATTAGAAAAAAAAATAGCCAGAACAGAAAACAAACTAAGTCACAGAGTAGCAAAAAAATAGCCCAATCAGGAAAAATATTTCATGAAAAAGTACATTACAGCCAAAACAGGAAATATATTTTATTAAAAAAAGTACATTTGAACAAATTTGCACAACATAAGATATATATTTTTTTAGTCAGTTTTTAATGGCAATTCAATATATAGTACTTGTTCAACTGCTTCTGACTGGAGTAAAATTGAATACTAACCCCAAAATTATTACTGAACTCAGCAATGCTCCTTAGCATATATATATATATATATATATAATATATATATATATATATATCAACGTAAAGAACGACGCTTGTATAGGAGATATTCCGCGCAAGATGAGAGAGAGAGAGAATGAAACAAATGAAAAAATGAGGTAACCACCCGGGAATCGAACCCGGGATCTTCCGATTGCTGGTCAGATATGATAACCACTACACCATGGGCCTCACTCATTCAAATGTCATAATTCTTCTACATACACGCAGAAACCAATGCCCCAAGGGGGCACCTCCCGCATGCCGTAACATTATATACATTTAACTGCAAACACGCAGTATAATTAACGTAAAGAACGACGCTTGTATAGGAGATATTCCGCGCAAGATGAGAGAGAGAACGAAACAAATGAAAAAATGAGGTAACCACCCGGGAATCGAACCTAGGATCTTCCGATTGCCAGTCAGATATGATAACCACTACCTCATTTTTTCATTTGTTTCGTTCTCTCTCTCATCTTGCGCGGAATATCTCCTATACAAGCGTTGTTCTTTACTTTAATTATACTGCGTGTTTGCAGTTAAATGTATATAATGTTACGGCATGCAGGAGGTGCCCCTTTGGGGCATTGGTTTCTGCGCATATGTAGAAGAATTACGGCATTTGAATGAGTGAGGCCCATGGTGTAGTGGTTATCATATCTGACTGGCAATCGGAAGATCCTGGGTTCGATTCCCGGGTGGTTACCTCATTTTTTCATTTGTTTCGTTCTCTCTCTCTCTCATCTTGCGCGGAATATCTCCTATACAAGCGTCGTTCTCTATGTTAATTATACTGCGTGTTTGCAGTTAAATGTGTGTGTATATATATATATATATATATATTGTAAAAATGAATAATGAATAATTCCTATATAATCAATATTCATTTTTACATAAGAACCAAAATTGCCTAACGCAAGTTTGGATAAAAATTTTATTTGTTGCTTTCTATTTTTGCAGTTTCACAACCATGCTATCTACCATTTCTATGGTTAAGTCGAATCCATATTTGTGTCATTGAAGGTTCATTGTGAGCAGCGAATGTCCCTTAATTTCATTCCCTTAAAGTACAAACAAGACAATTGACAGTTTAGATCAGTGGTTCCCAAACCCATGGTCGCGAAGGTGTTCCTGAGAGTTGCTTTGAAAACCTCCTGTATTCAAAATTTTGGACCCAACCTAAGGATAAGCCCATTCTGACTCGGGAGGCTGAAAAAGCTCTTCTCCCTTTTCCAACAATATATCTTTGTGAATAAGGATTTTCAGGTCTTGTTGCAATCAAGACTAAAGCAAGGAACCACGTGGGTCCTCAGCATGACTTGCATTGTGCTCTGTCCATCAACATAAAACCAAACTTAGAGGAGCTTACCCACAAAATGAAGCAGTATCATGGTATCCACTGAGAGAATCTTTGATTGTGTAATAAAGTCTCATTTTCATGTAAATTTGTTTTTCATTTTGTCCAATTAAAAACTCTCTGAAATTCAGTATGTGTTGGTAATTAATTCAATCAAACTATATGAATATAAACACAACGTATCAAAATGATTGGTCATTAACACTGCATGTACCAGCGTTTAAGGGGGTCGCCAGGCCAGGACAATATTGTATTCAGGGTTGCCACCATAAAAGTTTGGGAACCACTGGTTTAGATCGTTTAACATTTCATCACAATATTACCCATATCTCCTTTTTCCATTTATTATAGAATATATGATAATTAATTATTGTTGTCTTGCATCTAACCCTCATCCCTAAATTTTATTAGATTATGCATGCATATTGCGTGTGGTATGATTTGAACCCTTGTTTGTACTTCTTTATTCATTTACTTAATTATTCCTCAAATGTACCCAATTCCTTAATATTTGCTGTATATTTAATTAATAGTTTCACTCACTCTGTCTCTAATTCGTTTCTTCTAATTTCTCCCAATAATAACTTGTACTGTACGTACGACTTAAATAACTATGGTGTATTAATTATGAATTGACATATGGCATAATTTGAATAACTATGATATAAAGTAGCTTAATTCCCTTCACATTTTCCTGTCATTAATTTCCCTTCATCATATCTCTAGTATACAATGTATGGTAAATTCTTTAACATAATAATAAAAACTTTACACTCTATACGTCATTATTTATATGTTGTTCATTCATACATCCATATCTTATCTTGACTTATCTTTTATTACTTGTATTAATTATTCATTCATCGACCAACCTATTGTGCGACTGCCAATATGTGTACAATACTTTGTGCATTCATACATGTCCCCTGATGATCATGATTATGTACATAGTTACGTACATGTAAATACGTCCACATGTATTCTTTTTACTTTTTCTTTTAATTATTTCACTTCTCACAAGATATTCATAAATGCTTATACGAGTGTTTGAACTCCGCTGACAGCAGCAAAAGCGAGTGCTTCTGAGATAGAAATCTCCTCTCGCTTGCTTCTAATTTATAAAACATTATGTGTGTTATGTTATATATACAAATTTATCCCAAACATTTCTCATTATAATCCTAATTCATGCTGTTTTTTTTCTTTCACAGGCTTAAGAAATGACAAAAAGTACAATTTCTGATGAGATTAGATATAAAATAATACATTTGCATGGTGAGAGACTAAGTCAAAGAAAAATAAGTGAATCTACAGGCATTTCCAAAACTGGTGTACAAAAAATCTTGGCCCATCACAGATCAAATGGGACCCCAGCTGATCATCCTAGATCAGGGAGGCCCTCTAAGCTTTCTCCATCTGATCTACAATATCTAAAGATTACTTCCCTTCAAGACAGACACAAATCCAGCACTTCACTTGCAGCGAATCTTGAAAAAACAACAGGTGTCTCAGTTGATCCTTCTACTGTACGAAGGAAGCTTAATTCAGTAGGTCTCAGATGTCCAATACTTGTGTTCCAAAGCACATTTTCTTTTCTCTTTTTATTTCCATTCCTTAAAAGTGGCTTTTTTGCTGCAACACGTCTTTTAAGACCTACTGAGTTAAGTTTCCTTCATACAGTAAAGGTAAAGGGATCAACTGAGACACCTATTGTGTTTTCGAGATCTGCTGCAAGTGAAGTGCTGGATTTGCTTCTGTCTTGAAGGGAAGTAATCTTTAGATATTGTAGATCAGATGGAGAAAGCTTAGAGGGCCTCCCTGATCTAGGATGATCAGCTGGGGTCCCATTTGATCTGTGATGAGCCAAGATTTTTTGTACACCAGTTTTGGAAATGCCTGTAGATTCACTTATTTTTCTTTGACTCAGTCCCTCACCATGCAAATGTATTATTTTATATCTAATCTCATCAGAAATTGTACTTTTTGTCATTTCTTAAGACTGTGAAAGAAAAAAAAACCAGCATGAATTAGTATTATAGTGAGAAAGGTTTGGGATAAATTTGTTTTGCAGAATTTAAGTGAATACCGTATGTCAATACTTTTAATTGTAAATATTGATATAACAATAGCTTAGGAGCATTTACGCAGATCCATCATTAATAGTTCACTAGATCTTTAAACACATGCATTATAAGTAATATAATGAATCAACCCTCAAGTCCAATTTATATAGACTAAAGGGTCATCCAGCTTATACAACTTTATACACTTAAGTAATAATTTAGTTATACGTTAATATGAACCAGAGGTTCTAGTTAATATGTATTTTAGTACCATATCAAAACCAATTTTCATACAACAGATTATCTAATAGTTATCAGATCGACAGTGGTCTCTGACTTTTGCACAGTACTGTGTGTGTGTGTATACACACACACACACACTGTACCGTATGTGCCCATGTACTTTGTGTTATATTCCTAACATCTTAATTGTCTATAAATATGAAACACTGTAAAAACAAAACACGGCTATAGTTAACTGTTTAATTGTAATGAACTGTAATATTTTAATGTAATTGATGTACTTTAATGAAACTATAATTAAGTGTAATAATTTAATATAATGTAATTAATGTACTTTAATGAAACTATAATTAACTGTAATAATTTAATGATATAATTAATGTACTTTAATGAAACTGTAATTGATGATGATAAATGAATGTGAATTAATTCGTAATTATAATCATAGTTGTAGTAAACCAAAATTACAATGTACTTAATAATATACTTAGATTGTATTCAATGTACCTACTACTACTACGAAATTGTCACCATTTAGGAATGTATACTCAACGATATTACAATTATTATATTTTTTTGTTTTATTTTGGAATCTCAAAATTCTGATGTGTGTTTAAAGGGGGGAACCTAACCTTCAATTGCACTCCCCCAATATTTAGATTTATATGATGCTTGTATCTGTAAATTAAGAGACATTCCTGTCTTAGCAGCCCTTCAGCGAGGAGCTTGAGGAGGCCCTCACCTCCTCACTTTTAAATTCTGACCTGAGCCATGGTCGAAAGAGGTTGAATCCCTCCCCCTGTAAATTAAACTTAGAGGCTGAGCATTGCCTGTAAATTTTAGCAGTAAATTACAGTAAAAGAAAGTTTTTTTTAATTTTTCCTTCAAGCCATGCTCTTGTCCGAGAACTCAGTCAATAAAGTAGAGAAAAATAATTTCCTGATATGTTACAAGAAGAATCGGTGAACAATCAGATAATTTAGTAAGTTTTCACAGAATCCTTTGATCCACTATAAGAAGAAATTGGAGAGTAGTATAAAAGAAACTATTGTGAGTAACAAATCTATTGCTGCCTCCTAACCAGAACTCCTGTCGACTTCAAACCAACCAAGGCCATAGATGGAGGGGTTAACATATATATATATATATATATATATATATATATATATATATATATATATATGGGAATGAACTCAGAATGGTTCCCTGAGGTTTTTTATGATGCACACAGACCATGCACAGTCTGTGTATCATATATATATATATATATATATATAATATATATATATATATATATATATCGTAAAGAATGACGCTTGTATAGAAGAACATTCTGCACAAGATGAGGAGGGAGAATGAACAAATGAAAAAATGAGGTAACCATCCAGGAATCGAACCCGGGATCTTCCGATTGCCAGTCAGATATGATAACCTTGGGGCATTGGTTTCTGCGCGTATGTAGGAAAATTACGACTTCTGATCAAGTGAGGCCCATGGTGTAGTGGTTATCATATCTGACCGGCATTGGAAGATCCTGGGTTTGATTCCTGGGTGGTTACCTCATTTTTTAATTTGTTCGTTCTCTCTTCTCATCTTGCGCGGAATGTTCTCCTATACAAGCGTCGTTCTTTATGTTATTTATACTGCGTGTTCTTTGCAGTTGAAATGTGTGTGTATATATATATATATATATATATATATATATATATATATATATATATGGTTTAAACTAATAAAAATTTCATGACTTAACAACCAATCATCAAGGGCGTACAGTTGATCTAACTGGGTAGTTAATAATTTTCACGTAGGTTTTGATTAATTTTAAGCAACTTTTACCAAAAATGTGTATTATATAGCCATGAGTGGTCATACTTTGAAACCAAAAAAAAAATATATATATATATAAATAATTTAGTGTATATATATAAATAACTTAGTATGTATATATATATATATATATATATATGCGCCTCGGTGGTGTAGTAGTTAGTGTTGCTGACTACGAATCCATCGGCCCCAGGTTCGAGACCCAATGGCAGCTGACATGCAGCAAAACCCAGCTGTTCATCCTTCCACACAATAAAGAAAGTGGTTGGTAGATAAATGGGTACCCTAGGTGGCCTAGTGGTTAAGACACTGGGCTGCTGATGGGGCATGGTTTGGATTCCGCATTAAACTGTAGGTCTAAGGTAGGCTGACCATACGTACTGTTTTGAACGGGACAGTACCATTTGTTTTATATTTCCTGGCCATCCCGTCATTTTAATAAAAATGTCAATTTTGTCCTGGTTTATGTACTTACTTTTTCATGAATACAGAATATTACATAACCCTGTCCCTTTTTTGCCATCCCAATGTCCTGTTTTTGTCTCAAGGAAATATGGTCAGCCTAGTCTAAGGTGGGGTGAAAAGCTTGACCTTCGTCAGAATGAACAATTTGGGCAGAAGCTAACCAAAGGTATATATATATATGGTAGAATCGCAGTTTAAATAGTGTCGTAAAAATGTCTTGTTGAGAATCACAGTTTAGTGCCATCAAAACTTTTTTTTGGTAATATCCTATTTTGCTGTTCCAAATTATTCAACCAACCAAAAATAAATGGCACTCCAACACTTTCAAATTACTTATGTTAATTAGGTTATCTGAATGCCCAGTTAGGTCAACTGTAATGCCCTTGATGATTGGTTAGGTTAAGCCATGATATTTTTGTTAAAACTAATGAAAATATCATGACTTAACCTTACCAATTGTCAAGGGTGTATATATGTATATATTTTGGAATAATTTTTTAATTTACCATATTAATCTAGGTTTCAGATTTAATTTACAATATTAAAATAGGATTTTACCCAAGATTCTCATGTGATTTTTCCATTTTTAATGAAATTTTTGGTACTTACATATTATCGGGACTACCAAACTGTTTATTGTGTATTTTTGCTCTCATCTTTTTTGTTTAAACTAATGAAAATGTCACAACTTAACCTAACCACTCATCAAGGGCGTACAGGTGAAATAACCAATATTAACCCATTGGGTCAACTGAATGCCCAGTTAGGTCAACTGTATGCCCTTGTTGATTGATTAGGTTAAGTTGTGATATTTTCGTTAGTTTAAACGAAAATTACAAGAGCAAAAATACATAATAAACAGTTTGGTAGTCCCGATAATATGTAAGTACGGTACCAAATTTTTTATTTCCAAATTGTGAAAGTCTCTCATTATGAAATTTCTCATGCATAATAGTTTCATGTCTTATGCAAATGCTCTTAGGAAAAAATTCTTGCATTAATTTCAGTCAAAACTTTATTTTTAGTTTAAACTTTCATCCTACATGTTGAGCTAGAGTAATTTCAGTATGGGTGTATGTTAAGGTCGCAATTAAACCTTATTCTCATTATTTCTTACAGGTTTTAGCTCCCTGCTTTAAGTGGATTCACTTGGTGATTTCTTGGTCCCCATTATCCTCAGATAAGGAGGACCCCCTGTAGTTATCAACTCTTATCTTAAACTGAAATGTAATACAGTAGCTAAGATTAGTATTTCTATTTACAGGAGAAGGCTCGAATTTGCTGTTATACAATATAAATGAAAATCATCATATATCAACAGTACAGTTATTTTCTGCTGCTGCAGTTCATGGCATAAAACAATGGAACAATTTCCCCAAAGAAATATCACCCAAGTTTCTAATATGGGGCCAGAAGAGTTTTGCCTTGGCATCTTTAAATGTTCAGGAGTTAAAGTGGTATGTTTTTATGTCCAATATTAGCCTATGGTCTGTAGATTAATCTCCATAGGAAGGTGAATTTGCATTTCTGAGATTTTTGTTGTAACACATGTTGGGAGTTATGAACAAAGGCATATATTGAAAAATTGATTGCTAGAATAGCTAAAATTAGCAAATATGTAAAGCCAAAGGTGGTCATTTTGATGAAACTAGCATTCAAATATTAATTTGTTTTTCCATTATTTGCTTACAACATTACGAGAGTTCCATGTAGTGATACCGCATGGAGGTGGTGTTACAGTAACAATAAAATAGTTTTCCTTTGGCCTATGTTATCTTGATTTTAATAATAATAATAATAATTCAGAATCTATTGGCAAAAATAAATATTACAATACAATAAACCCTCATCCAACATGGGGGTTAGGTTCCTCAAGCATGGCATGTTAGGTAAATCTGCATTGGACAAATTTAATACCTTATGGGATAAATGAAGATACATGAACGCATCCGCATAAAGTCTCCCATTAATATTTAGATATATAGATTTTTTATTCACACAAATGAATTTCCCTACCTATATTGTATATGAAATAAGAACATAATAAAATCATAAACATAATGATATTTACTAGGGATGTACCAATATCGCTTTTTAGCTGATAACTGATACCAATAATTAAAAATAGTATCAGCCAATAACCGATACTGATAATTAAAAATAGTATCAGCCAATAACCGATACTGATAATTAAAAATAGTATCAGCCAATAACCGATACTGATAATTAAAAATAGTATCAGCCAATAACCGATACTGATAATTAAAAATAGTATCAGCCAATAACTGATACTGATAATTAAAAATAGTATCAGCCAATAACCGATACCAATAATTAAAAATAGTATCAGCCATTAACTGATACCGATAATTAAAAATAATATCAGCCAATAACCGATACCGATATTCAAGAATGGCATGTTAGGTAAATCTGCATTGGACAAATTTAATACCTTATGGGATAAATGAGGATACATGAACGCATCCGCATAAAGTCTCCCATTAATATTTAGATATGTAGATTTTTTATTCACACACAAATGAATTTCCCTACCTATATTGTATATGAAATAAGAGCATAATAAAATCATAAACAATGATATTTACTAGGGATATACCAATATCGCTTTTTAGCCGATAACTGATACCGATAATTAAAAATAGTATCAGCCAATAACCGATACTGATAATTAAAAATAGTATCAGCTAATAACCGATACCGATATTCAGCTAGGGTTTATTAGTTTGTCATATTTTTGTAACATATTCATAATTTATTTTCTGTGTTGAAAATTGGGCAACAAAGCAATAATTCTTTTCATTAAAGATGGCAACACTGCATTAGATGTCATAGTTTTGTTTGTTATACAATTGGACTGCGGGCCTATGTTGGGCTTAGTAAATGTGTTTTTAAAACCAGTTAGCTGGGTTAATATTGTGAGCTATGACTACAAGATAGTTTTTTGGTTTTCCAGGCTTTATATCTATTTCTCAAAAAGGATTTACACTTGTTTGATTGGGTAAAACTTATATGCTACATTTCTTAGGACCTAGGCTATGATTGAAATAAAATAAAAGGCAATGATGAAAAAATAATGAGTTATGTGAAGTGATAAAACAATAAAATATTGGAAATTTCATCTTCTAAATAGTCTTTTATTCATAATTTTGGAAAACTCATACTTTTGAAATATCGGCCAATACCGATACCGTTAAAAATCTACCGTTTATCGGTACATCCCTAATATTTACATATGATAAATAAAAATATATTAAATGAAAATAGCACATATCTTTTCTCTTTCGGATGGTGTGTATGGTAGACTCATTCACGTGATACCAGTACTTGCGGCCAAGTGATGTTATGCTCATACCACCACCACACAACTTATCTAGAATCTTTATTTTTTTGGCTAATGTCATAACGTTACGACTTTTCTTCTCTTCACTTTCACTTGCAGATGCTTTATGTTTTGGTGCCATACTGCTGTCTAAGGGTAATAGTAAAACAATGGCAAAATACAACAAAAACAATCCAACCCAACTTCACTAACTTAACACAGTAGTGGGACTGAGACAAAGGGTGACGCGAGAGGGAGGGAGTTGCGGGAGTGTAGGAGAAAACACTAGAGTGTGCAGTGGCATGCATACAGTACTACTGTATTAGAGCATGTTTGGTGGACTGTGTACAGTATAATAAAATTTTCAGCTTTTGGCAAATAATTGTTTGCATTTAGTTTTCTGTGTATAGCCTAAGCAAATTCGCACTGGACAAACATGCATTGGATGAGGGTTTACTGTATTACATTTTACAATAATCTTTTTTTAAGTAGTTGTTTATTTTTCCTGTGTAGTTTGGCTGTTAAGCTTCAGGCTTTACTGGGCTCTTTGACTTATCATATGCTTCCAAAATTTTGACCATTTTATATATTTGTGTAATTTTTTGTCCATGGTAATCCAAGTCATTGACTCAGAGGAGTAATATTTTTATTTTTTAATTTTTTAATCACTTACATTTTTATTAAAAATTTAAAGAAAGCATTTTTTTTATATGTTTGTACTTGTTTAAAGTTAGGTTACATTAACTTAACCTCATTGCAAAAAGTAACTCAGAAATGAAAATCTGGGTTATTAATTTTCTCTGAGGTCTTGGTTATACAGATAGCATAAAATTTGAGCAAAATAGAAATCTATAATTTTATATATATATATATATATACAAGGCCATTTCTAGCATTTTGGGGGCCCTAGACAAGAATTTTTGGGGGCCTCCAACCCCCCATTAACTGATAATTTGCCAGATATGCATCAAAACGTGTGCCTTATATATGTATAATGTGATGTACAGTGTATATATATATTAGGGTGGTCCAAAAAATTAAAAGTTGGAATTTTAATTTAGACACACGTCACCCTAATACCTTTACCCCAAACATGTCTTCAGGCAAAATTTCAGTTTCTTATCTCAATATTCAGGGGTCCCGCAAAACTTCAACTTCCTAGTCATCACAAAAAATTGACACAATTATCTCAAATAAGCTCATGGAAAAGGAAAGGCATCATTGTAGATTAAGTTTATTTCAGGAAGACAGCTTTTGACATGGAGGGCATATCCTTCCTGTGCTGAGCTACAACTTTCAGGAGGTACTGCTTCTGGGTCTCATCCTTGTTGATGGATGAGTTGAATTGTGTGATCAGAGCAATACCCCTTTCAGCACTGTCATTCACAACCTTCAGTGAAGCGATGGAGGCCATGAATTGTTGGTAGGTTTCATCTTTGTTCCAAGAAGAAGGTGGCTTGGCGAGGAAGGACTCTGACTCCTGACGACCATTCGGGAGAATGAGGTCAAAGATGTTCTTGGTCATGGCAGTCACAAAGTCAGGAAGCGGTGTTTGAGGAGAGGATCTTTTGCCATCATTTCTCTTCAGTCCCTTCCACTCTCTCTTCTTGAGATTTTCCACCATTGCAACTTTCTCCTCTTCTCCAATCCCATCATCAAAAAATGCAAGACCGATCAATTCCTCAGACACATACCACAGGTGGCGTTTGAAGGCTGTGAGGGCAGTGTTCACCAGCTGACAATTCAGAATTCTGCTTTCAAGATCCTTCATGAAATCCAAGTCATTTTTGGGGGCATATGATGCAATCGTTGTTTGATGCCAGTACCTGGTGTAGAACAGAGAAATGAAGAGGCTGAGATTCTGCATCGCACACATTTCGTGAGCAGTGAGGGTGAACTGCTCTCTGAAGAGGAAGATCTTAAGAGCATAAATGGCATTTGCCATCCATCTGGCTTGGTGGAAGGCCCCAGGTGCCCTAATCTTCATACCTCCCTCTGGAATTTCCCCCCAAGAAGGTGTATGACAGGACGAGTTCCTTGTAATCATCCTTGAGGTGAGCCTTTGACTCAATTGCCACCTTCAGGTCCTTCAGCGCCCTTTCTTTGAATCCTGCCAGGGGACCAGAGAATTCTTCCATGATATTCTCATTGTGTGTTGTTGGCTTCCAGCGGGTTCCATCAATGAATCTCCACTGCTCTTGGAACCGCATGAACAAGGGGATATTGGGGCCACTGGATGGTCCGTACTCCTTCTTGAAGACATCAGAGAGAACAACTTCCAGGATATGGTGACAGCAAGCGATCCAAATGATCTCCCGGTTGATGGCAGCCTATATCTTCGTGTAAGCTCCCTTGGACAGACCAGTGTTTGAGGCCGTGGTGTTGAACACCAAGCCTCGCACATGATCCATGAGGTTCCACTCCTGAAGAGCAGTGATGCCAGCATTCGATTGGTTCACACCCCTGCTGCTGCCAATCTTGGGGACCCTGAGAAAGATCTCTTGGTTGCCTCCTGTGACCAGGATGGCAATCCTGTCAACCTTCTCGGACTTGGACACATCAGGAAGAAGCTTTGAATCCCAGTGGAGGAGGAGTGGGGTTTTGGGAGGGAGGTTCAGGTTCTTATTTGTCTTTGTGAATGCTTCCCTATTGGTCATCCTGTGTCGTTGAATTGAACTTTGTGAGAGCGTCTTCTTCAGGTTCTGCCCTGATGCCTTTGCCAGGGCTCCCAAAAGGCCCATGGTGGCCCTGTCGGAGATGTTAAACCAATCCATGGCTGCAGTCACTTTTGGGCTGAGCAGAACACGTCGATTCTCCTTCCTTCGTTGCAGTGACCTGCCATCTTTGAGCGTAAACTCGGCGTCATTCTCTTCTGTATCTGTTTCTGAGGAGGAAGGCAGTGCCATCTGCGAGGAATCAGAGACTTCAAATAACGCCGCCTCATTTTCACTTCATTCCTTCTGTTGCTTAATCACCTCCTCTCGTTTCATCTTTTCTGCGCTGACTTTGGTGTGAATAACATCGATCCTGGTCATGGAGGATGATGTTCGATCTTCCCTTTGGCTCACCAGGAAGGCCTTATCCTCTTCATTTGACATGATAATCATCGCATCCTTGTGAGCCACATGAAAGATATCCTCAAGCTGGTCCCGGAACATTGCCTCTTGAGTACGACAGGTCTCGGAGTCTCAATTGCAGTTTTTCTTGAGCTTGTCATATTCATCAATCATTTTCAAAAGCTTGGCTTTGTGTAAGCCAGGGTTGATGTTGGAATTTTAACTTTTTCCCATATCTCTAGCACTGCTTGAATAGATGCTTTTGCAGCATCTGCTTTCGTTTGCTTCATGACAGAGTGATGGAAGTAATATTTCCTAAGCACTTGGCCTCTGGAAGGCAATTGAGCACCGGCGATATCTGGGTCTGGGTGGCCAACAAGCCAAAAGGCTGGCCCACTTCGTGTCACCATATCCATTATCCAATCAAAAACACTACCTGTGGACACAAAAATATAGAAATTAGGTCTCATAAGCGTAACTAGAAAGATATATGCTACAACTAATAATTTTCAAAGAAATAAAGTAAATTGGCTGTTTTGCTAGAATTTTATGAGACTAAAATAACTAAAAGTTTTGCGGGACCCCAAAACATCATCCAATTTTCTTCAAATTTTATATAAATCTATTGTACATGAAGTGCAATGAGGGCACCATGTGCTCGCTAGGTTCAGACAACTATCAAATTTTTACCCTAAATTTGGATCACCCTAATATATATATATATATATATATATATATATATATATATATATATATGGAAAGTTCTACATGCCATGCACAAAGTCCTTACTTTTCCATCCATGAGGTAGCATGATCATGCTGGTTTTTTTTTGCATATATATAACCTTAACCTTTGGTTAGCTTCCACCTGAATTGTTTATTGTGACGAAGGTCAAGCTTTTCACTCCACCTTAGATTTACAGTTTAATGTGGAATCCAAACCACGCCCCACCAGCAGCCCAGCATCTTAACCCCTAGGCCACCCAGGGTACCCAATTATCTACCAACCACTTTCTTTATTGTGTGGAAGGATGAACAGCTGGGTTTTGCTGTGCGCCAGCTGCTGTCACTGGGTCTCGATCCCAGGGCCAATGGATTCGTAGTCAGCGACACTAACCACTATGGTACACCACAGAGGCGCATTATATATATATATATAATTTTTTTTTTTTTTTGTGGAGAGGGGGGGGAGCACCTCAAAAGGCCTTGCAGCCCATACTGAGGAGGTACCAATGGCAATGGGTGCCAGGGAAAATTTTCTATACACTTAAATAGTGTGCAAGATTTGGTCTAACCTTTTCTTGAAATGATCCACAGAGGAACTGTTCACAACTTCTGTAGGTAAACTGTTCCACGTGTCACAGATCTTATACGTAAAGTAATTCCCACACACACTAGTCCTAAACTGTTTCAAATCCAACTTCCAACCATTGTTGCGAGTTGGGTTATCATTTAAAGTAAACATGCTTCTAAAATCGACATTGTTGAACCCGCGTAAGAGCTTGAAAACCTTGATGAGTTGACTGCGCAGCCACTGAGTTTCCAGCGAAAACAAGTTCAGGGTGCGTAAGCATTGATTGTAGCCCATATGCCTAATGGAAGGGGTTAACTTTGTGGCCCTCGCCTGCACTCGCTCCAGCCTCAATATCTTTCCTGAGGGTGGGCGACCAGAACTGCTCCAGGTGCGGCCGAACCAGGGAATTGTACAGAGAGAGCACAATCTCCTTGTTCCGAAACTGAAATTGTCTCCTGATATAACCCAACAACTTCTGGGCTTTCTTTTCCACCTCTACGCACTGTTTGGTAAACTTAAGGTCGCTGCTAATTAGCATACCCAAGTCCTTTTCCAAATCAGTCTACTCGATATTACTCCCGAACATTGAGTAGTCTGACTTGGGATTGGCGTAGCCAATGTGCATCACTTTGCATTTACCCAAGTTAAACAGCATTTGCCATTTTTCATACCACTCTCCTATCCTACCTAGGTCCGCACGCAGTTGCTCGATCGCCTCTGGCATCCCAACATTGGCCCCAAGCTTGGTGTCATCAGCGAATTTGGCGATCCGACTGACGATGCCACCATCTATATCATTTATGTAAATGATAAACAGCAGCAGCCCCAAAACGGAACCCTGAGGCCCAACCCGAACTAGCTCCTTTAATTACAACCCTCTGCTGCCTATTCTTCAGCCAGTTTTCAATCCACCTACCTACTTCCCCACCGATACCCAGCGCGCCCACTTTCGCCATTAGCCGGCGGTGAGGTACCTTATCAAAGGCTTTCTGAAAGTCGAGATAAAGTATATCAATTGCCCTACTCTTATCATACTCACTCAACATGACTGACATGGAAAAATTCGAGCAAGTTGGTGAGACACGACCTGTGCTGTCTAAACCCATGTTGGGAGTCCCCAAGCAGCTTGTAGGAATCCAAATGGTCAACGATCCTATCCACTATTATCCCCTCTAGTAATTTACCTACAACTGAAGTGAGACTGATGGGATGATAGTTCCCTGGACTTTCGTGATTCCCTTTCTTAAAGATAGGGGTCACGTTGGCTTCCCCTCCAGTCACCAGGCACCTGGCCCATCTCCAACGATTTGTTGAAGACTGTAGCCAGGTGGGGAGCCACCTGGTCATGCAACTCCCGCAACACTCTGGGAAGAAACTGGTCTGGCCCAGGAGCCTTAAACGCGCTCAGTTTGTCTATTCTATCGGCAGTGACTGTCGCGGTACATCGAACACTATCCAGGCCAGCACCTTTGTGCCTGATGCCTGGCTCGGGGATGATGCGGTGTCCTCCCTGGTGAACACTACCGCAAAGTACTCATTAAGCACATTGGCGATGTCCGCGTTGGAGCTCCGCAGAATGCTGCTTCGGTCCTGCTTCTACTATTAACATAACTGAAGAACTCCTTAGGGTTCCCCTTGCAGAGTTGCCACCCGTAGTTCTTCATTACGTTTCACTAGCCTAACCTTTGCCTTCACTTCCGCCTTCACTTCCCTACACAGGCAGACATACGCTTCAGTGTTCTCATGGGAATGATTGGCCTTCACTCTCCTATATGCTACTTTCCTATTTTGGATAGCCGAAGCGATGTCATGATTGAACCACTTAGGCTGTGTTGAAGCAGGGGTGACCGGTTTTGAGGGTGTGGCAGCAGACTGCAGCACCATAAACTTGTCCCGGAATGCACTCCACACTCCCTCAACATCGCCGCCGATCTCTAACCCCATCTCACCTACGCTTTCCTGGAGGCTAACAAAGTCCGCCCGCCGGAGATCGAGCTTATTGCCTCTCGAGTTACTACGCTTCACCCGAGGGACGCGCACACGGAACCTAATCAGACTGTGATCACTCCCGCCCAATGATTCGTCAACGGTGAGACCAGTGACGAGGTTATCTTCAGTCGTGAATAGTAAGTCTAGAATGCTTTCGCCTTGTGTAGGCTCATTGACCCACTGAGTGAGGAAGTTCTCATCAGCAAAGTCAACTAGCCTCCTCCCTTCAGCATCAGCAGTCCTGTCTTCCCACTTTATTCCGCGATAGTTGAAGTCTAAAACTACACACACCCTATCCTCTAGCAGGCTACGGAGTTCAGTGTACAGGGCTGTATCCTTCTCGAGGAGGAGATGTGGAGGTCTGTACACCAAGATTAACCTATAGTTCATCTTTTTTTGTCGTATATATTTAGTATATATATCGGTGGTGTAGTGGTTAGCATCGCTGACTACGAATCCATCGGCCCCGGGTTCGAGACTCGACGGCAGCCGGCGTGCAGCAAAACCCAGCTGTTCATCCTTCCACACAATAAAGAAAGTGGTTGGTAGATAAATGGGTACCCTAGGTGGCCTAGTGGTTAAGACGGTGGGATGCTGATGGGGCGTGGTTCGGATTCCACATTAAACTGTAGGTCTAAGGTGGAGTGAAAAGCTTGACCTTCGTCAGAATGAACAGTTCGGGCAGAAGCTAACCAAAGGATATATATATATATATGGGCTACGTCGTGGCCGATGTCGTAACACCGCTTCCCGGAGATCAGCGAAGTTAAGCGACATTGGGTCTGGGTAGTAGTTGGATGGGAGACCGTCCTCTGCGCTCAGATTATGTAGCGACCCGTGGTTCGGATCCCACGTAAAGCTGTAGGTCCCCTCCGTCATATGACTTTAGATGTTGCGAAGGAGGTTAAACAACCCCAATAAAAAAAATATATATATATATATATATATATACACACACACACACACACACTTACTTACTTTCTTTTAAAGGGAATTTGTTAGTGAAGAGTTCCAAACTGAAGATTGGATTGTTGATGCTGCTTGTTCCAGAGATGAGCTATCCATCATTTTGGCAACTGCTCATAATTCTCTCATCCATTATGATGTATCACCATTACTTAAAGATTTTGTAAATTCAAGACAAGAAAATAGCGAGAGAAAATCACTTAACTCACCATCTTGTATTATTTATCCTGAACATTGTATAATCGGGAAAAAAGAATGTAATGAAAATTCATTAATTTATTGTGGTCAAATTACTGGAGTTTCATGGACTGCGTGTGTGGTCTTGAGTGGAACAGCATTTGGGAAGATACACATTTGGGCTCCTTGGACAACACCTAATAGCCATGGAAGAGTTCCCCCTATTGCTTCTCTTTCAGGACCAAAGGTGAGTTAGTGCAACATATTTGGACATCATTTTTGGTTGCTTTTTGGTGTTGAACTTATAAGTTATTAATTTTAAATGCGTATAATCATTGAAATTTTTACTGTAGGGAGCTATATTTTCTGTAACTTATGATGAGATCAAGAAGTTAATAGCAGCAACATCTGATGATCGAAGTGTCAGAGTATGGAAAGTATGCCTTTCACATCAAGAAAAACACTCCACTGAAAATATGTTCTCAGAATACCAAAGTACTTGGCTGAGCTGTTATACAGAGCAAATTTACTGTTCGTTTGGACACACTGCTCGTGTATGGAGATCGTTAATTTTAGAAGATACAACAGTTCTCAGTTGTGGAGAAGATTCGACCGTTTGTCATTGGTCTGAGTTTGGCTCTCTGTTGTCTTCGTGGGTCGCTCATCCATCATCAAGTGTTTGGTGTTTAGCTTCCAAAGAGGATTTTGTCATTACTGGAGGTGGTGATGGAGCTGTTAAAAGATGGAAAATAAGTGGCCAAAACCAAGGATGTTTAGTTTCCCTTCCAATTCCATGGACTGAAGGGAAAAAAATTGGAGAGGAAAGAACTACAGAGAAGAGACTAGTCTTCAGCATGAAATTAGACTCAGAGAGTTTACGGATGGTACGATATTCTGAGACATCGTTAGCTAAAGAACTTAAGAAAAAAAATTTTCCACGCTCCATCAGTTTGGTAAATGGTTACACAACTGCGATGGTCAGTGACAATGGTTGTGTGTGGATTTATAAGAAGTCTGAAAAGATATGGAAACTAGTCTTTCAACATTCCTTTCTTAAAGGGTACATTGTTTCTGCTATCAATAATGATTCCTCATTGTTAGTGTTGGGAACTTTAACTGGACATATAATGATTCTGAAAGTAGGTAAGGGAATTGTATTTAAATTTCTTTATAATAGTTTTAAAGTAGAACTTTTAAAATGGATATTAGTTCATATATAAAACTGCATTGAATATTTTCCTATGTTTCTGCTATCAGGAACTTGGAATTGTATTTGCCAGCATCTGGTTGGGCCAAGTAAAATTCAGTGTTTGATGTTCGTGGACAGCAATAAAATAATTACATGTACTGGATCTGGCCAAATTCAGCTTTGGACATTATACTTGGAAGGTATTTTACTTTTTACTAAGAAAATTCTCTCTCAGGATTTTTCATTGGTTTTCTAAATTACAGTAAAAAAAAAAAAGTGGTAGGGTTGGAATATCAGCTTAATTTTAATTCGTTTTTTTCTGAATAATTTGCAGTAATTAATTTAGCTTAAATGTACTCTAAGAATAACTGAATTGAAAGAAAGATGAAAAATGTAAACTTGCAAACGTATTTCCCATTTTAGTGTATGATAAAATAATACACACACGTGTGTCTATTATCGTACCAGTTCGAGTACTTTCACTTCAAGTACTCGGAGTGGATATTATTTTTTTCTGTAGGTTATTTTGAAATTATATGGATAATACTGCCCATGTGGGAAAAGTTTACCATAATTTGTATCTTAAATATTCAACACTAATTAAAATATAATTTAAGATATGAATACATACCTCCAACTTACGAGTCACCACATTTTACCACCGTGTCGTCATCGTTGGATCACAGCAGCAGCTTTCATGAGCCAAAACTCGCAAGAAAATTTTTACTTAGCTGTTGGAGACTCGTGTGGAAGCGTTTATTTGTATATATTGAATGTAAGAAACCATTCTGTTAATAAGCTTATTTAAGGACATTTTCTAACATGTATGATGTATGGCTTCTAGCAAATGGAATTGAGATCAAATAATGCTATTTTTCTCCTTTATAGAATAAAGACCCAAAAAGTGGATTGAAGGGATTGCATGGCAGGAGCGGTGTTACGAGTGTGAAAGCAAACGGAAACGTCCTCATCACGACGGGTAGAGACGGTCACATACGTTATTTGGTCGTAAAGGATGGCCAAATAATAGTTATTTATAATTTGAAACTTTCTTTGGGAACTTGGCTTTGCGGACTTCTTAAATTGGGCTCTGTTTTGATTGCACCTGTGTTTAACGGTGTAAGTGAAGGCAGCCTTATTTCAAAATTGTACCATATATAATTTGTATACTGTATTTGAAGTAACTAGGAAAATCTTAATCATATAAATATTCCCTCCTGTACCGTATCAATTTCAGAGTACGCTTTCTTAAGTGCTGAGTCTAAGTTTCTAACCCATTCTTTTTTCTTTTTTTTAACGTTAATGTTTTTACATTTTCACAATTGTAGCATAATAGGTCCATAATTGGTAACTCTCTCAGTAACATAAATTATAGTATAATACATAATAGTAGATTGTTTTTTTACATTAGTTAGAAGTGTTAATTTAAAATTTTTATAGAATAAACTTCAACTTTGGAATGTTGTTGAAGAGAAGTTGATTGCGGAAGTTGAGTGCGGAGGAGGACATCGGTCTTGGGACATTCTCGTTGGAACCAAAGTAAATTAGCAACTTCTTTTCATGACTTGATTACAGTAATAATTCTAGAGAAAGTTGGTAATTACAAATAATTTTTTGATAGTTTCAGATTTTCTCAAATTTGTTAATTTTATCTATATGAAATCATAAAATGAATACAAAATATAAACATAGAGTTTAAGTGCCTTGTTGAGGAAGTGAAAGCTCATTGCATTAAGAAAGGAATAGGAATTTTTGGTCTAGGGCAGTGGTTCCCAACCTGGGGTCCCCGGACCCCTGGGGGTCCGTGAGCTTTCAATATTTCGAGAGGCTCCAATGGAAATCGTACATTTACCCACGATAATGGCGCTCAGGCTAAAATTTCAAGTTTCCTTGCTCTTGGCTGGAATTATTAATACTTTTTTAATACGCTGTATTTTAATTGCATACTCTCTTATATGTCCTTTATTTGATAGTGAAAAATGAGAAAACGAGTTAATTATTAGTTAATAAAAACAGTTTGTTTGGTAGACCGAATCTTTCAAAAACATGGGGTCCGTGGGAAAAAAATAAAAAAAGGGGTCCTTTGTGGTGAAAAGGTTGGGAACCACTGGTCTAGGGTAATCTAGTTCAGTTGGATGAGGGTTGGAATAAAGGAGGAACTTCTTACAAAGTAGCAAACTTGCTTTTGCCAACTGCGATGGAAAAAAATAACCTACATTAGATGTTTGATCATGAAAATAATCTTAAATAGTCGTTCATTTGATAACCTTATTAGTGCTTCTTTTTAAGAGGTTCAGTTGTTCAGGAACATTGGAAGAAATTTCAAAGGAAGATGATGACACCAAGTTGACTTGTGCTTTCTTGAGAGATGGTGCGCCAGTTGTTTGGGAGTTTGTGATGTCCAATAAATTGCATCCTACCATCAAAGTTAGTACTTTTATTATTGGTATTATTTTTAATATTTTAAACAAAACATCTAATTTACACTGGTCTAATAATAATAATACGTGTAATGAGTGAGTATTCTTAAGTTATCTATCACTTTGGTCTGGTATTAATTTTACTTGTTATTTAGTAGCATCGTTATGACGGTTTTCTAGTCGAGACTGTTTGACTGAGTATTTATGTCTGTTTTCGAAAAAGTTCGAAGTTATTGGAAGAAATTTTTTGTGGTTTCTACCCCTCCCATTGAATGGGGGATGTTTCCTGCTGCATGCCTTCATACTTCTGCGTTTGTATTATGTATATAAATAAAAGTTTGTGTGGAAAATTGAGTTGCTATTATACTGCTATTTTTATTTCATTTGAAGAGTGCAACATGTGGTCGTGAAATTCAGTGTTTGGAGCCATTGTTTCGGCACGAAGGAGGCGTTTTATTCAGTTTTGGAGGCGAAAACACGCTTCTTAACATACAAATCCTCGAAAGGGGAAAATTGCACAAAATAAGCGCTATTAAAAGCCATTTGTCGAGTGTGAGAAGCATCACGAGGATCAAACCCTGATGACAGGGTGGGGCATTCCACAAGGATGTGAGAGACGGTGAGGGGCGACTGGCAGGAGGCGCAACGAGAAGCCTGCCGGAACATAAGATAGCCATGCATGAGGCGCGTATGGCCGATGCAAAGCCACGCAAGGACGACCTCTTTGTGTCTGGAGCGGTGGAAAGAGGACACCCAATATGACAGACGGGGGCGGATGGACCAGAGTTTATTTCCGGTGGCATCGTCCCAGGACTGTTGCCACATGCGGTCGTAAAAGGAACGAAAGACCTGCACATAGTCTGAGAAGGGGAGCGGGCGGGGGAGGGGAGGCAGCGAGGCTGCGGACTGGGCTATGCGGTCTGCCGCCTCATTACCAGAAACACCAACATGGGCGGGAACCCAGCAGAAGGTGACCCGGATCCGGTGAACAGTGTGCAGGACATGGTACTCCTGTTGAATAAGGCATACGAGGGGGTCCGGGGAATCATAGCGCTCGAGCGCCTGAAGGGCGCTCAGCGAGTCCAAAAAATGGTACAGGAGGACCGCGAACAACCCGATACCAGACGGAGGGCTTCCAGAAGGGCAAAGAGCTCCGCGGAAAAGATGGAGGCCTGAACCGGCAGGGGGATACCCCGGGAGGTAGGTGACAATGACGGAGAGAAGACGGCGGCCGCGAGCCGTCGGTGTAGACGGGAACGTCGTCCGAATGGACGGGAAGATGGGCCAGAAAAGAAGACCGGAGGATGGCAGGAAGAGACTCCTTACGCAGGCCACGGAGCGCCTGGCAACGGCAGATAGGGGTGGTCCGCCAGGGGGGCGACAGATCGAAGGAGAACGGCAGAATAGAGGGTGGGGGGATCCCCAGGGACGAGAAAATCTCGGCCAGAGAGGCAGCGAAATGCCACGTGTCAGGCCGGGGTAGCGCCTGGGAGATCGCGGAGAAGAGTAGGGACATCGGAAGGTGGCAGATGCGAAGGTAACACTTCGCCATGAGAAGGCCCTGGCGAAGAGGCAGGGGAGGGTGTCCACAGTCCACCTGAAGACTAGCGACAGGGGACGAGTGGAAGGCACCCGACGCCAGGCGAAGGCCACGGTGGAGAAGAGGATCCAGCATACGGAGTAAGGTGACACTTATTTTCGAAAGTTTGAATTTTTATCGGGACGGGCGCGTTTCTGGTTCCATTTTGTCAAAAAATATCGTGTGTAAAATATTTTTGAAATAAAACAATATTTAGAACTGCCTCAATACGGTCAAAGTTTGTATATTTTCTCGAAAAGTAGAAATTTTAGATCATGATGTTCTATGCCTCTAGCAAATAAAATATCACTTCTAGTTTGTTCAAGCTACTAATCTTGACCTAAAACATATAACTGGACTTCATACTTTCAACTCTAGGTCCCCCTCAACTCGAGTATTAGCCCCTCAAGGGGGGGGGGGGAGGTATCATGGGCGCCCATCTCCCTCTCATTGTTGCCTACTTTGCAGAGGTCACGGTGGACTTGCGGGCGGTTGGGAAGTCACAGCGGTGCTTCTCGACCACTTGTAAGAGGAACTGCCTTTGGTCTTCACTCTTGGTAAGGGCCAGGTTGAAAGACTGCATCAACGCCACCCCGCGCTCCGCGAAGTCATTGACAACTTGAAGGGCCTGGACTCGGCAGGATGCGGCGATGAAGGCTGGGTCCGTCCGCCACTCCTCCGGATCCTTGAGCAGGAAGGCGGTGCTGATGTCCAGAACCTTGAAGAACTCCTTTGATGTAGTCGTTGTGAACTTGGCCAATGTATTGTTGGCGATTGAGGCGGTGGACAGGTCCACATTGATACGCCGCGGGGGATCCTCCGATCCTTCCTCTTCTTCCATCGCTTTAATCATCTCCCGCTTTGTCGCCAAGTCGATACCCTCGTCGAAGATGGCCAGGGTGACGAGGCGCTCGCTCAAGTACCATAGGTGCCTGGCGAAGACTGTCGCCGTCGCCTTGGCCACTGCTGAGTCCGGATAATAGACGAGGGCCTTGAGCAGCGCGAGGTCCGCGGCTGGGGCCGTTGCCGGGAGCGGCGCTTTGTACCAGGCCGTCACGTAGATGGACACGGCGAAGATGGTGAATCGCCGGATTCCAGCCGCTTCGCCTGACGACATCTGAAACTGTTCCCGGAACAGGAACAGTTTGATGGCATAGATGACTTGCCATCCAGCGCGCGTGATGGAAGGCGCCGGGACGAGCGAACCGGGTACCCCGCTTGTTCGGACCGCCCAGCACAATTACAGAGAGCTCCAGAAGTTCCCTGTAGTCATCACGTGGATGTTGACCGTCGAGGAGGCGGCTGAATTCGATCAGCAGGTCGTCGCGGGCGTCCTTCAGGTGCTGCGGCATGGTTCCATCCTCGAAGGGCTTCGCTTTGGTTTGATCGATGAAGTCCCACTGGGCGGCGAATCGTTTGAACAGGAGGATGTCAGGACCAGTAGAGGGACCGAGGCACGCCGTGAATGCCTTCTCGCACACCAGTTCGTGGATGTGGTGGCGGCAAGCCAAATGAAGCACTGTCTTCTCGAGTTTCTGCTCAATGATATAGCAAGCTCCTCCTGAGAGTCCTGTGTTTGAGGCGGTGGTGTCAAAAGAGAGGGCACAGATCCGTCCCTTGATGTCCCAATCCTCGAGGGCAGAGAGGACGGCTTCCGCCATGGCGCGGCCGGTGCCGTCGGGGAGCTGGGCACAGCCAGAAGCTTGTCGACGTTCTCCCCAGACACCAGAACTGGAAGGCGATCTTCAGCAGGGCCTCCGTCAGCCGCTGGTACGATTTTCCCGTCCCAGTGAACGGTCAGCGGCACAGTAGGATGGAAGGCTGCCTTCATTTCCGCTGCTGCCATAGCACGGAACTTTGCTCGGTCGCGGCGGGAGGATTCGCGGTTCAAGACCAGCTCCTCAGGGTCGTGGCCCAAGCTCCTCGCAGCCGCCGACAGCAAAAAAACACCTTCTCGGTCGGTAAGTTTCGTCTGATCCATCGCTGCGGAGAGATCAGGGGTGATCATCTTTTTCGACGCGCGGAATCGCTTGGGTGGTAAAGGGGTCGTAGATGCTTCTGCATTCGACGTGGACGGGCCCGGGAGAGAGAGCTCTTCCTCTTCTTCTCGGCGACGACGCCGTGTCGGTGACCGAGTCGGGCTGCTTGCACCTGAGCTGGAGCTCGATGCCAGTTCGACGAGTTCTTCTCGGCTCTCTCTGTTCGCCCTTTCATCATCTTGCCGGCGGCTCCTTTCCGCTTCCTGTCTCCTCGCACGCTCCTCCTCAGTGTGCAGCGTCATGTCACGTGTGGAGGAGATGCGGCCGCGCCGCACCTCGGCCCTTTGTCCCATCAGGAACTCCCTGTCCTCTTCGATTGTGATCATCGACATCGCCTGTTCGTGTGCGATGTCGAAGAGGCGGTCAAGGGATGAGAGGAACTCGGCCTCGTTCCTGATTTGGGTCACAGTGCGCCGTTTCGAGTTCTTGTTCAGAGCCCACCACTTCTCGTACATTCGGAGAACCTTGTCCCTTGCGCGTTGGTCTTTCTGCGTAGGAATACGGGACCGCTCCCAGAATTCCTTGACTGCGGTCACTGTCTCAGCGGCTGCTTCCTTGATCAGCTTCTTGACGTCAAGGTGAAGGTGGAAAAAGTACTGAAGCGCCTGCTTTCCCGTAGGCAGCATGCTTCCTGTGATGCTGTGGTCCACGGTCCCCAGGAGATAGACTGCTGTTTTAGATCTTGTTGCCGAAGCCATCACGTCGTTTCAGAACTCACTGAAAAAGAGAATGAAACACTGTTAGTATTGGCAAAACTCGTCCCAACCCATTTTCTACTTAGAATAACATGTTCTTTCGCCTGTATCAATATTTGGATAAACTCGTGTTACACCCTGTATAATACCTCATTTTAGTCTTCTGTACACCAGTGCGGAAGACTAAACCAACGACTCTGACCGTCTGTCTGTTATCATTTTTCAACTCAGAAACTACAGCAGCTATCGAAACGAAAACTGACATGATAACAGAACGCCATGAGTACTTTTCGACAAAAAGTATAAACTTTGACCTCGTTGAGGCAGTTCTAATTATTATTTTATTTCAAAAATATTTTACACACAATGTTTTTAGACGGAATGACACCAGAAATGCGCCTGTCCTGATAGAAATTCCCAAAAAATGAAAAACACCCCAAATAAGTGGCACCCTAATACGGAGTGCCGGAGAGGAGGCGGAGCTGTAGACCACACAGCCGTAGTCGACAACGGGATTGCACAGGGAGGTGTACAGGCGCAGCAGAGTACGCCTGTCCGCCCCCCAGGTCGTGTGGGACAGATGACCCAAAAGGGAGAGGGTGCGGCGAGATGTTTGCCGCAACCGCCTAAGGTGTGGAACCCAACCGAAAAATCCGTCGAGGGTCATACCCAGGAATCTAACGGATGGGACGAGGGGAAGAGGAGTGCCGGCAAGGGTAAGGGCGAAGGTATGCGACAGACGGAGGCGCCGAGGACGGAAAAGCATACTGGAAGACTTAGAGGGTGAGAAAGCATAGCCAACCGAGGACGCCCAGCGAACCACCGCGTTGATGGCTAGCTGGAGCCGACGTTCAGCCAAAGACGGGAGGCGGCCAGAGCAATAGATAGCCAGGTCATCGGCATAGAGGGAGCTACGAACGGATGTAGGCAGGACCGTAGCGACTGTGTTCATCACGAGTGAGAAACACAAGACGCTAAGGACACTACCCTGAGGGACACCCTCCTCCAACGGAAAGCGGTCAGAGAGGGCAGAACCGATGCGGACGCGGAAAGAACGGGCGGACAAGAAGTTATAAATAAAGGAAGGGAGAAAGCCTACGAAACCCAGGGAGCGTAAGCAGTCGAAGACCGCGCTCCGCCGGGTAGTATCGTAGGCCTTCTGGAGGTCGAAAAAGACGGCGAGTACAAATTGACGCCGGGAGAAAGCCTCCTGCACGTCATGGCTAAGGAGAAGGAGGGGGTCGGTGGTAGACCGGAAGCGCCGGAAACCAGCCTGGGTAGCAGGGTACTGGTCACTCGCCTCCAAGGTAAAGGACAGCCGCGAGGCGACCATCGCCTCCATCACCTTGCAGGCACAGCATGTTAGGGAAATGGGGCGATAGTTCGACGGGAGTGAGGGGTCTTTATCGGGCTTCGGGATGGGGACGACGATGGACTCACGCCATCGGTCCGGAAATGAACCCTCCAACCAAATCCGGTTATAGAGGTCCAGTAGAAAGCTGAGAGCAGAGGGGTGGAGGATGCCGTAACAAGTCATAGGGGATATTATGCGGGGGCGTCGGGGGCGGAGGGCCTCCCGAAGCTCTGTCATGTGGAAGAGGTGATTATAGGGGTCATCCTATGAGGTGGAAATTCCGGTGGGTCGCGGCGGGAGTGGGGGGAATCGGAACTGGAGATGGCTGCAAAGTGCGCCGCGAGTGCGTTCGCGACGGCCTCCGGTATCGGACACGAACTCGTCGTCCTCGACCCGAAGCACCGGGGGTCGAGGGGGACACGGGTCCCCTCAAAGCTACGCACCTTGCGCCAAACAGTCGAGGGGGCAGTCGAGGAGATCCCGGACACGTAACTCCGCCAGGAGGTACGCCGGGCCAGTTTCAGGACCCGATGGGCCACTGCCTTCAGGCGCTGAAATTCTATCTTGTGCTCCAGCTGGCGGGTCCGGTAGAAGCGGCGGCCGGCACGGCGCCGCTCCTGAACGGCATGGGAGCACTCTGGGGTCCACCATGGGACGCTTCGCGGCCTGGGGGAGCCAGAGGTACGGGGGATGCAACTGGCGGCAGCCGAGAGGATCTTACTCTCGAGGAAGGCGAGGGCCTCATTGACGGAGGGAAAGGCAGGAATTGATGGCGAGATCGCCGTGCCCCTCGCGTATGAGGCCCAGTCTGCTCGGGCGAACAGAGGTGGGGGGGAGGAGACGGGTCGGGGTAAGACACACTGGGAAATGGTCACTGCCGGAAGAATCCGGCAGGACCTCCCAGGTGAACTCCGTCACGATTTGAGGGAAACCAGGGAAAGGTCGATACAGGTGAAACTGTCGTGGGCCGAGTGAAGGCAGGTTGGGAGCCATCGTTCAGAAAGGTGAACTCGAGCTCGTCCATAAGGGAGAGAAGGGTCCCGGAGAGAAAGGTGGAGCAAACGTCCCCCCAGGCCGGGTCCCGACTGTTGAAGTCCCCGAGAATCAGAAAAGGGCGGGGAAGCTGAAGAATTAGGTCACGGAGAGAATCGGGTGGAGGGCGTACGTTAGGGGAGAGGTAAAGAGAGCAGACCGTGAGCTGGCGCCCCTAGGAAAGGCGCACGGCCACAGCTTGCAGGACTGTACGGAGCGGGAGGGGGCGGAAAGGGACGGAGCGGTGCACGAAGACCGCGGCGCCCCCCTCCCCGCCCCATCGAGAGGCGGGGAAGGGAGCCCGCAGTAACCGGACACTCGAGGGAGGGAACGGGATCCCAGAATCGTCTCCTGAAGGCAGAAACACGCCGGACACCTGGAGGCCAGGAGAGAGGAGAGACTATCGAGGCCTACCAGGAGCCCGCGGATGTTCCACTGCAGGAGCGAGGTATAGGGAGGGGTAGGAAGGTCAGCGTAAAGGATGGTTATGGGGTGGGTGGGCCGATCGGGCGGCCCGAGATTAAAGAGGGAATCGGAAAGCCCCGGAGTTCAGCGAGGGACGCCGAACGAGGGCGAAGGCGAGGGTCCCCGAAGAGGGGGCGATGTGGAACCAGACGCCGGCAAGTCCTCCAGAAGAGGAGTCTCCCGGACGTCCGGGGGAGAGCGATGCAGAGAAGGGGATGTGAGAGGTATCCAGAATGCCCCTCCCTTCACCGGAGGTGCGGGGGAGGCAGGACTACGAGGGGGAGTGGAAAATAATACCCAGAGGCATTGGCAGGTCGAGAGAGAGATGGGGCGGGTCAAGCGCGGGGGCGTGCACGTCCCACCCACGCCGACCAAGCGGGCGATTCCCCCTCGTGGGTCCATCGACCGGGCCGGAGAGGGGTGTATCTCAGCCCCACCACGAGGCCGTCGGGGACCCCAGGGGGAGCGTGCATAACGGTTGCGCAGTGGGACGGTGAGGACACCGGGAAATAGGGCGAAGGGGGCGTTTTGTGTTTGGGAGAGGAAGGTGATGCGAGGCTTATGGCTTCGAACCTTTCGGGTCACCACTGGCGCGGCGCTGCGGCCCCTACCCCTCCGTCGTGCGGCCCGCATGTTGACGGCGGGTCACGATCCGGAATGGGGGTGGCCGAAGGCGCCGGTGGAGAGGGCGTAGAAGGGGCAGGGGGGGTTGCCGACGAAGCATCGGCGTTCGCGGAGGGAGCATGTGGGACGCGCTGGTAGTACAGGGAGCCGCGGTAGGAGTCCGCTGGGCGCAGAGGATGGACTGAGTAGCAGACCGTGGGTGGAGGCGCGTTGGGAACCGCCGGTGAGGACGGGGTCCGGGAACGGAGAGCCTCGGCGTACGAGGCACCACGCCGGGCCTCGCAGCACGCAACCGGTCCCGCGCCTCCCGAGCGCTGAGAAACTCAAAAAATGAATGAACAGAGGGCCCGAACCTCCCTTTCAAAGAGGAAGGACGGGCAAGAGCGGGATGAAGCAGGGTGTGGTCCATGGCAGTTGGTGCAGGAAGGCGGAGCAGTACACGGCAAGGGGTGGGGAGGGCCGCCGCAGCGGACACACAACGGGGCCGGCTGACGGCAGGAGCTGCTCACGTGGCCAAACCTATTGCACTGAAAACAGCGCGTAGGATCTGGCACGTATGGTCGTACTGAGAATTCGCACGCTCGTCTCTCACCAAAGCCCCAGAATACCGAAACGGGGGGCACCAGTGAGTCGAAAGTGAGGAGCAGGCGAGGAGAAGGGGCGGTTGGGGACCGCGATCTGTCTGGAAAGCGGTACACCCTCACAACACCCTGGGAGGCGAGGTCAATCTGGAGGTCTTCCACCAGGATGGGTAGAAGACGAGCAGCATAAATTGTGCCCTGGCACTGATTGAGGCGGGGGTGGGGAGTCACCGTGATCCCGCAGCTTAGGACATCGGGGATAGCGAGCAGAGAGGAGGTTTCGGCAGAGGAACGCGACCTTATCAAAATGGAGCCATCCCTCTGAGGCCGAAGGTCAAAACGCGCCATCCCCGTCTTCCCATGGATCGCTCGAAAGAGGCATTCGTGGTTAGTGGGGAGGGGCTTGGAGGAGGAGGGGCGGAGGACGAGGAACTTGTCCATCGTCCTAAGGCCGAGTGAAGCCGTCTGGCCAAACACCACCGGAACTTCGAGGGGGCGAGAAGACGAGAAAGGCGGACGGCGACGTCGGGTCCCACGTCCCCCAGGGGCCGAGGGGGCCGGGGGCGATGAGGCCCGACCGGAGTGGGAGGCGACCGGGGCCGCGGGCCTCCCACCTGAGGGCGAAAAAGCAGGTGGGTCTCTATCGGGACGTGGAATATGGGGGGATCCAGGGGTTGGGGGTCCACTTCAGGTCCATCCGCTACTGGCGGGGGTCGGGCAGCGGCGCCACGAGCCTGGGGAAGAGAGGGAGAGGAGGTGTCGGCAAGAAGAGCAGACGGGGTGGGCGAGGGCTGCCGACTGCCCTTACCAGACCCACGGTCCAAAGAGGTAGTCAGAGGGAGGTCAGATGCACAAGCCGGGTCGTCAACGAGGTCCATTAGATTTGTAAGTGTTTCCATAGAAAATTTTTGTTGTTGTTTCGCGCCCGGGGCCGCGGGGAACCGATTACCCGGGGCCCAAGGGGACCAAGCGCACACCGGCGGGGGATGGGTGCCTCGTCCCATGTAGGTACCCCCGTTTCAAAAGGGGCCCTTGCAGCGTCGAAAGTTCTCCCCCGCTGGCAGCAAAGACCAAGGCCCCCCAGGGTCCCAGGCCTGGGCACCCTACCAGCCAACTTAGTCCGGCCCCGGCCATGGGGGCGAGACCCCCAGCGACCAGCCCCGGCAGCCCATGGGGCGCGCGAAGTGAACAGAGAAAGCAGAAAAAACAGAGGGGGCAAGGAAGAGGGTAAAGAGGGGAAGACAGGAAAGAGGGGGCTGTAGGATAGCAGGGTATGCTAAAAGTCCACTTCGCAACCGGGTGGGGACCCGGCAGGGCCCCCAGCCGCGGCTGACCCCCCTCGCCACATGGAGGCAGGAGCCCGCGGGCGATCCACCCCAGAAAGACCGCCCGCGGGGAGGGGGATATATATTATATACCCCCACGGGGAGGGGGATATATATATATATATATATATATATATATATATATATATATATATATATAATCCCCGCAAGGGGGTTCTAAGCTCGTGCTCTTGAGTGCTCTTTGTGCTTGTTTGTACGTGCTTGTTCCTGGAGGTTTCACGTGCGCCCTCCCGGCCCTAGCACCGAAGGATGATGGGGCTCGACCCTGCAGTCCTTGTCATCCTTGGTCTTTTTCCACTTCGACTGTCCCCTCCACCCTTTCTTTTTCCTCTGTCTTTCCTCTCCCTTTTTCTTTGTTTTTCCGCTGAGATATGCCCTTTTAAATAGAGGCGAATCGGTTCTTCCTGAACTTAAAAAAAAAATAAAAAATATATATATATATATTATATATATATATATATAATTATTTCACAAAAGTAACATGTGAAAAATATTTATGATGAATAAAACCAGGAAGGAAAGGAAACAGAATGGTGCTCAAGCGCTTTCGTCTAATGACATCCTCATTAGATGAAAGCGCTTGAGCACCACTCTGTTTCCTTTCCTTCATGGTTTTATTCATCATATATACGGGGTGTCAGGAAATGATTCCCCCCCCCCTGTAGAGCAAAAACTAGAAGAGATAGATAAAAACCGGCGAGACCACTTGAAAGAGCATTAAAATCTGAATAAAAACCATTATATTCTATTCCTGTGATTTTAGTTCTTACCATTTTTTTCCCCACAGAAACCATGGCATCATCTATTTTGAACGATTCAGAGAAAAAGCGAGTTCTTGACCGCATTCGAGCTGTCACATTTCGTGAAGCAAAGGAAGCTGGTGCAGCTTTCATAACTCGACACTGGGTGGCTGAGAGATTAAAAAGATCAGAAGACTTTGTCAAAAGGAATTGGAAGAAGAATCCTGAAGATTGTGAAACAGAATTTCGAGGAGGAAGACCGGAGAAATTATCTCAAGAATCAAAAGACATTGTGCTTGCTGCATCACGGCGCCGAAAGAAGAGCTGCTCTGAGGTAGCGAAAGAGATACTTATCCGTCGTGGTAAGATAGTCAATCGGCAACTTGTGCATCAATTTTGAGTTCACCAAGGCTTGAGTGCTTGACATGAAATAGCTAAGCCACGGAAGAGTGATCTTAATATTGAAGATCGGCTATGGTTTTGTGATTATCTTGAGGAATGGACGGAAGACGATTTCCTTCACTTGGTTGTCAGCGATGAATTCTTCATTTATGTCTCCAGAAAACCAAATTTTCAGAATGTCGGGTTTGGGCAACAACTCCTGATGAAGTCCCAGATGACCAGAAGTATCGAGAAATTGTAAAAAATCCAGCATGTGTGGGTGTTTTCATTATGTTCTCTATTCGGAAGCTCATCTGGGTTATCAAACCAAGAGGAACCAGTTGGGATGGGCCTTATTTTCGAAATGTAATTTTAGCCCAACATGTAATTCCATTTTTGAAAGACCCCGAGTATGTTTTGGATGTTGAACAGGCAACCTTTCTTCACGACAAAGCCCCCTGTATGAAAGCACTTGCGACAACAACTGCTTAAGGACAATAACATTGATTTTTTCGGAAATAATGAATGGCCTGGCAATTCTCCCGATCTTAATGTCTGTGAACATGTCGGATCCATCATTAAGGATCGGGTGGAGTCCTTAATGCTGGAACAACCCATTCAGAATCGGTATTCAACAGAAATTATGACTGCAAAGATCAACGAAGTCCTTGAAGAAATGAATCATGATACCGATCTCTTTGAGACACTTCTGGGATCATACCCCCGTCGATTAATGGCCATCAGAGCTGCAAATGGGGGTAACACCCGATATTAAAACAAGTGTTTTTTATTCAAAATTAAACACTCTTTCGCGTGGTTTTGTCTGTTTTTTTCTATTCCTTTCAGTTTCTTCTGTACGGGGGGGGGGCGGCAATCATTTCCTGACACCCTTTATACACACACATATATATATATTATATATTTATATATATATATATATATATATATATATAATATATATATATACAGGGCGTCCCAAAAAAATGTATACACACTTTAACAGCTGATAGCTCAATTGATGTTTCTTTCTTTCCAAGTTAAACCCATTAGAATTAATAATGGCAGTCAGACTAAGCTTTGAACAAAGGAAATTCATTCTAAAATGCTACTGGAAGTGTGAAAACGCAGTTGAAGTGCAAAGACAGTTTAGGAGGGAGTTTCAAACAGATCCACCAACGCGACTTACCATCACTCGAATTAGAGATAAGTTTGAAGCCGATGGAACTGTTCAGAATGTCCACAAGAAGCGTTCCGGAAGACCACGGACATCGACAAGCCCCACAAAGCAAGAAAGAGTACTGGAAACGTATCACCAAAGTCCAAGAAAATCTGTGCGGCAAGCGAGTCGTGAGGTAGGAATTTCAGAATCGTCTGTCCAACGCATTTTGAAGCGCTGTCAATGGAAAAGTTACATTCCAAGATTAGTCCATGCTATTAATGAAGATGATCCGGACCGAAGAGTGGAGTATTGCGAGTGGTACTTGGCACGATGTGGATGTGGATTGGATGAAGGGGTTTCGTAGAATACCCTCCGCGTTCACCAGACCTCACACCACTAGACTTTTTTTTATGGGGATACTTAAAAGACAAAGTCTACGCTATAAAACCTGCAACAGTCGCTGAATTGAGAGCAGCCATTGAACGAGAATGCACACAAATACCAAACGAAATGTTTTGTGATGTTTGCGATTCCATTGCTTCGCGTTACATTACATTTTGAAAATGAAATGTATTTTAATAAACACTGCCTTTATAATTATTTAAAGTGTATACACATTTTTTTGGGACGCCCTGTATATATTGCTCCTATCAGCCATGCTTGCTCATAGCTATATCCCTGCAGAATTCATGAGGGTATATATCTTGCCCCTGATCAAAAATAAGTACAGAGACATTTTGTCCAGCAATAATTACAAGCCTATTGCTGTCGCTTCCTGCTTCTTGAAACTACTAGAAAAACTCTTGTTACTCCAATTAAATGATTTCCTATGGACATCTAATCAGTTTGGTTTTAAAAGGTCCCACTCAACTGACATTTGTATCTATGTACTTAAAGAAACAATATCTAAATACATTGACAGTAATTCAACTATTTATAGCCATTTCCTAGATATAAGTAAGGCATATGATAGGGTGAACCACAATATTTTATTTAAAAAACTAGAAGACAGGAAGGTTCCAATATATATATTAAACGTATTGAAATTTTGGTATTCCCACCAATCTTTCACCATTAGGTGGGGTAATGTACTATTGAAGTGTTTTGGCTCCTTGCTCTCCCCTGTGCTGTTTAATGTGTATATTGACGGATTAATTACTTCACTTAATGAGGCAAAAGTGGGATGTTGTATAGATAACACAAGGATAAATAACTTAGTTTATGCCGATGATATGGTGTTAATAAATCCCTCTGTTAAAGGTCTGGATTGGCTACTAAAAGTCTGCAAAGTGTATTCGCAGAAACATGATATTCTTTTTAATGTTACAAAAATTAAGGTTATGCAATTGCATCCTAAAAGCTGTAATCAGCCAGCTGATATAAGGTTTAAAATGAATGGTGAAGTAATTGAGGAAGTACAAGAGTTTAAGTATTTGGGTCAAACTATTACCAACTCCTTGAGTGATGACTTGGATATTAGAAAACAATCTTGAAGCCTGTGTGCTAAAGCGGATATGACCATAAGGAACTTTCAATTCTGTACAAGTGAAGCTAGAGAGACTCTCTTTCGTACTTTGTGCAGTAATATATATGGACAGCAACTCTGGGTGAATTATAAAAAAGGTTCTGGCAGAACCCTAAATTTGCTGTACAACAGGTCTTTTAGACTCTTACATAAATTACCCCCAAGATGCTCATTGCTCAGCTTCGCAAATATTTGTTACCCACATGTCCCGAGCTTCCTGGAGGTAACAAGACATGCTCAATACAGTCTAATGCAAAGAATTAAAAAAATCAACCAACGCAATTATCCAAACTATCCATAAGTCCTGCCATTTATCCTCTAAGCTTTAGAATTCTTGGTACAAAAACGTCTGTCTGTAGCTCCACTTAACTTTGACATTATAGTATTATTTCTAATCATTTGTATATATTTCTGTCCTTAGTATATGAACTGTTCTTGTATTAATAATATTTGTCATATGGACTATAGTCTGCCAATAAACCTTTTCATTCATTTATATATATATATATATATATATATATATATATATATATATATATATATATATATAATATATATAATATATATATATATATATATTATATATATATATATATATATATATATATATACACACAGTGTTTTGAAAGTCTAGCCCCCATAGGAACTTGAATTTACTTATTAATTTTTGGTTGCTACAATAGATATTCAAACTGGTACAATACCATAGCATTGGTTACTTATTACTTACTTTCTGAAAATCATTCTCATAAATTTCTAAAGCCTTCTTGCACTGGGAAATGGAGATCCCTGTTTTCTTCCTAAGTTTAGACAATAAAAGTTTTTGCACAGCATCCAAGCTTGAACTGGTTTGAAAATATTGGGCATAACTTGGAATGAAGGGAATCTGTAAGAAGAAAGAGGAATAAAGCTTAAAGTTAATATGAAGTCTTAGGTTGAATAATTTATTATTTGATTTAGACTTTTAGGTAATATAGAGGTTTTTGGGGGGGACACCCTGTATATATATATATTATATATATATGTGTGTGTGTGTGTGTGTGTGTGTGCAAAAGTCGTGCATCATAGGAATTTTCAGTGTTGATTATATATATTTTTTCTTTTAGATAGGGGATGGCTGCAAAATTAACAATAGATGAGAGGGTGAGCTTGCTTTTAATGTATGGAATACCAAGTACAACAAATCGATGAATCGGTACTAGGCATGGGAATGAGGCCAAGCAGGTTGAGGCCTTCAGAAATCCATGAGGCCAAGGATATACATTTGTCAAAGGCCTCAAGATTGTTAGGCTGAAGATATTTGCACCCAGAGGTGTGATATTTGGATGCAAATAACGAACGCAGTATTTGCACCTCTGGGTGCAGATACTCACTTCAAAATCTTTTACAAATAAGCTCCTCCATGCTTTGGGAAGGCTCAACAATCTAGTTTAGCCTAGGCCTAAAGCTCTTCCAAAGGTAACCTACCATAGCCTCACACTAGCCTGTACAGTATCTCTTCTTTTTTTGAAATCTACAAGAAAAAGCAAGATTCTGCTCAAAATTAATAAACAAAGACAGAGCTCATTTCACTTACCTAATAAAAGGGAATTATTAAGCACGTTCATCTATCACATGCAGCCACACCACAACAGTGACAGGCTGTGTTTTTACACTTGCCAGAACAAGATTTCCTGGGTACCATACATTAAGCCCAATAATGTTTTATTTCTCATTTTAATATACCTACAATAATTCAAGTATTTATGATAACATAGAAAGTTATGATGTGAAGATGATCAAGTGAAATATTTCAAAATTGAATTAGCTCACTGAGTATTGATTGTATAATTTATGAATGGTTACAATTATTAGCAACTCTAGCGAGCATTGCAAACAGAGCTACATTTGGAGATGCCTTATTTTTTTTTAAGTTTTGCATTTTTATGCATCTTCATAATGAGAAATTGTAGTCTTGAAGTCTACTAGAGATCGTTAATGTAATTGTAGCTTGTACTGTATGTGAAAGATGTTTCTGATGTACAGTAGGCCTATAGATATGAAGTTTATATCATGCCATTGCTATATAATTATATATATGATAATATAATAATGATAATACTAAGAATATATTTGCACCTGATATTTCAACATGTTATATATGTAATTTGATTCAAGAGTATATTTGCACCTGATATTATCCATTATCAGACATTTTTAAAGTTATATGTATAATACTTTATATTATTAAAGTAAATGAAAAAGCCAAAAAATTATTTGCAAATAAAATAATATAACAATTTACATCTCGGTTATAATGCCGATATTAGCAAAATTATTGTTTGCATCCAATATTATATATTCATTTCAAATCACATTATTTAGAAGTTTGTGTTACAATTTATGATGGGTGAAAAACAATTATTGATACTAGTAGCTAGTTAATAAAAGTAGTTATCAGTATACCAGGTGGTATTCTTCTCTAGTTTGGCCTATTTTTTGCTATAGAAATAGATACTGTACAATAGTTTATACACATAAATAAAACACACATTATATGAGCTCAGTTCAACTGATGAACCAGCTGATAGATTGCTTTCCCACACTAGTTTTGCTACATTAAGTCAACTGGGCTACTGCTAATAGATCAAAGCATGTTATACCTTAATTTAGATTGTTTTAATCTCAAAAATTACCCATTTTCATTGCATTGAAACTATGGAATGATTTAAATGTTGATATAAAAAATATTGTGAATGTAAATTCATTTAAAACAAAGTTGAAATCCTGATGAATAATGGCATACTAATAAAAATCTAGGATTAATGTACATTACTATTTTTTATTCATTTCTCATGTGCAATCGAGGATTAAAGAGACATTACTCGTGATTGTTCAGTTCTTAGCTATCTCTTATGTACACTATAATATTCATTTCTTTCTATGGTATAATACCTTCAATAATGACTTTGGATTTGTCATATTGATAATGATAATTTAAGATTAATACATACTTTAACTCTTAATAATAATTATTTATTTATTTATTATTAATTAATAACAACTTTTATTTTTAATAAAAGCCCAGTATAGCCTAAAGCTTAAGGGCCAAATTAAATTAAATAAATAGTCCAGCTTCACAATTATTTATGTCATTGTAAAACCAATGTATTTATTTTATTAATAAACGTTATTCAATTCAATACTCTATTTTTATTAGTATTCCATTATTAACCTCTCTACTACCAAGGTTTTTCACATCTACCTATTACCAAGGGGAGTAACTAAGTTACCCCACAGCTTTTTTGTTAGAACTATTTATATACTATATATACAAACTCTATTCTGTCTTGAATATATCACGTATTACTTTAGCAAACCATTATTTACTGCTTACAATATGTACATTTTACAAAAACATCCTCTACTCAATGAATTTGACAAACAGGTTTCTTCCAGATAACACACACAAGTCTAGTTTTTTATCTCATTGTCTAGGACAAATTGCCCAAATATTTCTCTTTCAAAAATTAACAAAGAAAATTCATCTATTTGCCTGTCTTGGAAAGATTAAGTAACAAATACAGTTTATCCCCAATATCCATTGTTAATTGGTTCTTTGAAAACACACTGGATAATGAAAAGATAATGGATAACAATTTCCCATAGACCCAATGATATAAATGAGGGTTACATTCCCAGGTCCCCAGGTCCTAAGTATAAAATGCCTTTAATATCTCCCCTCAAACAACGACTTTCTAAATTAAGCATGTCCAATTCCTTTAATTGTTCACTGTATTCCAATCTTCTTGAGTAAGGAATAAGTTTGGTTGCCTCAGTTCCACAACTCCAAGCGTATCTATATCATGCTTATGGTGAGGGAATCAAGCTTGAATGAAGTATTTTAAGTGAGACCTAACAAAATTTATCTAATCTACAGCTGACTTCCTTACTTTTTAACTAACATTCCTCTTAATATTACTTAACATTTTATTTGTCTTATTCCTAGTCTCTAGGCACTGCTTAGAAAACTTTAGATCACTACTACCTATATATAACACCGAGATCTTTTTCCTGCCTAACATCTTTTAATTAGTTTCCTTGCATCTCATCACTAAAGTTTACATTATTTCTGCCAAAATGGAGGACTTTACATTTTTCTACACTGAATTAAATCTACCACTTTTTTTTTAAATATAGGAAGGAGAGGACAAGGGTGAGTGTGCCTGCAAAAATGTCCCCTCATATCTATTAAGACTTTCGTATTAGAATTTTCCATATTTGTAAATTGTAACTGGGGGCAACTACTTTTGTATCACCTGCAAATTTAGATATTTAACTACCTAATCCCTTTGTACTGTAAATCACTTAGATATACAATAAAGAGTAATGGACCCAACACTTTCTGCCACCCTGATTCATGACCACTTAAAATTACTCTGTTTTCTGTTTTCTCTGTCTTCAAACCATTTTTCTAGTCAGTTTATACCTGACTCTGATATCCAGGGTTGGCACCCAAAAACCCAACCCAAAACCCACTGGAATTTTCAGTGGGTTTTGGGGTTTTTGTCAAGATGTTTATTTAAAAATAATTGAAATTTTTCTGATTGCTACATTGTTCAATTGTAGCTAATTAGAATGTTTTGGCATGTTGATTATTTCAAGTAAGCTGACTTATAAAACAATTCTTAAATTATGCAATGTGTAAATAAAGACTATGAAAAATTGAAAAGTTTTAAAAAGGACTTGCACCCATTGTGAACACTATGGGCAATTATTGGATCATTTGACACATTGCTCCAACCATCTTGAATTAAAGTTACAGTAGAATTGACTAAGTCTTTTTTCAGTGAATCCAGTACCTACTTCATTATTCACTTTGATTAGTGAGTCATCAGATAATTTTTTTCTGCTTGGAGGACAATAGCCTGGTCTTAAATTCTGGACCCATTTAATAAATTCTTTATTCTCTACAACTACAAATGGAATATTTGCTGAAACGAAAAATCTGGCCATTTGCAAATCTAGTCGTTCTTTTTGATCTCCAGTTGTTCTAACCACATATGGCATTATCTGACCTTGTGTTTTCTTGGCTGGAGTAGAATGAAAAAATGGTAGGCCCTATGGAAGATTCAGAAGCGGTTGAAGTGAATGAAGTCTCACTACTGTGAATTGTAGTGTCATCATGAACCAGGCTTTCATATGATTTGCTTGAAGAGGGTCTACTCTCAAAACTGCTGTGTCTATGTGTAGGAGGAAGAGTTGCTGATGTAACAGTATTTGTAAGCTCATCCGCTTCATCATCACAAGCCTGTACCCATTTTTTATTGCATCGATCTAAATGATGTTTCACTTGTTCTATTTTTTTCAAAAATACACATCTGCAGTATTTGTACCAAACTCTATTTGGTTGGTCACTCAACATTTCTACTTCATCCCATTCAGCAGCTTTAAGTCTGCCACCAGTATGTGCGGGTCTAACTTTCTCTAGATGATGTTTCACTCTCTCAATTTTTCAAGTGATACTTTCTTTGCAATAATTGCATATAGTACTCTAGTCAGCTGATCACTTAATAAAGTCACCTTGTCCCATTTGCTAGCTTTAGATCTTCCACCTCTATAACTCTTTGGCATCTTAAAAATTTAAATTTGAGTTAGGTCTAAATAAAACTGAAATCTGCTATTAAGAAATAAAGGAAAGATCTAAAATTAAAATGGAGAAAATTCTAATATGTCATATTATCTCTCATATTTGAACTTCTGTGAAATAAAGATGTCTTTTTAATATATATTGTATATTAGATAAATAAATTAATAAAATAATAGATATATTAGGCACAACATAATTATCGAACCTTTCTAAAAAAAAATTCAACCCATCAAAAACCCAAAAACCCAGTTGGGTTGGTTTTTGCCAACCCTGCTGATATCCCATGAGCTTTTAATTTATACTTAAGTCTCCTATGTGGAACCTTGTCAAATATCTTACTAAAATCCAAATCTACCTTATCAGTTACAAACTAAAAAGTATACTTCTGAATCTAAATCCATGTTGGGAACTTGAAGTAAGGTTAAAATGATCTGAATGATCTTGAATACCATTTTTTTTTAATTCTTTCTAGTATTTTTCCTATCAATGATGTTAAACTACAGGCCTATAATTTCCTATGTCCTTTTCACTACCCTCTTTGCAAATGGGTACTATATTTGCTTTTTTCCATTCATCAGGTACCTCTGCATTATTAATAGACATAGCAAGCAAAATAGATCATTACAGTACTTAAGAAATTGCCTTCCCTACTATTTCCCAAGTTTGTCTATAAGAGGCAGGTTGAAATCTCCCATAATTATATTCTACCATTACATCTTTCTTTTATTTCCTGAATTATACTATTATCAACTTCCTGTGTTTGGTTTGGAGGTTTGTAAAATTCACCTATCCAAATGTACTCTTTACTTGACACACAAATATCAACCCAAACTGATTCTACCCTGTAGTCTGATTTAATATTACATTCTGAACTGAAGTTAAATCATTGTATAAGACCAAACTACTTCCATGCCTATGTATGTATCTAGATTCTAGACACTTTTTTTTCAAAATGCATTCAGCCAGTGCTAGACTTTTAAATATTAAGAGTGAGAACTTTACAATTTGGAAATCAAAAATTTGTCTAAAACTATGAGATTTCTGCAGATTCTCAATTCTTGGGGGTGAGTATACTGGGCTTAATGCAACCAAAAGTGCAACAATTGTTCACCAATTCACTTACTATACGTGATGCAGCCTTCATAGAAATCATAGTCATACAACTGTTATTCTTCCTTTGTTTACAAGACTAAGGCTATTTTCTTTTTGTCCAACTGAAGAAGTCAAATCAAGTCTGTCACAGTCTTTTCATCCAAAATTCAAGATCTAACTAGACTAAGTTTAATGAAAAAATTCCAGTTACTCTTCTGTAAACAAACAAACAACATTTCAGACTCAACAGGTACAAACATTATGCAAGTGGTTTGTACAAGGTTAACTAATAGTTGTCTGGAGCAGTGACTATGTAGGCCAATGAAACACTATAAATAATGAGCATACATACAGTTACCTATGCCAATACTTCCAGATTCAAGATTTATGAACTATATCAGTTACCAGTTCACTAACTATGGCTTCTATTATTTTGACTGACTGACTGACTTACTAAGCTTAGTGATAAATCTTTATTTAAATCTAAATAATTCATGTTTAAATATGTATCATACTATAATGCAGGGCTACTTCTAAAACAATTTTAGCGGGTGGGTTTAAAATAGTTTTTTTTAAATTGTATTTCATCACAAATAACAAATCAAATCAAATAAGTTTTATATATATATATATAATTTCGCAAAAAGAAAGTTGAAAAACCATGCGACTATCGGACCTTTAAAAAATGAGAACAGTGATTTATCTGATGATCTAACAGAAGTATCTGAAATATTAAAAGCCCAGTATGAATCATCTTTCAGTATCCCAAAAACTGACAAATTGATATGTGATAGAAACGCGTTCTTTGAAGAAAAACCAAAGGGAAATTATAACGGATTTTGACTTTAACGGATGATATTACACAAGCCATATGGAAACTAAGAACACACTCAGCAGAAGAATTTAGGGCTAAGTTACTCACTTTGCTAGTACCAACATTTGATGGGGACATCGTACAATTCCCATCTTTCATTGAAAAATTTGAGAGTTCAATAGGTAATAAACCTTATATTCCAACTGTTGATAAGTTTAGCTACTTAACTAGTTTCTTTAAAGGTCCAGCCTATAACATGATAGCCTATTTACCAGCTGTGGGTGATTCATATGAAATAGCTATTGCTCTCTTGAAACGTAATTACATTAATAAAGATGAGATTATATTTGAATTATCTCAACAAATTATTGATTTTGCACCCGTAAAAGATAACCATAGTGATATGGAAAATTTTTATTCAAAATTAGAAGCTATTATGGGACAACTGGTTAGCAATGAGATAAATGTTAAAGCTTCATCTTGGATTATACAAAGCGCAGTTCTTAGGTGCCTTCCTTTGAGGGTTAAAGATGTTTTAGTTCAAAAGACAGGAGAAAATTATCCTAATCTTGAAAACATCAGAAAACACTTTCCAACTATCCTAACTAATTTCAAATTGAGAAATAGTTCAATACAAAATAAGACCCAGACTATGGATAAACCAAAGACTGTCCCCAGAGACCAACTAGCTACAGCCAAACAGACAAAACTTGATACTGTAGCATCAAATGTGACCAATTGTAATACACGAACACCTACATTACAGAACTTTAATGTAACTGTTGCCTCAACTTACACACCACATTGCAAATTTTGTCCAAGTGATGAACACAGTAGTACTGGGTGTGGCAAATATTCAGACTAACTCAAGATCTAGAAGATGTGAATAGTTGAACCTATGTAAAAAGTGTACTGGCCAGGGACATTATAAGAAAGACTGTAAAACTAGGTTAAGGTTCAATTGTAAGTTTTGTAAAAGTTCATGACATGTCTCATCAATGTGTGATTCACTGAAGTGTCCAAACAATAATACTCACTCAAAAGATACCTCCTCCAAACAAAGGTAATCAAGAAAATGCCACTTTCATGGGACATTCCATTTGTTCAAACAACGTAACAAAAAACACTGAGGTTCTTTTACCAACTATCACTTTGGACTTAGTGAATGGCGAGGGTAGCACCACTCCAGTGAGATGTCTTATAGACTCTTGTTCTCAACAAACATTTGTTTCGCAAAATGTAGTTAATAAATTGGGTTTGACACCAAACCCGAATGAACAAGAACTCAATATCACATCCTTTGTTAAGGATAACTCAAACAAAAATAGCTATAAGACAATTGACCTGGAACTACATGTAGAAAATGAATTAGAAAAAATTAAAATAGTCATTATTTCAAAAGTAGGACAAAACAAACCATCAATCATTTGAGAAAATAACGCAATATAGCTGATAAATATATCACAAACACAGTAGCTAACATTGAAATGTTAATGGGGGCAGATTATATTCATAGGGGCATAGTGAAGATAGGTAATGGTATAGCCCCTTTGGGTGACCTATCCAGACACAACCTAGACCTAAACCAAAATAGTTCATGACTAACAAATACTATGTGCCTCAACTCAGTCCTACATAACACCTGTAAGAATAGCAACACTTTGAATAATATTATAACAACTGAGAATATTAATTCATCACTATCAAATGAAACTCTGGATGAGGCAATTCAAACTTTATGGTTGCTAGAATCTGTGGGTATACATGACACAACTCAAACTTCAGAAGATCAGTTAATGGTAGAAAGATTTGAAGACACCATTCAGTGCAAAGACAATAGTTATTTTGTTGAGTTACCTTGGAAAATAAATTGTCCAACTTTAAGAGATAATCTCAAAGTAGCTAAAGGACATTTATATAAAGTAATGAAAAAGCTCAAACAAGATAATACAATTCAAATGTACAGTGATGTCTTCAAAGAACAGCTACAGAAAGGCTTCATTGAAGTAACAAATAACCCTTTTAAAAAAGATGGTTGTCATTATTTAACCCACAGGGGGGGGTTTATCGACAAGATGCCCCGACAACAAAACTCATAGTAGTACCTATATAACTGTAGCCTCAAAGACAGTGATAAACACAGTTTGAATGATTGCATGATTGAGGGTCCTAATCTCATTTCTGACCTTGTGAAGATCTTACTCAGGTTCAGGTTAGATAAATATGCCTTACAAAGTGACATTTCAAAGGCATTTTTGAGAATAAATCTTAAAAATGAATATGACAAGAACCAACTTAGGTTCTTATGGTTCAGGGATCCATTTGATTTGAATAAAAGGTTCATAACCTATAGATTCAATGTTGTGTTATTTGGAGCCAATTGCTCACCTAGCCTCTTAGCATTGACAATTAGACATCATTTGAACCAGTTTAATAACTCTTTTAACACTAAACTTCCTCAAGGAACATTTTTATGTAGATAATCTAATAGGCTCAACATCAACAAAATCTGAATTATCTGAGGTCTATGAACACACTCAAAACATTATGTAACAAGGTAACTTTGAACTTAGAGAGTGGATTTCAAATGATGCGGATTTAAACAAAGATTTTAAAGGATAATAATAGTCTTACTGAGCCATCAGACAGAGTTAAAACTTTAGGTATGAACTGGTATTGGGATGCAACTTCTAACAGTCATGATTCAATCTGTACTAAAGGTTTTAAACTTGAGGAAGCAAACACTAAAAGACAAATATTATCAGAGGCTTCAAAAATTTTTGACCCCATAGGTCTATTGCTGCCAGGGCCACCGCTTCCATTAGGCGAGGTTAGTAAATGCTAAGGGCGCCAAAGATCTGGGGGGCGCCAGCACCTCCCGCCCTGTGCACATCTGATAGTATTATGTAAGAACAACATGAAAAAAATAATGAAGGAATGAGAAGCATAGACAAATGATGAAATGTTGTACGACGTATGTACACCAGTTTAGCTTGACTGATATTTACATAATTAACTTATTCATCTTATTGGGTCATTATAGAACTTTTACTATCATGACCTTTAACCCTTTAGGGGTGGGAGTCATAAATAAGCGATTTAAAAATGTTGCGCGCACAGACGGGAGTCGTCAATAAGCGACTCAGGGGTCATTCTCTGTCAGATCAACCAAAAAAAATTGAAATTAACACCCTCATCTCTCATATTTTGCTGAAATTTGGTTTATAGGGAGTTTGTGAGCCCTGAATCCATTTCTGAAATTATAAGGTCAATCCGACCAACGGTTCAAGAGATATGACCTCGGGCAATTTGAGGTCACTCGCGAGGTTACTAACATTTGGCGAGCCATAACTTGGGTAATAATTATCATAATTATATAAAAGTATATATATTTAGAATCAGAAAACGACAAGGAATCCAAATATGCAAGTTTTAGAACTCTAGGTTGAAAAATAAAAAAGTTACACTGTAACCAAAATTTGAGGTCACGATTTGACCTCTGGGGTATCAAATGAGAATTTTTTTTTTAAATGTAAAAAATGAAGGCATAGGCATTGGCTATTAGAATCAGCAAAAAAAAGTTTGTTTATGTTAGTATTTTTCATGTAACTAACTTATAAGTGAACACCATATTCATAAGTTGTGCGTCAATTCTACCTATTTTTTCACACAAGCTCATAATTTGACCTATAGAAATTAAAATTACATTTTTTATAGGTATAAAAAACAAAGTCAGAGTTCTTGACTAATAGAAACAATCATAAAAAGTTTGTTTATGTTGGTACTTTTCATGTAACTAACTTATAAGTGAACACCATATTTATAAATTGCTTGTCATTTCAAGGAATTTTTATATCTTAGCTATCAATTTGACCTCAAGCTCCAAGAATTTAATAAAAATTGTATTTCACTGCTAATCTACACTGGCAATAATAGTTATAATAGTGAAAGGGGAAGACTAAGCTCACATGTAGCCTAAACAAACCTGTTGAAACATGTTGCTACTTGTCTAAGTGCAGAATCAACAGAGATAGTTGCAAAATTCCTTGTCTACAGGTTAGTACAGTTCCAGCCAGCACTGTGGGTGGCTGGTGGGTATGGTGTTTTAATGAGCCTCAGAGACTATCAAGGCCTAAAATATTAAGTGTGTATAGCTATATATTTTCTAAAAAATATATATTACCTAATTGTAAATCCTATATCTTTACAGATCAAAATACAATGGTTCGGCACTTGAAATACTGCCAGGACCCTATTCAAAAACACAAGAAACGCATAACAATCAATCTTAGAAAAGTGACTGATGTACTTGTTGAAAAATGTGCTGGAAGAGTGAAAAAAGACTCATTGTTGTGTGTGAACTGCTGGACACTGATAATGAAAAACCCCACTATACTTAGTACCACTGAAAACAACGAGTCTGAGCAGGATTCAAATGAATCATCTACTATCAGTGGCTTGAGTAACATCTCTTCAATTCAAGATCTGGACAATGACAGTGATTGCTTGATAAAGGAAAATCCTTCAACTTCAGTTGAACCAGTTCTAGCATTTCTGGACCAAACACCAGTTAAAAAAAGTAAGTAATAAATTAATATAATAACTTATACTTTACTACAAGGTCTGTTTGATCTACTATATAGCCAATTATATAGCATTTAAGGTACTATAATTAATATTTAATTACTAATATTCAGGTGTGTGAAACCTTTTTTTCTGTTCTTTTCAGAAGGGCTGTCAATAAGCCAGAAAAAGCGCAAGGCTCGTGGTAAGCTATCATCTGCTCAGAAACACCTGAAGGAGAGGCTAGAACTCAGTTATGGTGTTCAAATTACCGAGGAGGTAAGTGATACTTCAAAACCTGAAACTAAATCTGAAAAACATCTAGACAAATTAATGAATGAATTGAAACAGTCATTCCTGGAGAGCAAATGTCACCATCACAAACTACAAATATTGACACTCTCACCATACACAATTGAAAAAACAGCTAGTTTCTTTCAAACTACAACATACATGGTGAAAAGAAGCCGTTCACTTAAATCAGAACATGGAATCCTTCTGAAGATTCCACTAATGAGCAAAGGAAAAGTGATATCTGAAGAACACAAAGATATAGTTAGAAGATTCTATGAGTCAGAAGAGGTTAGTCGTATGTGTCCTGGCCAAAAGGATTGCGTGAAAGTTATCAGTGCTGAAGGTGCAATGAAGGTGCAAAAATGATTGGTCCTCGGGAATTTAAGAGAGATGTTTGAATTATATAAAAATGATGAAAAGAATCCCAAAATAGGATTTTCCACATTTGCAAAATTACAGCCATCATATTGTGTGCCTGCCGGTAGTGGTGGGACTCATTCTGTCTGTGTCTGCACATACCATCAAAATCCAAAATTGCAGCTGGCTGCATTGGGAGAAAGAGGTCTTTCATACAAGGATCTTATGGATTACAGTGTCTGCAGTACAGAAAGAGAGACTTGCATGATGCAACTTTGCAATGATTGCCCAAGAGAAGAGGGTGTCCTGGATTTTCTTGAGTTACTTGACAGTGTGAAATCAGCTCCAAATGAAATATCTTACAAGCAATGGGTGACTGTTGACCATTGTACAATGGTTGATAAGGTGGAGCCACTTCATGAATACTTATCATCCCTAAGCATGAAAATATCCCGCATGGTTCGTCATCACTTTGTTGCTCAGCAACAATCACAGTACTTCAAGCAGTTGAAAGAAACACTACCACCTCAGAGCAAGGTAGTTATAGTAGGTGATTTCTCTGAGAATTATTCTTTCATTGTCCAGGATGCTGCCCAAGGGTTTCACTGGGACAATTCACAGTGTACAGTTCACCCTTTTGTCATCTATTATAGATCATCTGCAGACCAGGAACTTAGCCATTTTAGTGTCTGTTTCTTATCTGCATCACTAAAACACAACACTATAATGGTTTACTCATTCATATTGAAGCTTATGACATATGTTAAATTCAGATGCCCACAATTGAAGAAGGTGCACTATTTCTCAGATGGATGTGCTGGCCAATATAAGAACAGATACAACTTCACAAATCTCTGTTACCATGAAGAGGATTTTGGTCTGTCTTGTGAATGGCACTTCTTTGCTACATCCCATGGCAAAAATGCATGTGATGGGATTGGAGGAACAGTGAAAAGAGCTACTGCTCGTGCCAGTTTGCAGAGAACTACAGAGAGGCAAATTCTTACACCAGAACACATGTTTCAGTTTTGTGAAGAAAACTTGAGCAAGAAGATAAATTTTTTCTTTGTAACTACAGCTGATTTGAAAGATGCAGAAGAATGGTTGGAACATCGATTCAAGGATAGTAGGGCTATTCCTGGAACTCAGAAATATCATAGATTTGTTCCCCTAAACAAGGAAGAACTGATGGTGTATCCCATTTCAAGTGGCATTGGAGAAAAGAAAAGAATAAGGAAAAGTCATTTTACTAATGAACCTGCAATGCTTGGTAACCTAAAATGTGTCAAACCAGGAGAGTATGTTGGCTGCATTTATGACATGCAAGTTTGGTATGGAATTGTGGAGGAATATTGTGAAGAGTTTGATGATTTCACTGTGAACTTTCTACATCCCTCTGGGTCATCAGGATCAAGTGCATATTATTATCCATCAAACAAGGATTCATGTGCAGTGCCAGGACATCATATATTAACTGTAATGAGTTGTCCTACCCTAAGAGGAGGCAGCAGAATTCAATACATTTTTCCACAAAAAGAAATTGATGAGAGCATCGAGCATGCAAAAATTGTATTAGGCTAGCACATGAATCCTCTAAGTAGGTCTTCCCCTTTCACTATTATAACTATTATTGCCAGTGTAGATTAGCAGTGAAATACAATTTTACATTTTTTGCCTTTGTTTTTATATCTATAAAAAAATGTAATTTTAATTTCTATAGGTCAAATTATGAGCTTGTGTGAAAAAATAGGTAGAATTGACGCACAACTTATGAATATGGTGTTCACTTATATGTTAGTTACATGAAAAATACTAACATAAACAAACTTTTTTTTGCTGATTCTAATAGCCAATGCCTATGCCTTCATTTTTTACATTTAAAAAAAAAATTCTCATTTGATACCCCAGAGGTCAAATCGTGATCTCAAATTTTGGTTACAGTGTAACTTTTTTATTTTTCAACCTAGAGTTCTAAAACTTGCATATTTGGATTCCTTGTCGTTTTCTGATTCTAAATATATATACTTTTATATAATTGTGACCATTATTACCCAAGTTATGGGTCGCCAAATGTTAGTGACCTCGCAAGTGACCTCAAATTTCCCGAGGTCATATCTCTTGAACCGTTGGTCGGATTGACCTTATAATTTCAGAAATGGATTCAGGGCCCACAATCTCCCTATAAACCAAATTTCAGCAAAATCTGAGAGATGAGGGTGTTAGGCACTGGTTGATCTGACAGAGAATGACCCTCAGCTTATTTACGGCTTAATATGAATTCCAGGAGTCGTCAATAAGCGAATAACTGTTTTTATGTGACATATGCCCTTCTTGCTTGGAAAAACCAGTAGATATGTCCTTTTTGCATGCATATTTTAGCACTTTTGAGCGTTCTGATTTGTTACTACATATGCCTTGCTTTACTCGCTGTTTTGATTGGTCATGACACTTTCTTGAACTGTGAAATGATTTTATAATTTTATAATAAATATATGTATTAGCAAATTAAAATAGATCAGTAAGGCAAATAGTTTCTTCAATATGGTACCTTGATTACTTTGTGGGCAAACCCAATCGTGAAGTGGGAGGCGGGTGGGGACGCCAGCTACAGTCCTGCTAAGGGCGCCAAATAGGCTGGTGCCAGACCTGATTCCTGCCTTCAATAATAAAATCAAAGATTCTCCTCCAAGAAGTTTGGAGGACAAATGTTGGGTGGGATAATCCAATAACAACTGAAGATCAAAAATCTTGGAAGAAGTTAGCTGCTAATTTAACAAAAATGCAGAACATTAAAATACAAAGTTGCTGTGGGTTTAGGGATAAGCCCCAGAGACTTCATGTGTTTGCTGATGCAAGCACACAGGCTTATGGGTGCTGTGCGTACCTTGTAAGTCCTACAGAAAGTCATCTAATTTATGCAAAAGGGAAAGTTACACCTCTCAAACCTACCCAAACCATACCTCAACTGGAACTATTGGCTGCTGCATTAGCCATTAAAACCATTTCATTTCTTAAGGATGCTTACCATGATGTGAACATGACTGATATCCACATCTGGCTCAACAGTCAGATTTGTCTTGCGTGGATATGGAATGATAGCATTAATAGTAAGAACATCTTTGTAAGAAATAGGCTAAAAGAAATAGCTGAAGCTAATGAAAGCCTACAAGTCAACTTTCACTATGTTCTAACTAAACAAAATCCAGCAGACTTTTCTGACCAGAGGTTTATCCTACAAGTTGTTGAAATCAAATAAAACTTGGTTCATGGGACCTAAGTAGCTCTGTAATACAGACCAGTGGCCTGTGGAACAAGTTAACTTGACATTAAATTTAATCTTTTCAAATGAAAAAATTGAACTAATCACTAATTATAAACATTATTCTGATTTCAGCAAACTTGTCAGGGTCACAGCCTACTGTTTAAGGTTTGCTCACAACTGTTTAACTACAATTAACAAACAGCTAAATAAGAATAATCACAATTATACAGAAGTTGCAACCAAGTACTGGATAGGGCATGCACAACAAAAGGAGTACAATAAAGAGTTAGAATTCTTGACATAAGAACATAAGAAATTTTTATAGTGGGCACACTAGGGGCCACTTCGGCCCATCAAGGTGGCTCCACTATGTAAAAACTACCTGTACATTGGCAATAACCAATTTTTACAAAACTAATTAATTATCAATTTAAAACTAAAGATAGAATATCTGGATCCAGAGGATCAAAGTCATAATAGGCTACTATCCACAAATATGTTACACACTATATCTATTTACAACTAACATGCAAATATATCAAATCCAAAGAATCCAGTCAATTTCATTATGGTACCCATCAATACCAGTACTGTGCCAACCAAAAATAAGTCACGGTCCATATCAATTGCGGACCAAGTCACAATTTACTAATGGGAAACAAACAAAAGAGCCTGTACTATCAGTAGTTGTGGATCTAAACTTGTTCAGAAATGAGGAAGGTCTTCTAAGGTGTAAAGGGAGATTAGACAAATGACAAATCAAAACTGTCTTACAAAAGCAAACATCCAATCCTTTTACCTAGATTTAGCTATCTGACAACATTAATCATCAGACAAACACACAATGATGTACATCATATGGGGGTACCACAGACACTAACTGCATTAAGAAAAACTTATTGGATACCCAAGGGAAGGTGTTGTGGGATATAGGGAGGCATCATCTTGGGTTAGGGGATACTCTCTGTCCTTACACACCCTATTTAAAGAGATTCCTCTGCCGAGCGGTGCCCCCCATAGTACTGTGAGGTATTGAAAAACTCATGATCTTCACTTGCCACACAAACACCTTTAAATGGGAGACTCAAAATGGGTACACACACATTTCTACATTACTGTAGTCTTTACAGCCATACCTACACTTTTCCTCGTAAGTATATATATTGTAATGTATATGGATGTAAATTGTGACTTGGTCCGCAATTGATATGGACCGTGACTTATTTTGGTAAATGTACAGTATTACACCCATCTCCCTTTCAAGGTGAAATTTGTTTTTCCTATGGTTTTTGATGTGTTTTGAACGAATCTGACCTTCAAAACCGTCGGAAATGACTCGTTTTTTAGATAACCCCCCTCCCCCCAGCCGGCAATCGAAAACGAGTCATTTCCGACGGTTTTGAAGGTCAGATTCGTTTAAAACACATCAAAAACCATAGGGAAAAACAAATTTCACCTTCAAAATTGACCTAACCTAACCTAAATCACTTATAGTCTTGTAGGCAGCCCAGGAATCACTATAAATCACAGAGCCAAGCCTAATGTACTTCTGAATGAGTGGAATAAGTGTCCCATTCCGGTACGAAAGTAATTCAAATTCGAAATGGAAGGAGCGCAGTGATTGGGCAGACATGTAACGAACACACAAACGAACGTACGAACACACACTAGATACACACCAAAAAATGTTTATATCAAAAACGAAGCATTTGCGACGGAAAAGCTATAGAAGGAAAGTGTCTTAGAATTAAAAAATCTACTTAATGAATATATAATAATTGCTGGACGTTAGACGGGTGTAATAGTGGAATAATACCCTTATTTTTGGTTGGCATGGTACTGGTTTTGATGGGTACCATAATGAAATTGACTGGATTCTTTGGATCTGATATATTTGCATGTCAGTTATAAATAGATAGTGTGTAACATATTTGTGGATAGTAGCCTATTATGACTTTGATCCTCTGGATCCAGAGATTCTATCTTTAGTTTTAAATTGATAATTAATTAGTTTTAACTTGATAATTAATTAGTTTTAAATTGATAATTAATTAGTTTTGTAAAAATTGGTTATTGCCAATGTACAGGCAGTTTTTACATAGTGGAGCCACCTCGATGGGCCGAAGTGGCCCCTAGTGTGCCCACTCTAAAAATTTCTTATCTTCTTATGAAGGATCACTGTTAAAACAATCCTGAGTGAGTGTGTCTCATGTAGGCTATTCATGCTAAACCCTATAGGAAACCAAATCCTCCTGCTTTGCCAGAGGAGAGAGTTACTCTCAACAGGCCCTTTGGTACTGTAGGGCGTGTAGGCCAGTGTTGCCATTTCTACAGATTTATCTGTGCATCTACAGATTTTATGCTTTGTTTCAGATTTTCAGATTTTTACCCCAAAATGGGCGAAATCTACAGATTTCTAAAATTTATGATTTTTTTTATGCTTCTTTTCAGATTTTCCTTCAAAATGGGCAAAATTTGCCGATTTCTAAGATTGAGGTTTTTTTTTACTAACCACTACGGACGACACTGGATATTACAGTAATATTACTGAGTTTCTCCATGAGAACCAACAAATTATTTTCGTGCGCCACCTGTCAGTAGAGAGTGGCAACATAACATAAACACGCCACACTCAGCTGACTGTGCGTCGGTTCTTACTAAGTCATCAACAAAACACACTGCTAAAGAAAGCAAAGGGTGGAATCTACAGTACAGATAAATAGCCCTGTTGTTGTTAATGATAATGTTCATTCCATAATTCCAGTACAGCACAAAATTATGTATTTTATTGAATTCCTTTTTCCATTTTTGTATATATGCATCCTTATTTTGTTGCTCTATACTTGTTCTTTCTATTTGCTGCTTTTTGTCTAGATCATTCTTAAACTGGCCTATAGACGTAGCTTGAATAGTATTCTGGTTTAAAATATTCAGTTTATCTACCTTTCATTCACTAAATTTTGTGTTTAATTGACCATTTTTGTATTTCTGTTTGGAATTATGAATATTATTGTATATGTTACTTACAAAAATAAACTTTAAAATCAAATGGTAGTTTACAGATTTTGTCTACAGATATTTTTATTGAAACTACAGATTTCTACAGATATTTTGACACCAATCTTCAGATTTTCATTATTTCTGGATGGCAACGCTGCTGTAGGCATTGACTATACAGGAGCATTGACTGTAGGGATGATTGACACTGAACCAAAAATGTACATTGTACTGTTTACATGTGCTGCCTCACGAGCTGTTTATCTGGATGTTGTGGAGGACCTTACAGCAGAATCTTTTGTTGCTGTCTTTAAGAGATTCTGTGTACGACATTCAGTACCCAAGACAGTTTGGACTGACAATGCTACATATTTCAAGGCTGGTGAACAGGTCATCAACGACTTGTTAAGCAACGAACTCACACAATTATATGTACAAAATTCAAACAAAGTGGAAGTATATTCCAGTTGCCTCTCCTTGGTATGGTTTTATCTGGGAGAGGAATATACAAACAGTAAAGAATTGCTTGAAGAAAGCAATTGGTAAAAAACAGATACACTTGTTTGAGTTGCTCACTCTCCTGGCTGAGATTGAGAACATCATCAACAATAGAGCACTCACTTATGTGAGTGACAACATTAATGACCCGGAACCATTAACTCCAACTCATTTGATTCGGGGAGAACAAGTTAGTCTCCTGCCGGACTACAATATAGACTCTTCAGAAGACCAAAACTGGACTCAACGACATGATGAACTCCAAACTAAGTTACAACACTTAACTAGAGTTAAAGCTCATTTCATTAAACAGTGGAAAACTGAGTACTTGATGGGTCTAAGGGAGACACATAAACAAATGACTAAGAAGGATTGGTCTGACACAATTAAGGTAGGGGACCTTGTTCTCATACATGACAGTACTCCAAGACAATACTGGCCTCTGGCTAGAGTTTTGGAACTCAGACCAGGGGCAGACGGGGTAACAAGAGTGGTCAAATTAAGGACTTCAACGGGTGACACAACAAGAGACATTTCTCTTTTGTACCCCCGAGAGTCTGGACCCAAAACAATGGACTTTGGAGAGCCCTCTCCACCGACAGTAACAACTGGAGACACTGAACTTCCAGTAACTATTCCCTTGACAGTAGGAGCGGTAACGCATCCTACTACAACATTGACAGACACAAGATCTCAGCGACAAACAGCGTTAAAGGCGCGACTAGTTTTACAACAAAAAATAGATGCTGGGGAATTGTAATTTCATCTTCTAATTTTCACTTTTCCTTTTCTTATGGTAAAGACCATGGACAGTTTCATCCTATGGATGTATATTTTCTCTTCTAATTAAATGCTACATCTTCTCCATGAGAAGGTGAGGATAGTCACTGTTAATCAGATTAACAGGCATTTACAGTCAAATAATTAGCTAGTCTACACTCAGACATAAAAATTGGTGACAATGATACCAAGATTTTTATCTCCCGGGGCCCCCAGTATATGGAAAACTGATGTGTGGGTAGTTGGGAGGTAACGAAAATGGTTCACTGAGTAGGTAGGTAGTTAATCTAACAATTATTAAATTCCTTTTATGTCAATAACTGGGTGGATGAAACCAATTGGTTGCCCACCAGAGTTATTCTCCACACTAGTATTTATATACTGTGTGACAAGAGCGTGCTCGGTAATAGATATACATTACCGATCAACCAACCGAAAAAAAACCAAGAGGACGCTGGTGGAAAAAGCCCCGCGAAAAAGGGACAAGGGAGAACGAAAACGAGGAACGGGGCGAGAAGACGGAACGGGAGAAGGGAGAAGAAAAAACAACGGAAAAAAAAAAGATCCCCACCAGCAAGTACGCTCTCAACAATTAAACAAAAAGGGAGAGGGACTCTCTAATAACACTCAGTAAGTGATCAGTTGTGTTTTTTAGCCCAGTTAATTAAGGGACATACATTAAGCTGGGTCAGACAAATTAGGCCTACATTGTGGTCTAAGACCTAGCATCAACTCATAGCTTAACAAAGGTGAAGGTAGATTGCCCTAACCTAATTTGGTGAGGAATCCTACTGTGGACCTCAATTACTCTGCCCGCTCTGGACCATTTCCTGAATCTCTAGGCTGACCCCTACAAGGCTAGACTTAATCTACTCTATAGTTAGACTGGAGATATGAATTGGGGACCAATTCATAGAGAGCATTTTTCACAGGCTACCTAAACTAGAGACTAGGTTACGCACCTCACCCTTCAAATAACTAACGTCTTCAACGTTAGTATTGGTTCGGCTTTCGTCAACCGTAGCCCTACCCTGCCCTCATCAAGCGTTGCAAGTCTTTCCGTTACCTCACGTACACTGCGTTTTGTGTCAACTATTTCCTTCCTTAACTCGCAAAAGAAACAAACTGATCTCTCGGTAATCGCCATAGGACCGCCGTTATAATCTTTAAAATCCGAATACTACCAGTTTACCCAACACCTAACAAACGACGCTTTCTGCGACGGCATCGCGTAGTTAAAATTAGTTTATAACCGTCACAAGTTTAAGTTAAATTAAGCCGGCACGCTATGAAAATTCTAAATCGCTAAAACCACTAATATTCAATTTACTTAACTATTACAATGTGAATATAAACACAAGTATATAAAATTCAAAAACTTTCCAAAAGTAAAATTATTAGTAATATGCAAAAGTAGAAGCAATATCAGAGAAGCTCAGGAAATGCGTCCGTTCAGTACAGAGTCCGGCTGAATGCCGAATGCAGAGCCAGTTTGCCGAATTCAGGCCCCTTAGCCCCCAGCCCCCCGGCTCGTACGCCTATAATATATATATATATACAACTGCAAAGAACACGCAGTATAAATAACGTAAAGAACGACGCTTGTATAGGAGATATTCCGCGCAAGACGAGAAAGAGAAAACAACAAATGAAAAAATGAAGTACCACCTGGGAATCGAACCCGGGATCTTCCGATTGCCGGTCAGACGCGATAACCACTACACCATGGACTTCACTCTTCCAAATGCCGTAATTCCTCTACATACTCGCAGAAACCAATGCCCCAAGGGGGCACCTCCCGCTTTGCCGTAACATTATATACATTCAACTGCAAAGAACACGCAGTATAAATAACGTAAAGAACGACGCTTGTATAGGAGATTTCCGCGCAAGACGAGAAAGAGAAAACAACAAATGAAAAAATGAAGTACCACCTGGGAATCGAACCCGGATCTTCCGATTGCCGGTCAGACGCGATAACCACTACACCATGGACTTCACTCTTCCAAATGCCGTAATTCCTCTACATACTCGCAGAAACCAATGCCCCAAGGGGGCACCTCCGCTTGCCGTAACATTATATACATTCAACTGCAAAGAACACGCAGTATAAATAACGTAAAGAACGACGCTTGTATAGGAGATATTCCGCGCAAGACGAGAAAGAGAAAACAACAAATGAAAAAAATGAAGTACCACCTGGGAATCGAACCCGGGATCTTCCGATTGCCGGTCAGACGCGATAACCACTACACCATGGACTTCACTCTTCCAAATGCCGTAATTCCTCTACATACTCGCAGAAACCAATGCCCCAAGGGGCACCTCTCGCTTGCCGTAACATTATATACATTCAACTGCAAAGAACACGCAGTATAAATAACGTAAAGAACGACGCTTGTATAGGAGATATTCCGCGCAAGACGAGAAAGAGAAAACAACAAATGAAAAATGAAGTACCACCTGGGAATCGAACCCGGGATCTTCCGATTGCCGGTCAGACGCGATAACCACTACACCATGGACTTCACTCTTCCAAATGCCGTAATTCCTCTACATACTCGCAGAAACCAATGCCCCAAGGCAAAGAGGTCCCAAAAATATAGCTTCCCTCACCAGCTATCTGCAAAGCAGATAGGATCTCACCCACCATACTGTGAGGTAACAACAGGAAACAGTATGTTGTTCCTGTGCGTGAACTGAAAGGTGTCAAAAACTCACATTCCCCTAAGGGGATGATCCACATTTAAATTATATTATAATGCATTCATCTACAATACATTCATAAAAACGTGAACCAGTAGCGTACCCTCATTACCACGATCTTTTCTGCAGTGCTGCTACACAGTGTTGCCAGATTAAAGAAGGGTATATTCGATATATACTGTATATATATATATATATATATATATATATATAATATATATATATATATATATATATACACACATATATATATATATATATATAACAAAAAGAAAACTATGTTTTATGAGAGACAAAGTTCTACTGAGCACAATGGTATAAAATTTATCGTAGTTGCCTGAAAATTGTGGATTTTATGGGCAATTTTGAAAAAATGGTGTAAAGCGTTTTATGGACTTCAGTAAATTTTCGACTTAGTCTCCTTTGGGGATTTAGCCAGTGGAGGGTACGTGCCCCATAGGCCCACCTCTGGATCCGCCCATGTATATCATTGGTTAGTTTATGCAGCGGTGCTATCTAGTGTACGATCTCTATGTGTGCATGGCGTAATTGTAGAGCTAGCTTATATATTCTCTTTCCTGTAAAATTTCTGTGGCTACTTTACCAGGGTCAAGGTAATTTTTTAAACCTTTTTCCGTACCCGCCTCTGGCGTGGAGGGAGCGGAGGGTGGGGAGAGGGCCTTATGCTTTTCTATCCATTTTTCTACTACTGTTAGAATAGATTAAAAATGAATCAGTTTAATAACAGGAACTTCCCCGAATGGACCGAAAGATCTTTGAGGGTACTCTTGTTCTTGTAACTCTCTCTCTCTCTTTACTGTAAACTTGATACCTAAACTTTCAAGGTAAGTTGTACTGGAACTTTACAATACTTTTAAAAATACTTCTTTGCTCTCACAAGTGAGAGTACAGAGCCCGAGCTCTCTCGTTTCTTAATGACATTTCCCAGATTTTTCACCTTGTGATTATTTATTAAAATGAGAGATATCAAAGTGTAGTGAAAATGTCGTATATGCTACTTGAAAGTGGAAATTTTAAATTTTAAAATAAGTCCTAACTGGGTGTTGTTGACTCACATTGTAAATTAAATGTTATATTTTAATTTAGAATTGCATAACTTTTGGGACACCCTGTATGCATTCTCTCTCTCTCTCTCTCTCTCTCTCTCTCAGTAATTCAAAGTTGATGGTCTATACGTGTTGAAGTTTAAAATAAAAAAAAGACCTTTTTCATTTTTTTAAACAAGTGCAATTTTATTAAAGGCGTTTGTTTTTCTTTAAAATTTTAAAATTATGAGATAGGATGACAGTTAGTCCTCAACCCTCGAAGCTGTCCGACCATCTTAATCTGAGGGAAGACAGGAGATCGCGATGAGTTGTCGGTCCCACTGCATCATCTTCACTCGTGTGGGCAACATGTGGAATCCTATAAATAATCATATAAAATGTAAGCACAATCCTTACTACTGCTCTTAATTCTACTTATATTAGCTTTAAAGTATAAAATATGATATTTTCATCAATTAAAAACACAAAATGAAAGACTTAGAAAAATATGTTTCACTACCTCTACAATAATTCAGATACTGTGGAAGTTTTTATTAGTTCAGAGGCGTATGATTATATTTATAAAGAACCTAAATTAGTCTCTTTACATTCTTACTTGACGTATATCTACAGTAACTGAGACGGAAACAGGATACCTGGAAATGTGCTGTTAACACATATAAGATAACTTACAATGGAAAAACATTTATTTCGTTATATGATTTATGAACGAGATTTTAAAATATATAAAAGTGCCATTATAAGCCATGTGCTTTACAGGTTTACTGATACATGGTGTTATGTCAGATTCAATGTTATCAGTTATTTTAGTGACAGTAAAAAAAGATAAGAAGGGTAAAGTTAATAGTAAGGTAATTATACTACGGTAGGTCAATTGCTTTGGCCAGTATTATGTCTAAAATGTTTGAATACATACTAACTCAGAATTGAATGTTATTTGTATACTAGCGATAACAAATTTGGTTTAATTAAAAAAGAATCATGGTACCGACATGTTTATATATGCCCTGAAAGAGATGGTCTGTAAATACCAAACTTTAAGTGCAAATGTCTTTTGCGTTTCTTGGTTGCATCTAAAGCATATGACCATGTTGATCATGACAAATTATTTATGAAACTTGTAAATCGTAATGTTCTTGGTTAAATAGTTTGTATTTTAATATTCTGGTATAATCACCAGACAATTATTTAAGATAGAGTGGGGTCATTTGAGAGTCATTTTCTGTTACCAGTGTTGTCTAGCAGGGAGGGGATATTATCTTCCTACTTATTCAATGTATATATTGATAATCTATTTGATGTATTGAACACTTGTAAAGTAGGTTGGTATCTAGATACAAAAATTGCTAATTATCTGATGTATGCAGATGATCTAGTTCTTATTTCTTCATCTGTAAAAGGACTTAGCACACTTTTGAAAGTTATAGGATGTTATAGGAATCATGCCATAAAATATACTGTAATCCTAATAAAAGTTATATTATACTCATAATTGTGAGGACCAAGGACTAAAAGTATACGAAATTTCCTGAATTTCGACTGAATGATATGGTGCTGTCAAAAGTGACCCACACAAAGTATCTGGGCCACATACTAACTGATGATCTTTCAGATAACTGTAATATTATGAGATAATGTAAACAATTATATGCTCATGGAAATACTTTGATTTGAAAATTTCACGTGTGTGCAATAGATGTTAAGGTGACTTTGTTCAAAACTTTTTGTCCCAGTGTATACAGTTCACTTGTGGTGGTGCTACAGGATCTACAGCGTGATAAACAATGATTGCCCCCCCCTGCACAGATGAAACTAATAGAGGTACAAAAAACTGATTGTTGCATCTTTTAGATAATTTAATTCTACGTCTAAACAAAACCACTCAATAGTTGGTATTGCCTCCTTGTGCTTGGCGGACGGCTTCAAGTCGGCAAGGGTAGGAGGTGAGGAGAGACTCGAAAAGGTCAGTGTCGTACTCAAGATTTCGGAGGATTGTTTCGATGTGCTGCTCCATGGTCCGGCGGCAGAATCGGGTGGCTGGTGGTTCAGCAAGCATCAGGGATTCCACTCGGTTTTTCAGGATGGATCCTGAACGATTCTGCCGCCAGACCACGGAACAGCACATCGAAACAATCCTCCGAAATCTTGAGTACGACACTGACCTTTTCGAGTCTCTCCTCACCTTCTACCCTTGCCGACTTGAAGCCGTCCGCCAAGCACAAGGAGGCAACACCAACTATCGAGTGGTTTTGTTTAGACGTAGAATTAAATTGTCTAAAAGATGCAACTATCAGTTTTTTGTACCTCTATTAGTTTCATCTGTGCAGGGGGGGGGGCGCTAATCATTGTTTGCCACCCCTTATAATATGAGGAAGTTGAATGTGACTTATAACAATATATTTAGGATGCTTGCAAAAACTCCTAGGTTTATAAATGGTGTCCCTTTTAGTGCAAATATGTTGTTGCTTGTAGCCAATAATAGGTAAAGATTCGGTAGAACACATCCACCCAAACTAGTAACTAAAATAGGTTTTTCTGGTGTATTTCATGCTGTTTCAATTGAATCTGACCTTCATTTTTGGCGCAAATGCACCGTTATGGAGATAACCCCCCCTACACACACACACACACACACACACACACAATTTGGACTCCCGTAAGTGGGCAGGGCTTTGAAGAAGAGGGAAATTGTGGGCTAAAAAGGCCAGAATCAATTGAAACAGCATGAAATACATCAGAAAAACCTATTTTCGTCAGTCATATTCACGACAAAAGTAAAGTAACCTAACCTTTCGTTAGTTAGTACACACGTCACGCGACGAGATGACGGGAGGTGGCCGGCGGCAGGTTTGACTAGTGAATAATGGCGCTAAAATTTAATAACTTCGAAAATAAATATCTCGATAAATAGGAATTTCCGCCAAAATTAGTATAGAATAAAGTATTCTTTTTTTTTCCAGCTCTATCTCGCTGTATAAATATCAATATAGAGTTGGTGGATGTGTTCTACCGAATCTTAACCCAATAATATACCTAACTGTGCCAGTGTGATAAGCAATTCTATATATATAGTATTAGGACGGAGTGAAACACAACTTTTTATTTCAAATTTATTTCCCTCACTTGCTTTTTAGTGTATTAGAACATAAAAATGATGTATTCAGTCATTTAATGTTTGTAACTCAAACCATCTCTCGCGTTTTTATATAAAAGCAAAATGGCCATCAGCCGGGTGTCCAGAAATAAAAATATGTTCATAACATAAAAACTAAGTGTTCTATCAAAAAACATAATTGAAGAAAATCGCTTTATAATGCAAAACTATACTTCAAAAACACCGTTGTGCATACATTGTATTGAAATAAAATTGTACCTGGTCTCACTTGGTTGGATGCCGTAAATCAATTACATCTGAATGCGATATAAAACCTGTTCATCTCAAATATTATTAATTTTTCAGGAGAGGCATCAGATCCTTTTTGGTTTCAAGTGAGGAAAGCAGAGAGCGACTTTTTATTCTTGACCTAATAAATCCGTCTCTTGATTCCTGTGATATTACTGATGCTGATGCATCTGTAACCAACTTCACGGCTCTTTCGACGTTCTGTGTGTGAATGGGGTATTGCTCAACTTTGAAACATTTTGTTTCGTACTCAAGCAATTCTTCTCCACACAATTTAGAAGTGAGAGGTGGTTCACTGATATCAATCTTATCCCAAAAGATGATGTCTGTCCAATGTGATGCTTTGAAGTTTAATTCTGGTACTCTAAGTTCTCTGATTTTCCTTGTATTGGCTTCCTTACACTTTCTTGTCTGTATTATTCGATCGATTGCAACTTTACGCAGCTTTTGTTCACTATCTGACAGCATTGATAGAATAATATTTTCCGAGTGAGCAAAATAGGCATTCCGTGATATACGTACAAGGTTGGACAACTTTTAGTATATCTTGGGGTAACAGGTTGAACCTTTTTATCGCATCAAAGATATGTTTGGGTCCATCAGGCAGATACGGTTTAAATTTTATATTGAACCAGTTAGGACCATAGTTTGTTACTATGAACAGAACAAGGCTACGTAACTCTCTGGAGGGATTCTTTTGGGAGACATAATAACGACATAGTCTGTTAGCTAGAGTTAACCATCTAGAGTTGTTAAGGGGACCAGGCTTGAGTTTCTCTAGGCTTCCGTCAACATATCCTTCTCTTATGACCCCAATTATTCTGAACATATATTGTTGATCATTACTTAAATCTTCTATGAGCTCATCTGTGAGAACTGGGATGCTATCTTAAAAGCATTACCAATAGATTCACTGAATGATCTTGGCCCAGTTGTTTTCCCGTCGTATCGCTCAAACAGATGCCTTAAGGGAAGTTCATTTGGATGTAACATACAAATCAGTGATGTAGGTCTCGAGATCGGTCTCGGTCTCGAGACCGATCTCGAGACCCAATTTGCAGATCTCGATCTCGATCTCGGTCTCGGTCTCCGCTATTTAGATCTCGGTCTCGATCTCGGTCTCGACAGACGCGGTCTCGGTTTTTCTCCCCGAGACCTTTCGAGACCTCTCGAGACCGTAATGAAAAATACATGTTATTGGCATACTCAGACACAATTCAGAATGTTTATGAAAGTTTGTAAAAGTAAGGGACTCTAGGTATTCACTAATCAGTCACCCTGTTTTGAGTTGCCACGTTTGTCTTGGGGGGTTGTGGGTCTGGATTTTTTAGGTTAGCGCTACAAAAAAACTTGTCCCCGAATTATATATATATTATATAGATATATATATATATATATTATATATATATATATATATCTTCTGAGCATGCTGATGTTCCTTAAGTGTAATGAGCACCTATCATGCTTTAAATAAATGCACAAGTCAAACTGGGTAGTGGGTACGTTCATTAAACCTTCTGTAACAGATATAAAAGAAGTAAATAAATAAAAAGTACGTGTATATATATATATTCATTTGTTAATTTATAGGCTACACTTTTTGCATTCAACACACTACATCTGAGAAAGTAGTTATTAGTTTATTAATAGACTTAACATAGAGTAATTTCCAGAGTAGTGTAAAACAAATTGAAAGGGCATGAGCTTGGTCTCGATCTCGATCTCGGTCTCGAATTTTAAGGGTCTCGATCTCGGAAGGTAGATCTCGATCTTGAACCTTTGATCTCGGTCTCTATCTTGGTCTCACAGGATCAGGTCTCGGTCTCGGTCTCAGTCTCGGACTTGGTGGTCTCGACTACATCACTGATACAAATGCTCCATTGCAATGGTCGGTTCAGCTTCTGCTCGATGAAATGGATTATGCCACCTTTAGACCCAGCGTTGACATTCGTACTGTCGCACCCTATCACCTGGAGATTCTGGTCTAGTGTCACTTCATTCAAGTAAGCGAACAACAATTCCGGTGCTAGTGTCTTCGAGCAACTGATACAATGAGCAAACCAACCAACATTCAGATACATCACTTGCTTTTCCAGATTTAGGGCTCAAATGGTTAAAGTATTCTCCACCAGGCTCACTCAGTAGTACATAATGTTCTTCAACAATTATATCCGGGAGCCGATCGGCACTCTGACCGTGCCACGCAACAGGCCGTCGACTGCCAGTCTGGCCAACCGTAGACAACCCGCTGCACGGAGATTTGAGGAAGTTTGGCCACCAGCGCGTTGATGTTTTGGTTTGACGTCGCTTCTTCTTCGCGTTGACGTGTCCTGCGCTGGAGGATGCAGCCACTGTCAGAAGCTTCCTCGTCAGCTGCTAACACTTTTTTCACGTTGTTCTAGCTACCTGTTCAGAGTTTTTTTATAAACAAATCTCAGTTTTCTGCTCACAACGGCTCTTTCTAATTTTAAAATTGATTAGTCAAGGAAGGAAGATGTTGACTTCTATTTTGCAGCAACAGTTGATGATATTTATGTTACTTTACTGATTAATGAAAATGATAAAATTATTACACTACTCAAACCAAACAAAAATCCAACAGAACCAGCTTCCTATAGACGGTCCAGTGGTGTAGTGCTGTGGGAACGCGTGGGAACGGCGTTCCCTTACTTTTTTTGGTAGACGGAACGGCGTTCCCTCACTATTTCAAATAAATCCGAACTTACAAATCTCTAACGTCATGAAATTTTAATTCCCACCCCTAGAAGAAATATGAGAAAGAATCATTAACTGTTTCATTTCTTTTAGCTTCGACTGAGGCAATGCTAGCCTATAAAGATCTGGTGAAACAGTCACCACGGCGTACCAGTTGTTAACTTTTTTTTAGTTAATCATTCCAGTTGTTAGCTATTTTTATTGATAGTACTGGATGTCGTATATCTAATGACACTGGAAATACTTCATCTTCAACCTTGGAATATATCCTAATATCCAGTGCATATGACCTCAAAATATCCCTGAAACTGGTCAGATTTCAAAAGATTTTCCGGGAGGCTTACAGTGCCCCCGGACCCCCAGCTGTATGGGCTCGCCGCGCTCGCCATTGTTCCCCCCCCCGCATCTGAGTAACACTTTCAAAATGCGTTCCCTCACTTCTTTATTTAGCACTACACCACTGTATAGACCCATTACTTTACAATGCACACCTTCCAAAGTAACGGAAAGACTAATCTTACAAATCACCAACGCACACATTCCACTATCGCCTACTCAACATGGATTCAGACCTCACCACTCAACCACGACATTACTCACTAACCTCACGGAGCACATTATGGATGGCATCAACTCCAGACGACCAGCTCAACGTACACTATTAGCAACAATAGACATTAGTAAATCATTTGATGCTATCCCACGCTTCCCTCTCATAAACAAAATACTCAACACAAACATGCACAATAACACCAAAAGATGGCTGCGCAACTATCTTTCAGGAAGATACTCACATGTCACATTTAATGGCAAGTCATCCAAAAACAAGCTTTTTCCGAACGGGGTCCCTCAAGGCTCTGTTCTCTCACCAACACTGTTCAACTTATGCATACATGACATTCCAACACCCATAGATAACAAGCTTACCTTATCATCATATGCAGATGACATCACTCTAACATCCACCCACAACACCGACACCGCTACAAATAACCTACAAACATACATAAACAGTATACAAGACTGGCTCACACACAATAGACTCAAAGAAGCGCCCACAAAATCAACCATCACCTTGCTTACAAACAACACAAAATAACACCAGGTAATTCCACAGCTTACACTAAACATCAACATTCCACACACTCACAGGACCAAAATACTTGGGGTCACATACAACACATTATCTTTTGCAGACCACATTCAGGACATTAAAAACAAATGTACGTCAAGACTTAACACGCTTAGGGTACTAACAGGCACAAACTTTGGACACCAGCAGGAAACAACGTCACTCATATACAAACAATATATTCGCTCAGTTATGGACTATGCTAGCCCATGCTGGGCACCCATTATCTTAAACACACACATAAACACCTTACAGACAATACAAAACAACGCACTTCGTATCATTACAGGATGCACTCAAACAACACCAATAGAACACCTGCACACAGAAACAAAAATACTGAAAGTTAGGGAACATTTAGACATGAGCAACACATTCATGCAGCAGCGACAACTAACCCACAACAACCTTGTCACTACATGTACAATCATGCACCAACACCTCGCACCATTAAGGTAACACCAGAGAGACATTATAACCAATACTCCCTTCCATACACGCTCCACAGACATCACACAGTACAGAAAACACATACACACACACCTAACCCACAAAGCACTGACACGACTCGGTCCGAATGCGGTCCTAAGTGCGAAGCCGCCACCCATTAACAGGTCAGAGATCAGCCTGAGCAGAGCGGATCGAGTTAACTTAGCACGATTCCGATGTGGACATCACCCCAACTTACGGACATATAAACACAGACTAGACAACTCCATAGACGACACTGCCACCTGTGCCAGGACACCCACAAACAATTGAACACATTATGACAGACTGTACCGCTCTAGCACAACAACGAACACAACACAACATCACTAGTGCGCTGAACCTCTGGTCCACTCCGGAGAGGGCGATCGGTTACCTGCGTGCGGCCGGCTTGCTCGATCAGGGTGGGCTGATCGGCTAAACAACAGCAACAACAATTATATCCTGGTACCATTTACCATCTTTATTTGTCTTTACCACCGTCTTGTCTTTTCCCCCATCAAAATATAAAGCTTTAACATCACCATAACTTTGTGCAGCTTCAACTTGTAATGTTCTTCTCAATTCTGTCTCTCTTCTCACCTTTCTTCGATCAATAAAAAAGTCAGTCTTTTTCGGTAATGATACCGAAATCCACCAAATAGCTGAAGCAATGGCCGATGCAGCCCTATCTGAAATATCAAATCTGTCGGCTTCCATTGCGAGAGTGGTAAAGGGGCTCCATTTGAATGTTAAAGCATTCATATTCAGACTCAGTTGTTGAACTTTCTTCGGTACTAGAGAGATTAGTATTAGTATTAGGTGAAAGCACATCATTATGACTACCTTTTCGAATTCTTCATGCATTATTAGTTTTCTTCGCTTACTTCCTTGTGCTCCTTCAACTTTCTTGCATTTCTTTTGCTATAGATCTTGAAAGGGTAACATTCACACCTCCAATCACCATATTTCGCATAGTCCTCTGATCCTCAAGGAATTCCAGTTCTTCTTTGGGTATTCTTGATTATTTTGGACAAACACAACTAATATGTTTTTTCTTTACATCCGCTTTTTCGGCAGCCAAAATCTTGGTGCGAAACGAAGTTGCATTTACAGGCACAAATGTCAGAGTTCTTCCAATGATTTTTTGAACAATTCAATAAGCTTCGCACTGCTTTTGGATCGATTGAGTTGCGTAACCTTGTCGGTAAAGCGTTTCAGCTTGATAATTATGGATTTTTTACTCATTGAGGTATTGATAAACGTTTTCCACACTTCGACCAATGCTTCTGCTATCGTTTCGAGAATATCATTATTCGTCAATTTTGCAGATGAGCCTTCCTTCAGTAGAAGAAAATATCTCCCAACCTGCATATTAGAGGGTAAGACATTATGTGGCAATTCACTTGGAATTCCGAACAGAAAATGTTGCTTCACCGACTGTCTAGTTAGTAGGAATTTTGCCATATTCAGATCTGAGGTTAAATTTCTATAGAAATATCACATTATGAAAATCTGAAAAAAATACAAAACACGGAATTGGTTAAAACAAATTATATATAAGCTCTAAAAATAAAATGTAAACATTAGGGTTATGACATTTTTATAACCTCATGTTCCTGTATCATAAATCGATGAACTTTTGCCCCCTGACAATGAAAATAACAGTTTTTTCGATATATTTTGAAAAACTTCACCCCAAAATAAAAAATAAAAAATTAATAAAATAATAAATATTGGTTGCTCCTTGGTATAGCTATTGCAGATGGGTCTCTGTTCCAGTGATTTTCCAGAGTATTTAGTGCTTTTCGGTATTGTTGCAAGATATTGGACAATTTATGATAATCATCAGGTAACCAATCTAGAATGGTGCAATGCAGCTGTCTCGAATATACTAATATACTATATTTGCTTTCGGGTGACATTTCTTTTTAATTCTGAAGAATTAGGCCCTTTTTTATTGTTTTCAAGCAAAGGTTCATCGATTGATGATACAGGAAACAATATTTATGACAAAAATTAAAAAGTCATAACCCTAGTAAACATATTTTACTCAATAGTCTTTGTAGCCACCCATGCTACAATATGCAGCATGCGGCTCCTACCTCCATCCCTTATCAGCCATATGCAAGATGTCATTGACCTCGAGTGAGAGTGATGTTTAGATAAGCGTCTGTGTGTTCTTAAGTAGTTGGTGATTACTAAGTATTGCTTGTGTTGTGTGAATATATTTACTCGTTATCATAGTTATAACCAAATAACGCACAATATAACGCGATATCTTCTCTCAAAAACCGATAGATATTATACTAGGGGTCTTTCAAAATATGGCTTTCCGCCATTTTGTTTTTCTGCAAAAATGCGGCCGGTGGAGCGTCCTAAAAAGAAAATATTATTTTTTAAGAACTTCTAGAGGGTCAATACGCCAAATCATGAGTGAGGCAAGACGGTTTAATATTTTCACTCCACCCTAATATATATATATATATATATATATATATATATATATATATATATATATATATATATATATATATATATATATATATATATAAAGTTTATCATTAAGTTTGGTGGGTCAGTTTGAAAAATAATAGAAGCCATGGTAAGCTCCAGACAACTATTACTTAACCTTATATGGACCACTTGTATAGTGTTTGTACCTGTTGAGTTTAAAATGAAGATTGTTTGTTGTTTGTTTGAAAACTAATAGTTCAAAATACAAGAAATATATTTACGCAGGCCTTGTTTGCATAACGGAAGAAGGAACAGATTCGGACTGGCCATCGTTTGCAATTTCATTAGCATTTTGCGTCTGTCTTGGGGATAACAAATCGTCTTCTTTTTCTCGTAAAGCGTCTCTTACTTGGCAGAATTCTTGAACTTTTTGTTCAATGACCGAAAGAAATACAGAAAGGTTTGAACTTGTAACTTCAGATCCACCTATAAACAAAGACATGCAGTATACTGGGGAGCCTCATCCATATCTGTTATAATTTTATTTACGTATTTCAGTCATAGGGCGACATAGTGGCCACGTCGCAACATCGTTTTTCGTTAGATCAGTAGGTTAAGCAACGTTGGTTTTATTCAGTAATTGGGTGGGTGACAGTCCTTTGCGTTCGGATAATGTAACGACTTGTGGTTCAGATCCTACGTAAAGCTGTAGATCCCTCCATATGACCTTTGCCGTTGCATAGGAGATTACACTACCTGAGACGTTTGAGCGTGACAGAGGTGCGAGATATAGCCCTAAAATTACATTACTAACTATTGTATGTTGTACTGTAATTGCAAAGAACATTCACCAATTACTATTAATATTTCTTTATGATCGATTTTCTACTACAAATGAAAGCTACACTATAAAGAAAGACTTCTTAATTACTGCATGTACGAACCAACCAAAGTCTGAACAGGTTTCGGATCACATTCAAGCAAATAGAAAAGATTGGAAGTGACTGTGTTGATTTCAGTCAGAGTTTCTTTTGCTTTTTTCTCTTCGTCTTCAAGAATTGAAACTTCCTTTTTAACTTTCAGTAACTTTTCCTACAGATACAGAAAGAACGACAAAAAGATTATGTTATTTATTTACCAGCGTTTAATTTCTTGGTTTATGCATTTCTTGCTTCGTCATCTCTGTACAAAACTCATACGTCATTATCGAGTATGTTATTTAAATAATAATAATAATAATAATAATAATAATAAACAGATATCTACTGTAGAATCTAGATAGTGGAAAGGTTTGCTCGAAAACTGAGGGTAACCTTTTTTCCTTTCTTACAGTGAAATGAAGTACTTCATGAAACTACACTGTTAAAAGCTTATATAAACATTTTTAAAAGCTTCGTTCTTGTATTATTTTCTCAGTAAGTTACAGTGTAGTGGGGTTGTCTTAACTAACATCTTTGTTTCTTCTCATTTCAGGATTGGCCACTGTGTAACCCTCGTGTTGACGGAGTTAGTTTTGCTTAATGCCTGGCTAGCTCAGTAGTTTTGTTTAGACCAGGGCCGGATTAACCATTAAGCAAAATAAGCCCGTGCTTAGGGCATCAAGGGAAGGGGGGCACCACAGAAATTTTCCATTGTCGGATTTACCATGGATTTATTATACTATTATAATACCAACAGAACAACTATGCAACAAGACAGGCTGGATGCCTTATCTCTACTAAGTATAGAAGCAGATGTGTTACGTAAGATTAGTTTTGAGGATCTGATCAAAGACTTTGCAATTAAAAAAAGTAGGAGAAAACTTTTCAAATATAAATGAAGTGGAAGTATACAAAAATAAACATTATTTTCCATCTTACTGTAAGTTTTGTTTCATTTCAAAAAATAAAATTTTATTTTATGGTTTATTTTTGTTTATATTTTGAATTACATATATATGGGGCACCAAAATCTTTTAAGTGCTTAGGGCCTCTAAAGGTCTTAATCCAGCCCTGGTTTAGACCCATTTTGAGGAATTTTTTGATCTTGTTTTTCGATTCTGGTATCAGTAAATTTCGCCTTCAAATTTAGAAACTGGCTCATTTTTCAAAGTCACGGTTGGCTTGCGCTTGTGGAAGTTCTAGCCTGCCAACTCAATTTGCTAAGAAAAAGAAAATTCAAGGAAAACAGAGTGCCTTGTGATACCGGACATTGCCTGTGCATAACGGTGTGCAGGTTAAGGTATTTCTAGGACCAATAGCTTCAGGTTTTGCTTCTCCATGGCTTAACTATAATAGATAGGTGCGATTGGATTGACCTCAAGTCTAGCTTAAGGACGTTAGGTCCAGTGAGGTCTATTGTGTTGTCTAATTGTACCATTCTAGCATAGGTTAATTTTTTTATCGTCTTCTGGTAATTCCATTTTTGTTGTAATCGTAATCACCATTGTATACATACCCTTTCAGGGTTTTTGGATTTCCGTTCCTTGATCTTAAGCCTCGTCTAGACTCAAGCTCATAACCCATCCTAGATCTTGTAAATAATTCAAGTTAATTTCTAATAAACCCTTAGAATTCTACCAACTATTTTTTTTTCAGCCTTTGTCCTTATAGACCGGGGTCGTTACTTTCAAGGATTTCCTTGTGACAAGAGCATTGTAGAGGGTTCGAACAACCCTTTCACAAGGCAGTTGATATCCCCTCTTGTGGTAGCACTGGTGGTAATCCACCTAAACAGGACGTACAACCCAGGGTCCTTGAATTGACAATACCTCCAGATTCTCTTTATTAAACATTTTAGAGGGTAATATCTGCTCTTCTCATCCAGCCACATTTGGTTTACTTCACGATCAGTCTGCTAAAATCTTGCTTGCTTGTTATGTATGCCCATATTCAGCTGAGGTCCTCAAGTATTGCTGGGTGTACATTGCAATACACCCAGCAATGGAGCCATTATTGGCTCTTCCACTCTTCAAGAATCGGCCTGAGGGGGAGTCTTCCAGGCCTTGCTCCAGTTTGCACCGCCATTCTTGTCTATATAGGAGGGGGTTCTAGAGGACTGCTCATTAAGAGAGGCATAGCCAGCCCACGCAGTCACCTCTAACCTGGAGCAAGCAGACCCCACCTTTGGTAGGGATGTCTGCCAATCTGGAGGTATGGATGGGTGGACCAGGGCCAGGGTACATTGATAGTGATGGGCTAGTGAGGATATTAATCAAGGACAATAGTCGTGCAGGTGGTTTCAGTGTCAAGCAAGGAGGATGGTGAATAGCCTCTTAAGGAAAAGACCTTATAAAGGAGTACTAAAACTGAATGGATCCAGTGCTAATTGCGTAAATTTAGATTGTAAATAGGTAGGGTTTTGAAGGTAATAGTACCTTCTTATTATTGATTCATTATGTATATATAATTGTCTAGTGTTTAGTAGCCATGGAGAAAGGAAAACTTGGAGCTTGGTGTCAGGATGGGGAGGTGGCAATTCCTTGAAAGACTGGATGTGGGAGAGGGCTTCGCCTCGCTCACCTTTTGAGTGGTGGTACCCACCGCTCGGAGGGGGCGGGGGAGTGTAGTGGGGTTGTCTTAACTAACATCTTTGTTTCTTCTCATTTCAGGATTGGCCACTGTGTAACCCCCGTGTTGACGGAGTTAGTTTTGCTTAATGCCTGGCTAGCTCAGTAGTTTTGTTTAGAATCATTTTGAGGAATTTTTTGATCTTGTTTTTCGATTCTGGTATCGGTAAATTTCGCCTTCAATTTTCAGAAACTGGCTCATTTTTCAAAGTCACGGTTGGCTTGCGCTTGTGGAAGTTCTAGCCTGCCAACTCAATTTGCTAAAAAAAGAAAATTCAAGGAAAACAGAGTGCCTTGTGGTACCGGACATTGCCTGTGCATAACGGTGTGCAGGTTAAGGTATTTCTAGGACCAATAGCTTCAAGTTTTGCTTCTCCATGGCTTAACTATAATAGATAGGTGCGATTGGATTGACCTCAAGTCTAGCTTAAGGACGTTAGGTCCAGTGAGGTCTATTGTGTTGTCTAATTGTACCATTCTAGCATAGGTTAATTTTTTATCGTCTTCTGGTAATTCCATTTTTGTTGTAATCGTAATCACCATTGTATACATACCCTTTCAGGGTTTTGGATTTCCGTTTCTTGATCTTAAGCCTCGTCTAGACTCAAGCTCATAACCCATCCTAGATCTTGTAAATAATTCAAGTTAATTTCTAATAAACCCTTTAGAATTCTACCAACTATTTTTTTTTCAGCCTTTGTCCTTATAGACCGGGGTCGTTACTTTCAAGGATTTCCTTGTGACAAGAGCATTGTAGAGGGTTCGAACAACCCTTTCACAGGCAGTTGATATCCCCTCTTGTGGTAGCACTGGTGGTAATCCACCTAAACAGGACGTACAACCCAGGGTCCTTGAATCGACAATACCTCCAGATTCTCTTTATTAAACATTTTAGAGGGTAATATCTGCTCTTCTCATCCAGCCACATTTGGTTTACTTCACGATCCTGCTAAAATCTTGCTTGCTTGTTATGTATGCCCATATTCAGCTGAGGTCCTCAAGTATTGCTGGGTGTACATTGCACACACCTTCCTGAAGCCAGGGCTTTCCAGGTTCTCAAGTGGACCCAACTCAGACACAGTGTTAATCTTTGGAGATAGCTAGCGGGTCGAGTCCATTTCTTGGTTCCAGCAGTGTGGGAGTCTCGTTTGCCCCTCAGTGACAGTCAGTGGAGGTGAGAAAAACTTCACCGCCCGGGACCTTCCCTTTTCCCGTCATCAAGAAGTAGCCAAGTTACGGTATTCTATTTATTTCATCGTTCTTCCCGCAACATGCTGGAAAAACGATAGTCACTGAACTGCACGCGGTTCACTCTAGTCTCAGACTTGAACAATCGAAAGTAATTAAGGAACATATGGAGAAAAATCTAAGTAAATAAATGAGAATGATTTCTTTGAATCGTGCCATCTCTACAAAATGTTCATTTGCAAAGATTTAATTAGTGAATAAAAATATATTTACAAGTTACTAAAATTTTACAACTATACTGATATAGCTCTTACTTACCCTTAGGTTTCCTAATGTACAATTATTATCTCTTTCTGTTTGGGAACCTTTTCCTTGCACATCATCTATCTCCTGCTGAAGACGGGTTACATCACCTGCAACAGCAGTTACCTGAAATACAGATAATGCAAATATTCAGTGGTGGGCACCGTTAACCAAAAAGTTAACTTCGTTAACCGCTAATCCGTTAACCAAAAAGTTAACTTCGTTAACCGTTAATCCGTTAATTCGTTAAACATGTAACGGAAGTTACCGATAAACTGTTTAACGTTAACTTTTATTATAAAAAAAATGAAAAACACAATAATATATAATTTAATTTTCCCTCTTCTTCTCGTTCTCCATTTTGTCCATGAGATGCATGTTGCCCTTCATGAAAATTAGCATATCAAAGTTTTCATCAGACAGGGATGATCTCTTGGCCCTCAGGATGTCCTTGCCCATAGAGAACAAACGCTCCACTGCAGCACTGGGGGGATGGCTGTGTTGAACTTGATGAACAAGTCCACCAACACTTGCTCACCCAAGAAAGGCAGCATCTGTCAGCAAGTCCTTGGAGTTGGTCTCCAGCCAGGTCTTGACCAAGTTCTGGGCCTTGCCCTTGAGTGACCTGTGGCTTCTGCTGCTCTCTTTTGTCTGGATGACAGCACTGAAGAAGTCATCCTCCTCCTCCTCCTCGTTGTTGCTGCCTCCACTGTTGCTGCCCACTTCGTTGGACTGCTGCTTCATGGCATATTTGGTAAGACACAAATTGTGGCGACGGAAACAAATATATCGCCTGATTTTGCACTGCGGAAATGGAAATTCGTTCATCACTATTAACAGTGGCGGATTAATTGCGCACCTGCTCAGCACTGAAAATAATAGAAACTTTTAAACGTTTATTTATGAATTTTTTTGGGTTAACGGACTTGAGTTAACGGAAGTTAAATGTAACGGAAGTTAATTAGTCCGATAATGATTTTCAAAGTTAACTTAAAAGTTAATCGTTAACGAAAAAGTTAACTTCGTTAATTAACGATTAACGGATTAACGGTTTGTGCCCAGCTTTGCAAATATTTTGTCGTAATTTCTAATAAACGGAAGGTTACAATTTCAAAAGAAAGTATTAAATTACAACTCTACTTCATTATTTAGGTCCGAAATGTAGGAAAACAAAGTATAGTTGTCGTTTTTCCGCTTGAAGATAATTGGAAATCAAGATATCTGTCGAAAATTCCCGACTCGTCTCCTCCAAATGGGCAATACTCGAACGGTAGTTTTCGAGGGTCATTTCTATTCCTCCTTCTTCAAGGTCTTCTGGAAAGTATAAGTATGTAATTCAAACAAACAAACAAATATAAAATACCTTTACTCTGGGTCATTCACAACCTACAGCATTTAACGTAATATACAAATATAAGCTTATTATACACTTAACCTAATATGCAAATGCAGTATTTGCTACATTACAAAAATGAGGCATTATACACTAGCAGTTGTCTGAACTAAGACTGCCATATATGTAAAAGGTACACAGTATTTGAGACAGGACATTGCACAGTAACACATTAGAGCTGTTTTTGATCCTAGTAATGAAATTATGTATAGAGTAGGCTATTCTTCAGTATTAACATTTGGCTGGTAGGTAGGTTACACGCAGTAAACATAAAACTGGTACTGCACCATTTTTGTTCCCTCTATAGCAGGGTCGGGAACCGGGGTAAATTACCCCAAATGGGGTAAAAATGAAATCTCGGGGGTAATGAAGGCTCAATAACATATAAATAAAATTGCACAAAAATTTATTATTTAATAAGCGAGGCTAATTAATTATCAAAGTTATATTTTTTTTCGAACAAATAATTTCAAGTCTAGGGGTAATATCGTTGTACACAAATATATTTTGGGTAATACCAAAAAAGTTCGCCGACCACTGCTCTATAGCACGGAAAATATTATTACAATCAGCAGATAATTTATTCATAGCAAATTTGTATAGTTCCACCACAGATGAGATGTATACAATGCAGTACGGCAGGGACTTTTTTAACCTATATACTCGTGGGCCAAATGGTCCCTTGTATTTGGCCCACTAGTCACATTATATTGGCCCCACTAGTCAGTTTTAAGCTTTGGAGTAAAAATATTGATTCTAGCAAGGTCTCCCATGCACTTGAGAAGAAAATGGGAGCGATCAGCTGAGTGACTGACTGGCAGTTAGAGGGATTGTTTATGTGCGTTTAGAGGAACTGGAGGTAACGTTTTCGCTTTTTTCGATGTTTAGTGTTGGTTTTCACTTTACTGTTACTGCTTATATAGATAGTGAATACCTGTGGATACCGAAGATAAGGTAGTGATTACTGATTAGTATTTTATTAGTATATTAGTATTAGTACTTGGTGTCTGCCCTTTTTAGATATATGTGCCCTTTTTTTTTTAAAGTGGCCCACTAGTAAAAATTCCTTTAAAAAGTCCCTGCAGTACAGTAAGTTTTAAAAGATAAGTTTTGACTGATTCTGAATACATACCAAATTTCCTCACTGGCATGTTACCCTGTACATACAGCTTTTTGCGTTGACTTTCAATATCAAGTTCACCTCGTAGCTCGTGAGTAATTACATAACCTAAGTATTTACATGTGTCTTTGACAGATACAGTATTGTCTAACTATTCATTTAAAAAGACCCACATGATAGTCTACATGTTTCAGTAGATTACACCTAAAGATCAGAATAGAACTCTTTGCCCCATTATAAGTGATGTCATTTTCTATACCATATTGTTCACATATCTCTGACAGTACTCTCAGCTCATGGGGAGAGGGTGACAGAACAAAGTCATCAGTATACATTAAATAAATTTTTTCTTTTCCAGTGACACAACCAGTACGTGCAGCTTTTAGTTAATTGGTAAGGTCATCCATGTATAATGTATATATACAGTATATATAGAAAAGATAAGGCGATAATATACCCCCTTTGCCTAACATCATTAGTTACCTTAAGACTTAGTGATACAGTGCTTTTCCATCTCACAAACATGGTCTGCTTTGTATACCAAAATACAAGTATCCTAACTATATATTTAGGTACCCCTCGACATAAAAGTTTCCTAAAAAGTTTGCGATGGTTAACTCTATCAAATGCTTTTGATGCATCCAAATAACAGGAATATACGTTGCTATTTGACATCTTTTACTTTATTACTTTAGGACTGCTTCCTTTAGTATATAAATACAAGTGTCAGTACCATGTTTCACTTTAAAGCCAAACTGACTGCCATAATTCTGCAGCTAAGTACTTAGCCTACTCTAGATAACATTCTAACACCTTAGAACGTATACTGGCAAGCGCTCTTGGCCTGTAATTACTCTTACCACAGATACTAGCACCCTTCTTTTTAACAACTGATACTAATACAACTGACAAAATGGATTGTGGCAACTACCCATGTATCAGACAGCTTGTGAAACACATTGCACATTATACGAGGACTACAATTATTATTAGTGCTTTGTTAGATTTATATTAAATTGACCTAATAACTAAAATCAATGAAAAGACAAACTATTGAAAATAGAGAACGAACAGATGAAAATAAACGTGTCCACATTTAAGTGAGTAATGCATACCATTCACAAAAGTACCACGATCAACGAACCAGCTGCTAGCAAAACTACTGACATATATCAGTAGATCCCGCTATCCGAGGATCTCGATAACCGAGATTTCGCACGATCGAGATTTTCCATAAAGAACCATTCATCTGCTAACCGAGATTTGCCCCGCTGATTGAGATACCGACCAGCATCACATGTTTGTTCTAGAATGCCCGAAAGCGATGGAAAATCATAGAAAATCATGATCGTGGAAAATTATAAAGAGAGATCCCATCCATGGCGGAGCCTACACAACATACAGCACCATCAATTCAGCGCTCCTCCCATACCGAACTCAACTCCAAGAAATGACCAAGCCCGAGCAGACACTGATTGATAGTTTTTCAAACCGAAAAGGACTTCTTCTGTAGAACAAGATGAACCAAAACCATCAACTTCAGGGACCTCTTCAAGCTCTCAAAAACACGACCAATTGCCTGAACTACCAGATGCCTTTATGGAATGAGACTCTCCTTCCAAACACTAAAACAACACCACCATCTTTCCAGTCAATCTTTCCAGCAAACCCAGTCAAATTGTTGTTCTGGTGCGTGTTAATTTTTGAGTGCATGTTAATTTAAATTAATTAATACAGTATTGTATTCATTATAATTTAATTCTTTATTTTCAGAAAATAACACATAATACTGTCTTAAATAGTATTTAATTTAAATTAAAAATACTGTAGGGCCTTAAAAGTTAGATTTTGTGGTGATAAGGGTCAGTTTAGTTTTTTGGAACCAATTAGCCTTATAACATGTAAAGTATGGTCCCGTTAACCGAGGTTCCGCTATCCGAAATTTTTTTTGGAACCAATTAATCTCGGGTAATGGGGGTCCACTGTATAAACAACCAAACAATCTACATTAATGAATTATCTGCACTACATTTTTACCTTTCTCTCTTCACAACTGCACAGCAACGAAGTAAATAATCAGTAACTACTAACCGATCAATCCAACAACTATGAAGGTATAAGCCATGTAAATGAAATAACAAGCTACTCTACCTTCTTGCCTTTTCTTGAAAATCTCTTCTTCCTCCCCAATGGCAATGGTGTTGACGAAAGAACGCAAATTCGTCTGATAATCGATAGCTCTCTGAATCTTCTTCATCTCATTTGAGTACTTCAGCGTATCTCGATTTATGCGGTCTTTCAGAGATCTCATTTTGCTCTGGGCTTCTTCTCTGAAAGTGCAGTTGTTTGTCAATAATTTTACTATAGTTCATAGACTTAATTTATAATAACACTTGGGAAGAAAATTTACATGGAAACAGAAATTTATGAGGAGAAGATTTAGAAAGACGAAAGAAGACTGAAGTGTATGTTAGGAAATCAAAGAATTATCAGACTAAATATCTATATCACTGGGCTTTTGGTTTCCATAACTTCTACTCCCTCCATATTTTAAGTCCTAGTAAAATAATAAACAGAAAAAACTTTAAGCTATGAAACTGGGCTGTGAGGCATTGTTGTAACAGGTACTGAAGAATAAAACCATTTTATTTGTATAAAACTTCAGACCTCGTTAGAAATAATAATAATAATAATAATAATAATAATAATAATAATAATAAGTGTTTTGGGTTGTTTACCTCCTTCGTAACAGCTAATGTTATATGATGGAGGGGACCCACAGCTTTTTGTCAGGTCCGAACTACTACCCAACCAAAAAAGACTTAGGGAGGCATCTTAACTGCAATATGCAAAAAAATTTTACCTTTCGGTATATGCTTTGGTCACTTGATCCATAATGTCACTCTTCTTCTTAGAAGTCATTGCTAACTGCTTCTCCAAACGTCGTGCCTGCTTTGAAATTGTAAAACAATAAATATAAAATAAGGAAGTTAATTTATATCGTTATAAAAATATACTTTCAGTCAGACTGCTTTTTTTAGTAGAAACAAAATTTTAAAATACAAAATATCCGTTCAAATGATGCTAAGAAATGAAATTTTTAACTAGTTTTGTTTCATGGCCTGCATCTTTTAGTGTGAATTTAACATTAAACTTTTTATTTCAAATCAAGTTGAGAAAAAACAGATGAAGTAAATATAAGCATACCTAATTTTAGTGTGCAGTGATAACCAATTTGCACAGTAATAATTTCAATTTGTGCAGTGATACATTAGGTTCTATATTGGATATAGAACCTAAATTATCACTGCACAGATTTTCAATTTATCACTACACAAATTGAAATTATTACTGCGCAAATTGGTTATCATTGCACACTAAAATTAGGTATCAATATAAGTAAATAAAACCTGCAGTAAGAACTTGTCTCTTTCTTTGAGAAGATTTTCTATATCATTTCGAAGCTCTGAGTTTTCAGCTAAAATAGCGTTTAGCCGAACTGTTGCCTGCAAGAGTACAAAAAGGTATTTCTGAGACTTGAACTTCATAATATTTATATAGATAAAAGTTTATTATCTGACTGAATGTTAAATTACCAAATAAAAGTTAAGGAACTCAAATAGACATTTCTGGGTGAAGATAACTTATATAAAAATTCTCTTTCCACAAAACAAAATAATTGCTAAACTAAGCTTACCCCCCAACAAAATATTTGCACCCTCCCAAACAAGTAATTCACGATGACGTCAATATTGGCAAAATTACTGAAGCTGAATTTTAAAAATAAATAAGTTTCAGTAAAAACTTCAAAAGCTTTATTACGAAATAGTTATTAGAAACGGTAAAAACTGGGAGAGTTATCAGAGTGGCTTTTAAGCATGAAAAGGTCTAGTATATAGGGAATGCATTATAGGAACATAATTACGGTACCAATGACCTCGAAGTTGGGACATCAGATGAATTACGTCCAATTATTCATTCACCTGCTGAATTCGATTTTCGAGAATAACGTTCGAAGCCTTGGCAATCTCTCTTTCCGTTTCCAAATGTTTCGTTGATGGAACTTTTCTTCGCATGTCTCTCAACTGTTTTTCGAGATTAGTGATGTTCGCATCCAATTCTTTAATCTTCGAGAAAAAACGTGAAATGTAACAGCACGTCTAATATAGAGACCACCGTTTTAGGTTGGTCGTTCCGTTTTACGTCTTTCATCCAACAGAGGGCGCTGAGACTCGCGGGAACACCAACAGCCGGAAAAAATAAGTCCCCTATTAAAGGAGAACTGAGTTGAGCCAAATACAATCCGAGCAGAGGTCTCGTCATTACATCCCTACCACCTTGGGGTAGGGATGTAGACTGGCTTGGGGCACTACATGGCTATGGGTTGTCCAGCGTTCTAATTTATATTTTTATTGTTCGTAAAACTGTTATAACTGAATTATATAATGCTTATTTCATCATAACTGTCATGTCTCAGTTACAGACGGTGATATACACGAATGTGCCAATTAAGTTTGGTAGTTTAAATAGGTATATAAATACTTAAATGGATTAGGAGGGAACTAATTTGTAATTTTTTTGACGTGTCTAGTCATTTGTTTTCATACTCTACAATATGAGTAGTTAGTCCCGCCTCATCTTTAACCAAATTTAATAATGCTTCGTCCATAGAAAACTATGTTGTAGGAAGTGTTTTGTTGGGGAAAAAAAAAAAAAATGCGAAAAGATAAATAAAGAAAATACATTACAGTAGCATATATATATATATATATATATATATATATATATATATATGGGAATGAACTCAGAATGGTTCCCTGAGTTTTTTATGATACACACAGACCGTGCATGGAACAAGGAACTCTGCTGGGATAATTAAATCCACTATAGTCCGAATAAGTAATGGTAAATGACAAATACCATAATTTTTCTTTTTCATGATGCTAGCCCGACGTGGGCAACGGGCCACTCGCAAAGAGGTCCCATAAATATAGCTTCCCTCACCAGCTATCTGCAAAGCAGACAGGATCCAGCTTTGGGACATGGATCTAGGGTTTAAAGCAGCCTAGCCCTGTTACATTTAGAACCTCAATATAAGCAAAAGACTCGCTGTCTTCACGTCAGATTGAATACATCAAAGAAAAAGGGTAACTATTATATTTTAGCCAAAAACCAAAACTTAAACCTCAACTGGCAGAATTGAGCGTCAACTTTTCAAGGCACATAACATGTCCGTTTCAAGATGGGAATGAACTCAGAATGGTTCCCTGAGTTTTTTATGATACACACAGACCGTGCATGGAACAAGGAACTCTTCTGGGATAATTAAATCCACTATAGTCCGAATAAGTAATGGTAAATGACAAATACCATAGTTTTTCTTTTTCATGATGCTAGCCCGACGTGGGCAACGGGCCACTCGCAAAGAGGTCCCATAAATATAGCTTCCCTCACCAGCTATCTGCAAAGCAGACAGGATCCAGCTAGGCTGCTTTAAACCCTACTTCCATGTCCCAAAGCTGGATCCTGTCTGCTTTGCAGATAGCTGGTGAGGGAAGCTATATTTATGGGACCTCTTTGCGAGTGGCCCGTTGCCCACGTCGGGCTAGCATCATGAAAAAGAAAAACTATGGTATTTGTCATTTACCATTACTTATTCGGACTATAGTGGATTTAATTATCCCAGAAGAGTTCCTTGTTCCATGCACGGTCTGTGTATCATATATATATATATATATATATAATCCAACGTAGCGATTTCTACATCAAGGCGACCTATATCAACAATAACCTAAAGTCTTTTTGCCAACAGGAAGGAGTGCATTTTGCGAATTTTTGGAACAGTTTCTACGGCAGGAGGAGGGACTTGTTCCTCGGAGATGGACTTCATCTTAGTAACGTTGGAACTGCGCGTTTAGGAAGACTATTTCATAATATTGTCTCTTCTTTTCAGGCTGCCGTAACTCGAACAGTCCCAGCGTAATTTCCTCAAATTTCCCTTGCGCTCGCGAAGGTATCGCAATTACAAACAATTTGAAGGTTCTACCCTTAAATGCTCGTAGCCTACGAAATAAAATAAACGAATCTTTTTCTTTAATTGCTTGTAAACAGAGATGGGGACAAAATACTTTAAATGTAATTAAATACTACATACATTACTTCCGTAAAAAAAGTATTTAAATACCAAATACATTACATATTTTCAAAATGTATTTAAATACTAAATACATTACATCGAAAATGTATTTAAATACATTTCAAATACATTTTTAAATACTTATCCAACTATATCATGCAAGAATTTTGTCTAAAACCTATCTCTTGGTAACATTAGTTTATTGATATTATCATCTATTAGACTTTATAAACATATATGTATAACTCATAAGTAGGGCAATTTTTTATTGACCTAAAAACAAAAACAAAATTGACTTTATTTTCCTCCAAAATTGACTTTATTGACCTAATAAATATGTACCATTAAATTGTCTAATTTGACTTATTGTAAAGCAATTTTCGTGATTACAAATATTAGTTGTGTAATTTTAGTGATAAATTGTATAATCTACAGGGTGGGCCGTAAGTTTCCATACATAGGAAAAATAAACATTTTTTTATGGACAACCATTTTTATTTATATAATATGCTCTACATGGTTGCCATTGTTTTGAAAACACATTTCAATCGTGTTCCCCACTGTTGATGAACACGCATTAGCACAGTTGACGTTATGCTTGTAATGGCGTTGGTGATACGTTCCTTTAGATGATTTATGTCTCGTATCTTTTCCTGATACACCATGGCCTTCAAGTGCCCCCAAAGATAGAAATCAAGGGGGGTGAGATCTGGGGATCTGGGAGGCCACTCCACAGGACCACGCCGACCAATCCAAGCATCCGGAAACTGCTGATCCAAATACCGACGCACGTGAAGACCATAATGAGGTGGAGCTCCATCTTGCTGGAAGTAAACTGGGAAGTTACCTTCCTCGTTTAGCAGGGATGGGAAAATCTCTTCTTGCAACATGTTAAGATACCTTTCGGCATTAAGATTTCCACTGACAAAAATTGGTCCAATAATTCTGTCACCCCATATCCCGACCCACACCATCACTTTACCGGCACCTTGCATCTTCGTCGGACTCAGCCAGTTAGGGTTAGCATTACTCCAATAACGTATGTTTTGCCGATTAACCTCTCCATTGACGTAAAAATTTGCTTCATCAGTAAACAAGATCTTACAAACGCATATTCTTAGGGTATCTGAAACATAAAAACAAACGTTTAAATTTTCCTATGTATGGAAACTTACGGCCCACCCTGTATTTATAGATTGATACATAAAACTAATATATTATACAACACTCCACATGCAGTCAGTTAACATCTCTAAATACAATTATTCCACATCTGCATTATACAACACCGCAATATAGTTTTTAACGTTTTCGGATTTGAAGTTTCTGTCTTTGGCTAGGAGTTTTCGAAGAATCGAAAAACTTCTTTCGACTGATGCTGAGGTAGGTTGACAGTTTTCTAGTAGAACATATGACGCGTTCGGTGGAGAAGGGGCGAACGCAACATTTTCGAATTATGCCACAAAATGTAGTTAAAGTTTGTAAACTTTAAACCTTTGTATTTTTCCGGTTTATTGAAATGTTGTATGAATTTGAACACATATTTGAGTAAAATATTGTTGTGTAATATGTCGATATAATAAAACGCCAAGAAATTTTACAATATTATTTACTGATAGCTTCCGATGTTAACTGGTGTAATCCATTATTTGGTCCTCTTCGTCGAATGTTGTATTACCTGCTTCAACTGTTTCGGTTTCTTCCAGTTCCTTTAACAATCTTGTATAATAGTTCACTGCAGTTGCAGGCATTAGGTCTGATAATTCTTTGAGATCTTTTATTTTTTCCTTAGTTATTGGCAGCAATTGGAATACTTTGGTTGCAGTGTCTGCTGGGCTAGATTGAATAAACTGACACTGTAGGATTTTTTCCCTTTCTGCAGTCTGACGGGATGGCTATTATCTGGGGTTGTGCGGTATGCAGTAGATATTACGTAGCCTTCTTTGTGTTGAAAGTCAAATATTAACTTTCTTGCATCTGTAAATTTAGTAGTTGTTGATTTCCTAATGACAATGCACGTTTTTAGGACGTCAAAATCGAGAAAATCAGCCTGATTCATTTCTACAACTAGGAAGCGCAGCGAAACGGCTGTAGTTATGGCCGTAACATAATCTTTTTGGTGTAAATAATATTGCTGTAATTATTTTTTATATTTTGTTCAATTTGGCCAAATTGAGCATCACAGGGCATTGTCGAGTGACCAGAAAGTAGATAGATGTGTTCAATGTGAAGCAATGATGCGGAGTGAATTTCTCTGAGATACATTAAAACCTAAATTTTACCGTGAAAGAGTGCAGACTAACATCTAATTTTTTTGCATAGGTAAAGCAAAGGTTTTAAAGGATAATTATACGACAAAAAACTCATTTTTCGAATTTTGTGGCGTTCGCCCCTTCTCCACCGAACGCGTCATATAATGGTGGAGATATAACATTGCTGGTCATCAAAATTATATCCTTGATATCATTTGTTTGCAAACGCTTTTTTATATAATTTCTTATATTAACATAATCTCCAAAATATATGGTATTGACCGCTTCGTATGCTTCTTTGGTAGTAAAATCTGTGCTCTCCATTTTTTCTAAAAGAGAACATAATGAAGAGTGCTGTTCTTGCAACTGTAAAAGCTGAAAACTTAACCCATCTGATTTGACGCCAGATTTCGCTCTTTTAACGAGGATCCCGTTGCCCTCGAATCCTTCCACAATCTGTCTTAATTTTGGAAGATGCCTTGCGTAATAAAACTCTGCATTCAACCAACTGGCCCATTTAGTAACGATTGGATCAGGTGGCATAGATGATTAGAAAGATTTTATATTTTGTTTCAGGGCGAAAATTGTTATCTGACTGTTGAAGCTAAGAAATGTATTTGCAAAATGTATTTAAAAATATGTATTTTCAAATAACAAATACTCTTTCAAAGTATTTAAATACGTATTTAAATACACACCAAAAAAAGTATTTATAAATACAAGTATTACAATACAAATGTATTTAAATACTGCCCATCTCTGCTTGTAAAGACTATGATTTAATTGCGATAAATGAATCTTGGCTTAGCACTGAAACACGTGACTTTGTAGGGGAGTATCAAATTAGAGGTTATAGACTTTTTTTGTTAAAAACAGAATAGGGAGGCGAGGAGGCAGTGTTATGTTGTATATCAAAGATAATATTGCGAGCTTTATAGAAGTAAAGCACAGACTTCCAGAACCGATAGATTCGACTATAGCAGAACTTAAATTGAACGATTTCAAATTTGTTGTTGCGGTTATATATAGGCCCCCTAATTAAAAAGCTGATACGGACGAAGCGCTACTGTATATCGTGAACTAAAGACAATAATAGGTAGTGAGCAGGCCTTAGTTATGGGTGACTTTAATTGTGCCAAAGTGAATTACGATACAATGCAGGGAGACGCGGAAGGTAATCGTTTAGTTCAAATTTGTTGTTGCGGTTATATATAGGCCCCCTAATTAAACAGCTGATACGGACGAAGCGCTATATCGTGAACTAAAGACAATAATAGGTAGTGAGCAGGCCTTAGTTATGGGTGACTTTAATTGTGCCAAAGTGAATTACGATACAATGCAGGGAGACGCGGAAGGTAATCGTTTAGTTAATTTTCTCAAGGATGGCTTTCTTTTTCAAAAGCTTGGGGAACCTACGAGGTTGGACAGTATTTTAGATTTAGTAATAACTGCGGATGATAGGCTAATTACGGATTTTCAAGTAATAGAACCGTTTTGTAAATTTAGAAATGAATTGCCACACGTCAATTGGGAAAACGCAATGGGGATCTCCAACGCAAAACTAATGTGGGAATCGTTTGAAACAGTATTTAGGACTATAAATGAGGAATGTGTACCGTACAAAAATTAAGCGTGCGAAAGCAAACAACAAGCCCTTATGGTTTACTTCTAGAGTAGGAGATATTATAAAGAATAGAGATAGGGCTTATAGGCTTCATAAGTGCGATAAAGACAATTTGTGGTTACGAAACAACTACATATCTCTAAGACGTGAAGCGAAAAGTGTAAAAAAAAATCCAAGCGCGAATTTGAAATCTCCATAACTCGTGACGGCAAAGAAAACACCAAGCGATTCTTTCAATACGCCAACAATAGAAATCCAGTAAAAAGTGTCTTGGGGCCGTTGAAAAATTTTAACGGAGAGCTAGTTTCTGAAAACAAGCAAATGGCTACCTTGCTAAACGAATTTTTACGTCAGTTTTTACTATAAAAGATGTAACGAATATCCCTACAGTCATAGACATAATACTTTTTGATAATGGTAATATTTTGGATAATATTGTGGTTAGTGAAAGGAAGGTAATGCGCTATATTGATAAAATGCGTAAATCACCCGGGGCCGGATTCCATATATCCCATACAACTAAAATAATTAAAAGAAAGCATTGTTGTGCCGCCAACAAAGATTTTCAATACGTCTATTTCTGAGGTGTGCGTACCAGATAATTTCAAGTTAGCAAATGTAACACCTATCTTCAAGAATGGCGATAAAGGTGCGGCGGGAAATTATAGGCCAATCAGTTTGACGTCTGTTGTCGGTAAGCTTCTGGAATCAATAATTAGGGATCGTATTGTCGAACACTTAGAATTGCATAACTTGGTTAGAAATACGCAGCACGGTTTTAGGCGAAACAAATCTTGCTTAACTAATCTTTTAGAATTTTTTCAAAGCGTGGTTGAAGTTTACGATAGTCATCGGGCGGGTGATGTAGTGTATTTAGGTTTTCAAAAGTGTTTGACGCCGTACCGCACAAAAGACTCATTGAAAAAACTAAGGCTCATGGAATCAGGAGTGTAGTAATAAATTGGATGGAAGAGTGGTTGCGAGGTAGGAAACAGAGGGTGGTCGTTGATGGAGCGGAGTCGTCTTGGGCTAATGTAGCGAGTAGCGTTCCTCAGGGTTCTGTATTGGGCCCCTTGCCTTTTCTTATATATAGTGTACATATATTAACGATTTAGATGTCGGCCTAGTGAGTAGTTTCAAAGTTTGCAGATGACACGAAGTTGGGTGGTAGGGCGATTAATGACGAAGATAGAGGTAAAATCCAGGAAGATCTGAATAAAATCGTTGATTGGTCAGTCACATGGCAAATGAGATTTAACGTCGATAAGTGCAATATTTTACATATAGGTTCGCGTAACGGTAATTTTGCGTATAGTATGTCAGGGAAGGAGTTAGCAAGCGTAGAGCAGGAAAAAGATTTAGGAGTTATAGTCACAGTCACTGGTGATTTAAAAGTAGCGAAACAAAATACAGCAGCGGTCAATAAAGCGAACAAACTGCTAGGTTTTATAGCTCGGAATTTTTAGTACAAATCGCGCGATATTATAGTTCCTCTTTATAAATCATTAGTTAGACCCCATTTGGAGTACGCGATCCAATTTTGGAATCTGTATATGCGAAAAGATATAGACAAAATCGAAAGAGTTCAAAGACGAGCAACTAAGATGATTCCGTCGCTTAGGTCGAAGTCGTACTGTCGTACGAGGATAGGCTTAAGGAGTTAAAATTGACTACACTCGAGACTAGGAGGCTAAGGGGTGATCTAATCCAGGTTTTTAAAATTATGAATGGGTTCGATAACATAGATAGAGATAGCTTTTTCGAAATATGTCAATATAATAGGACTAAAAATAACGGGTGTAAGTTGACAAGTAGAAGGTTCGAAGCAGCAGTTGCCAAAAACTTTTTTAGCATAGAATAGTAGATAGCTGGAATAGTTTGCCGGTAGAAGTAATTAGTAGCATGTCTAAAACATGTTTAAAAATCGATTAGACGCATATGTTGATAGATCGGGTATAGTTTAAGGTAAAATTAAGGCTTTGTGGTTCGGAACCCACGTAAAATTGTAGGTCCTCTACGCCACCACGGAGGACATGCATAATACACAATTACGAACAGAGTTAGGTAGACCAGTAATGAGTGGATCCTAGGGTCTTTGTTGGTCTGAAACATTATATATATATATATATATAATATATAGCACACCGGACAAAAAATGTCACCCCTCTCAGAATGTACTTAATAACGTGTGACGGCGCCTCTGGCCTTGATAACCGCACGAATCCGGCGAGGCAGAGACTCTACGAGGTTGTGCATGTACTGAACATCGATTTGCTGCCACTCGTTCATCAGCCGGTCCCGAAGTTCCGCCAGAGTCCGTGGGTGTCTATTCCTGCGCTTCACTTTCTGTTTCCAGCATGAACAACACCTTCGACGCATTCAGGATTAAAGGCTTCATTTGACCTGCGATGTACTCGTCGCCTCCCATCATTGGAGAACAAACAAAAACGGGACTCATCGGACCAAATTACACGTTTCCAATCTGCCGCAGTCCAGTTTTTGTGCCTCTGAGCCCATTTATAACGTGCCAATTTGTGACTTGCTGTTAACAGCGGCCTCTTCCGTGGTACCCTGCTCCAGATGTCCATCGCATGCAGTTCTCGTCGCAATGTCCGTTCGGAAATTGGTCGCTGGAGAACCTCATTGGTTTCTTGGAGCAATTGTTCTCTGGTTTGAAAACGATTTGCAGTTACTAGACGAGAAACATGGCGGCGGCCCCTATTGTCGAGAATTGTTTTCCGGCCACAGTTACGCCGTCGATTGTCAGTTGATTGCGAACTACACCACTCTTTGTAAACTCGCTGGACAGTACGCGTTGACACACCAACAAATTGGGCTACTTCAGACATTTTGTGTCCGTGGGCTCTGCCAAACACGATGGCTCCTTTTTGCCACTGAGTAACGTCTGCCTCACGACCCATTTTGCAGACTATATCCAACACACACTTTGTTCTTCACCACCTCACGAAACAGATCTGATCCTGTGTGCTACGTCACCGCTACTTGTCACTTACCAATGCTACATCAGCGCCCTCTGTGTGACCTTGAACTTCCTACTATCGGTGCTATTAGGGGTGACTAATTTTTTGTCCGGTGTGCTTATATATATATATATATATAACCTTTGGTTAGCTTCCGCCCGAATTGTTTATTCTGACGAAGGTCAAGCTTTTCACTCCACCTTAGACCTACAGTTTAACGTGGAATCCGAACCACGCCCCATCAGCAGCCCAGCGTCTTAACCACTAGGCCACCTAGGGTACCCATTTATCCACCAACCACTTTCTTTATTGTGTGGAAGGATGAACAGCTGGGTTTTGCTGCGCGCCGGCTGCCATCGGGTCTCGAACCCGGGGCCGATGGATTCGTAGTCAGCGACGCTAACCACTACACCACCGAGGTATATAATAATATATATATATATATATATATACACATACATATGTATATATATATATATATATATATATATATATATATATATATATATAAGCAGAAGTAACCTGTTGAAAAGCGTTAACATTTTTTGTTGTATATCGGGAAGTTTGATTTTAATTACTGTAGTGTTACAAATAAAAAATTATAACAATTCTCTACATTAAAATAACCAGTTTTGAAAGAGAGCATGTCGGTTTCATATTTTTATTTACAGTATTCAGTGATTCACTGCTATGAAATGCTATCACATAATCTTACCTTACTCTTTTCATCTTCAATTAGGTTTTCATAGTGTTCTTGACGTTCCAAAATGGCAGACATCGAGTTTCGAGCGTCGATGTCACGAAACTTATTTTGGGGGCGGAGGATAGTTTTAAGTTTTCTTCCAACTTGTTCTTCTCCTGTTCTAAATCAGATAGCATCTTTCTGTACAAGTGAAGGGAGAGAATACACATTTAGCACTGTTTACCGAGTTATGTGCAAAGAAAGTTCAAAATGCACCTATTCATAACATCAGTAGCATCATACTTTTTTTCTAGTATGAAGTTCTAATAGTGATTAAAAGTTGCATTTAGTGGACGAAATATGCCTGCCAAAATATGAGTTCATTTCTTTAAAATTTTCAGCTGCCACCAGGCGGCTAAAGTTAACACAATTTTGTGTAAAAAGGAAAAAAATGCTTCTATTTTAGGTTTGTCAAACTATTATAAAAGTTTATCTTAGAATTATCTAATAGTTTGATTAAGATTCTTAAATGATAGGAATTCGTTTTGTAAAAATGCCTTTTCATATGCTTAATATCTTCAGCTGCCACAAGAGAGCTAAAGTTAACACAATTTAGAGTAACTGAGTCATGTTGAGACTACACTGAATGTAGTGGGGGAGGGTTGTTGGGGAGGGTTTTGGTGTGAAGGAATTTCTTTCTGTGAGTCATTAGAACAGTGTGTTAACACTTGTCTTCTTAGGTAGTAGGCCTAGTCGCTCAGTTGATCGGAGAGTTTTTTAATATGATCGGAATATTATAAAACTTTATTTTAAAGTGATTTATATAGAGATAATATTGATTTTATTATAAAATGCTTGTTATAATGTATTATATAATTTTAGTTTATTTATATATATATATATTTATATAATATATTATATATACTTATAAAATATATTATATATATTAATTATATAATGTTTTGATGTTACAGGATATTTTGTGATTGTGAATTTTTCTTAAAAATATTATGGCATCAAATACTAAATATAAACATTTCACTAGAGAACATATGAAGTGTGCCATATTTGAAGTACCTTGTGAGATGAGTGATATGCAACTACCAACTTATAACTGCATTATGAAAGATTACCTGTTCACAAAACATTTAGTGAAGGAGCAGATGAATAACAAGGGCCTTCATTTTCTGAAATAGCAGAGGCAGTTTCCAAAAAGGTAGAAAATATTTGGAAGAAGGCCTCTTTGCCAATAGTTTCACATACACGCGTTTTACAGATGATGCGAGTGTACCATGATAAATACAGGTCCTTATTAAAGCCATACAAGTCACGCAAGGATCAGCCTAAGTACAAAAATCAGCTTGAAGAATTTGAAAACTCTTCAAAATGCACTTTGTTTGACATCTGCACCTGCAAATGTAAGGAGTTTAGGAGATGCTCATGTGAAAAGAGTAAGAAAGTCCCTCCAAAAGAGCAGGATTTTTTAAATGACCAACGAACACGCAGAATAATGGTGATAGGAAGCATTGACATAGCACACACAAGACGATTACAAGCAAGAGAACATCGAAAGGAAATGGAAAAAGCACGTCTGGAATCCTCACAAACAACTAGTGCTGCTATAACCAATACGTCCAACTTACAAATCGAAACAGAGACAAGTGAACTTCAACAACTAGAAGAGATATCTGAAGATAATGAGGAAGATACAACCTCGACTCAATATGTAATATCAGAACAACAGATGCGTGAGCCACTGCCTTCATTAGCAATTACTTGTGATAGATTTAAAATGTCGGACAGAGCTGGGGCTGCTATTGCTTCTGCAGTATTGGCAGATCTTAAAATTGTTACTCCCGAAGACAAAGGGCCCGAAGACAAAGGGAATATTATAGACAGAAGTAAGCTAAGACGTGAAAGACAAAAACAGAGAAAGGAACTACAACAGATAGGAGAGCCAAAAACCATGCGGGGATTATACTTTGATGGCAGAAAGGATAAAACAATGATTCAAGTCCAGGAGAGTGATGGCTCTAACCACCAAAGAACCAAACGCGAAGAGCATATCAGCATAATATCTGAACCACACTCTCTGTACTTTGCACATGTGACACCTTCCAGTGGCAAAGCTAAATACATTTGCACAGCGCTAGTGAATTGCTTGAAAGAAAGGAATGTTGATATAGGGAACATCGTTACAGTTGGCTGTGATTCGACAGTGGTTAACACTGGTAGTATTAGAGGCACAATAAGATTACTGGAAGAAGCCTTTAATAAGCCATTGCAGTGGCTGATATGCCTTTTACACCTTAATGAACTTCCATTGTGCCATCTGTTTCATCACTTGGATGGTACCACTACTGGACCAAGAGCATTTTCAGGAGAAATTGGCCGAGCACTTTCAGACTGTGAAAAGCTTCCCCTAGTTAACTTCAAACCCATTGAAATTCAAGAGGACATGTGTGAAGTTGATGTAGATGACATAAGTACTGACCAGAAATACCTTCTTGAAATTCACAAGGCTATATCAAGTGGAACATTCTCAAAGAGTCTTAGTCATAAGAGTCCAGGCAATATATCACATTCAAGGTGGCTCACCACAGCAAACAGGACTCTGCGGTTATATGCAAGCACAGAGAATCCTTCAGGCAATTTACAAGAATTAGCTACTTTCATTGTTAGGGTATACGCACTAATGTGGTTTCAGATAAAGCGTAAACCATTATGCCAATATGGTGCTAAACATATGTGGCATATGATTGCAAGAAGCCGGTATCTCCGTGAAGAGCTTAGGAGAGTACATGACTCAGTCATTCAGCGAAATGCATATTACGCAAATCAAGAAAACATTCTCATTGCAATGATAGCTGATGAAAGGGAGCATGTGCGTCAGTTGGGATTTAGGCGTATCATAAAAGCAAGGGCATGCATTCAAGAAACAGATGTTATCAGGTATTTTAAGGTGCCAGAAATAAATTTTTATGCCAAAGACTATACAGATCTCATTATGTGGCAAGATTTTCAGATAGCAGAACCACCGATAACCAAAGGAGTTTCTCTTGATGATATTGAATCATGCATCAAACATGGTACTACTCTTCATTCAGAATTATTTCAGTTTCCATGTCATACACAAGCCGTAGAGAGATGCGTCAAGCTCGTTACAGACGTTGCTGAATCAGTCTGCGGACCTACAAACAGAGACGGTTGGATTCGTGCTACATTAGAATCAAGGAAAAAACAGCCAAAATTTGACACAAAAGCAAATTACTAAATAGTCTTCAGCAAGAACCCTTTCTAGAGGGAGGTTGGTTGTGGAAAGGGTGGTAACTCCGCTAAGGCACGAAATAACGTTTCTTAACTGTCTCAAGCCAGTATAAAGGAGGAGAGACATCCTAATTTATTACTGTTCCCTTTTTCAAGTAAATACAGAATCACACTTAATTGTCATTTTTAAGTTAACTTCAGCCCTCTTGTGGCAGCTGAAGATATTACGCATATGAAAAGGCATTTTTACAAAACGAATTCTTATCATTTAAGAATCTTAATCAAACTATTAGATAATTCTAAGATAAAATTTTATAATAGTTTGATAAACCTAAAATAGAAGCATTTTTTTCCTTTTTACCCAAAATTGTGTTAACTTTAGCCCCCTGGTGGCAGCTGAAAATATTAAACAAATGAACTCATATTTTGGCAGATATATATCGTCCACTAAATGCAACTTTTAATCACTATTAGAACTTCATACTAGAAAAAAAGTATTTTTCGCTCCACCCTAGCTGCACAATTTGTACTCGATATACTTTATACAAAGAAAAGTTCTCAAGATATTGCGTATATAAATCCCAGTGAACATAAAATCTCCATGCGACTGAATATGTTCGAAGTTTCTTTAATAAAAAAATATTTTTGAAGTATAATGTTTTACATTAATCAATCTCTAATTGGAATCATATACTGTAAATGTATTCTGAAAATTTAAAGTTTATATTTACGATCAATGTATTTCTGGATTTTATCTCATTAATGTGGCGAAAGAAAAACAATTCGTTTTTTAGATGAAAAAATCAGAAAAATCGTGTAAAATTGTTGTAAATGCTTTACTGACAAGGAAACATATGTGTACGCGAATTTATACAACTTTATTCATCAAAATTCAAAGGCTATAAACAGACAGAGAAACAGACAGGCAAATAGCTATAGATAGCTTTTAACGTAAATCCATTCAAGAAACGAGACAAGAATGAAAGCTGAGTAGAGCAAAAGTGTAAACAGTAGGGAACGATGTCAAATGCTTTAATATTAAGCTGAAAGGACAGTAGTTCGTGTAATGTTTTATGAAATACGTCTACTCCAGTTCGGTTTCATTAAGATGCTTCATAAACAATAACTGAATGTAAAAAGCTAATAATTTATACGTAAAATAGCAGTATCGTGGTGGAACATCCTTTAAGTCATGCTATGAACCTAAATATACTCGTAATGCAAAACTTGACTAATGAACACCCACCTTTGTTTCGTGAGAAGGACGGTAGTTTCGTCGTAGTACTGTCTTCTGTTTCTCTCCATCATCCGGTATTGCCTCTTCAATCTGGACAGAAGATTCTCGGCGGCCTCCAACTCAACTTCTTCGCTCGAAACATCGCCATCTCTTTGACTTCGATTACGCCCACGAGACATGATTCTCTTCTTTTTTTAAGGATGGGTGGGGATAAGGGTACTAAATTAGATCATGAATACCATAACTGCTCTTTCATTTTATCATACTTCGAAGAACATTCGAAATCATGAATTTTATCTCGTGTAACTTTCTTATCAATGTTTTTATATATAAAATAAAAAACTGACAAATAACTGTCTAAATATTTTAATTCCTTCACTTAACTTTGTTAATGTAAATTACATAAAGTTTTATGGATAAAATATTATTATTATTATTATTATTATTATTATTATTATTATTTTCTCAGAGAAGAGAAGATGAATTAACACTTGAAGATATAATATTCTTACATCAGAGCTAAATGTTGAATATTTAATTAAGACGCATATATATATATATATATATATATATATAATACACACACACACACTCGTAATGCCTAAATCCCCAAGTAAGACACCTTTTTTGGCAATTAAGTCAAACTTTGTAAATAAGTCGAATTTTCTTGTACAACCTACTTTTTTGAGGTTAGATCAGGTTGGGTTAACTCAGGTTCACCTAAACCTAACCTAAAACAAATCAGAGGGTGTGTAAAGTCTGAGGAAGCATAAAGAATTACTTATCTGACTCCGAATTTTTTTAATTAAAATCCTAACGTGGGTGAAATTAAAAAATAATCATTGTATATGGTAAAAATAAACGCTTTCTCTAAACTTTCTTATAGACCCCCACCCCCCCTATGGGCTACGTCGTGGCCGATGTCGTAACACCGCTTCCCGGAGATCAGCGAAGTTAAGCGACATTGGGTCTGGGCAGTAGTTGGATGGGAGACTGTCCTCCGCGTCCCCGTAAAGCTGTAGGTCCCCTCCGTCATATGACCTTAGATGTTGCGAAGGAGGTTAAACAACCCCAATTAAAAAAAAAAAAAAACATCCCCGCTTAATTTAACACAACCGAAAGTGATTAAAATTTTTAAAATATAAAATATATAACCTGTTAGACCTACTTCATTACATGATTCATTAAGTATTCGTCTAAACAAACGCTTTTAAGTAAATAACCAATCGTTACATATTTTAATTCATAAAGATGCAGAGTATATTACTCAAGAACAATAAATGATATACTCAAAACTACCAGGAAATTCTTATAAAATGGATTTAAAGCGTCAATATAATTGGAAACAATTTTACTACGGTTGCTAAGGACGCGTTCACATAGCAACCACTGAGATTTAGAACTGTAATTTCGACGAGGCTTCAGGTGATTTATAAGAGAAAACTCGTTTCAAAAAGAATTTAAAAAGGAATGTACGTCCTGAACCGGAAAATTTCGCCAAAAATACAATTAAAAAAGTCCCAAAATTAGTAATTGCTAATTTAAATATATATACTCATATTCATACTCAGAGAAATATATGCTCCGAAATCACAGCCAAAAGGAAAGAGGAGCTGGCTAGAGAGGCAAAAGAGAAGACTTTTCCGCAAAAGAAAGAGAGTGGAGGCGAAGTTAGGCAACTGCGGAGATAATGACAGGAAAGCAATAAAAGAAAAACTGGAGGGTATCTTTAGGGAAATACAAGCCCTGATTAAGGACCATACAGAGAGGGAAGAGGAAAAGGCAGTAGAAGCAATAAAGGAAAATCCAAAATACTTCTATAGCTATGCAAAAAGGGAAACAAAAACGCGCGCCGCTATTGGGCCCTTAAGGACGAGAAATAATGAACTAACCGATGATCCAAAAGAAATATCTGATACATTGAGAACTCAATATGAATCAGTTTTCAGAACCCCAAAAAGTGACAAAGCGATACCTGACATGAATGCATTCTTTGAAGAGGAATTGCAAGGAGAGTATATAACAGGCTTTGATTTTACCCCAGAAGATGTAGCGAGAGCTATAGGACAAATGAAACCACATTCAGCTGCAGGTCCGGACAATTGGAACGCATTTTTTATTAAAAACTGTAAAAATGAAATAGCTACACCTTTATACTGGATATGGAGAAAATCCCTAGACACTGGGGAAATACCGAGCATCTTAAAAAGAGCGAACATTGTCCCTATATATAAAGGAGGGGACAGATCTCAAGCAAAGAACTATAGACCAGTGTCATTAACGTCCCACCTCACCAAAGTATTTGAAAGAATAGTTAGCGAGAAAATTTATGATTTCCTGGAGACACGGGAAAGATTCAACGAAAATCAGCATGGATTCCGATCAGGTAGATCATGCCTATCACAACTAATAGAACACTATAACAATATCCTAGATGCATTGGAAGGCAATGACAACTACGATGTTATATACACAGATTTTGCTAAGGCTTTCGACAAATGTGACCATGGTATAATAGCACATAAGATGAAATATATGGGAATAACAGGCAAAGTGGGAAAATGGATCTACAACTTCCTCAGAGAACGTCTGCAGGTCGTCAAAATTCAAGGTGTGTGTACAAAGATCAGCAGAAAAATCAGCGATGTACATGACGTGGAGGCCTTGCAGAGGGACACGAACAAAATATACAAATGGTCAGAAGACAACAACATGTCATTTAACACCGAGAATATGATAATAAAAACCCACTCTAATAGACAGAGTTTATTTCCACAACAGTTTCGATGCCCACTGGCATCCTCTTCGGGTGGATACACCCGAAGAGGGATGCCAGTGGGCATCGAAACGTAGAAATAAACTCTGTCTATTAGAGTGGGTTTTTATTATCATATTGTGACTTTCACGTAGAAAAAGTTAAGTTTTTTTGCATTTATAACACCGAGAAATTCCAGCTCTTGAGATATGGTAGAACAGAAGAACTTAAACAGACTGCATATTATGCTCCAGATAGACAGGAAATTCAGAGAAGCACGAAAGCGATCGATCTCGGGATAATAATGACAGATGATGCGAAATTTGAAACACAAAATCAGGTAGCGATAAGTAAAGCAAAAAGAGTCGCCGGACAGGTACTAAGAACGTTCAAGAGAAGGGACAGGACAGTAATGATTCCCCTGCTAAAAACACTGATTATACCAAAACTTGAATACTGCTCAGTTTTGACGTCCCCATATAAAAAGGAAGAAACTAATAAACTAGAAGAAACGCAAAGGAATTTCACAGCCAAGATTGATGGCTGCAAAGAACTCAACTACTGGGAAAGACTACGTAAACTAAATCTGTACTCCCTGGAAAGAAGAAGAGAGAGGTACACCATAATCTACATATGGAAAATGATCGAAAAACTGGTACCAAACCTCAAACTAAACCTAATTACCATTCAAACAACAATGGAAAATAGGAAAGGCAGAATGTGTTGTGTTCCCAAATTAAGGGCCCGACAAGGGACCTCCTCAACTCTGAAGGAAAATAGCTTGGTTGTCAGGGGGCCAAGACTTTTCAACCAGCCTCCCAAGGACCTCAGAAACGTAACGGGGGTCAAAGTTGAAGTCTTCAAGAGAAGACTGGATGCCTGGCTCAGGACGGTACAAGATGAGCCGGGAGTGCCTGGCTGTGTACGATGGAGAGCACAAGAAAGCAACTCGTTCCTCCACCAAGCCAGACCTAGAGACGGGCCACCAGCTTGACCTCCGTGTGAAGAGAGACCAACGCACGAAACAACATAAGGTTCATAAGGTAAGGTATACTATATACAGTACATATATATATGATGCAAACCCAAAAGGAAAAAGAAAAAAATATTCCTTGTGGGTTTGCATCATTCATTCATTTCACCCATTCATTCATTTCACCCATTCATTCATTAAGTGTGAAATTCACCGCATATATATACGTAAGAAATGCCAAAAATATTAAACAAATTCAACTACATAAAAACTACTGAATTCATTAATAATTAACAAACAAACAAACTCTTTATTTCAGACTCAACAGGTACAAACATTATACAAAAGGTCCATAGAATATTAAGAGATAGTTGTCTGGAGCACTGACTAAGTAGGCTAGTGAATCACTGTTAGAAAATCTAGAAGAGGAAGAACCATTGTTGTCCCAAGGCGATACGATGACTAAGCTGATTGATGCAGCATTGCTTGTATATATATTAAGTTAAGGTGTGTATATATATCCATCTCATAATTGTAAGGTTAGTGAAAAATTAAATTAATTTAGAGCTAGCATTTTTGAGCTCTTGTGGCATCATTGTTTGGTCACACTGTTGGCATCATTTTGAGACGCTGCGCGTCTTTTCTACTCGTTTGTGGAAGGTCGTATAAAGGTGTGGTTTGATAGAGAGCTCTCTTGCAATTCAGTTTGGTTGTTTAGATACATGATTGTTGCATCGTGCAATAGTCCAGGTTGCGTTGTTGTTGCAAGGTTCAGAAAGAAGACCAAAATAGTACCCTTTTGTTTACCTTTTAAGTTCATGTAATTTAAGATCTAAGTTAGGCCCGCATCGAGTCAGCAACCCTGAGGTTACCCTGAGGTAGGACCTAATAGGATCTCAAATCCGTAAGTTTTAATTTAGCTTAACTTGGGCTTTAGGTAGAACTTGCCCTTTAGAATTTGGCCGTTCACGGCTCGGCTGGGATTTCGAACCCGACAAATAAATAAAATAACATGGTCCTTCAGAACCGGATTTCTACCCCAAGACTGAGTCAGTGACCATTTTTCGGCAAAGTTCTGATTGTGCAAATTGTATCCCAAGTTAGGCCTAGACGGGTTGAGTATTATTGAGTTAAGGTCCCAGGGTAAAAAGTTTGGTCGCCCAATTGCGAAACTTGGCCAGTCGTCTGTCGTTTTTTGGCCTACTTTTTTTCCGGTTTGGTTAATTTTGGGTTATTATTGAATTAAGGTCCCAGGGTAAAGTTTGGTCGCCCAATTGCGAAACTTGGCCAGTCGTCTGTCGTTTTTTGGCCTACTTTTTTTCCGGTTTGGTTAATTTTGGGTTATTATTGAATTAAGGTCCCAGGGTAAAGTTTGGTCGCCCAATTGCGAAACTTGGCCAGTCGTCTGTCGTTTTTTGGCCTACTTTTTTTCCGGTTTGGTTAATTTTGGGTTATTATTGAATTAAGGTCCCAGGGTAAAGTTTGGTCGCCCAATTGCGAAACTTGGCCAGTCGTCTGTCGTTTTTTGGCCTACTTTTTTTCCGGTTTGGTTAATTTTGGGTCATTATTGAATTAAGGTCCTGGGGTGGAAAATTTGGTATTCCATACTGGTGTTTGGTTAGTACCCCACTCAGCAATTCAGTTTATTTGAAAGTAAAATTTGCGTTTGATCAGTTTGGTTAAGTATTTCTGCCAATTCAGCTCATTTGGTATTGAGCCCAAGGGTTGTTTACATTGAAGATGAGTGCATCTGAATTGAACAAATTTATAAAAAGGAGAAGTGCCTACAAAGGTCTAATTACAAAGGTCATTGCCACTATAGATTCTGCCATGGAGCAAGAGGATTTACGCTTAGTGACTGCGAAGCTTGCCATATTAGAAACTAAAAACGTTGCTCTAAGTGAGGTAAATGTTAAAATTGAGGCTCTTATAGAAGAGGATGAAATAGAAAATAACATAATTTACTTTGAAGAGATTATTGATGATATGATTAACGTAGGCCTCCGAGCAAAAGAGTTTAGCAGCTCAGTACAGTTAGAGACCAGGTCTAATAATGAAACACAACACTCAACAAATGATGCTTGTGAAGTTAAGGTTAACAGATCTGTAGTTCAATTACCGAGGCTTGTACTCAAAACATTTTCTGGGAGTATTCAGGAATGGCAAGGATGGGCAGACAGTTTTCAATCAGCAGTTCATTCTAGTCAAGTGTTAAGTGCCGTGGAGAAGTTTAATTATTTGCGGTCCCTCTTGGAAGGGGAGGCAGCAAAGACTATAGCCGGATTAGCATTAACAGAGGCTAATTATAATGTGGCTTGGGATATATTAAAGAAACGGTTTGGTAAGCCAGAGATCTTAATTAAAAGCCACCTCCGTGCACTTTTAACTATACCTCCTGTTAATAATCCTAATAGTGTCAAGGAGTTACGGCAGTTATATGATGAATTTGAAATTAGAACTAGGTCCCTGGACAACTTGGGTGTAGGAATGGAAAAGTATGGTATAATGTTGGTTCCTACACTGGAGTCTAAATTGCCTAGCTCAATTTTGCTTGAATTAAGTAGGGGACACTCTGCAGAACATGTGTACATCCCCCTTCAGCAGATGTTAAGTCTTTTAGGCACAGAATTAGCAAGACGAGAGGGAGTTGAGTTTGCACAGTGGGATGGTAAACAAGAGGACAAAGGCAGGCACAGCACCAAAGTTTCCACAAAAAGGAATAGCCCAGGTACAGTGTCATCTCTACATGCCTCCTCTGAGAATAAATTAAAGGGAATCAAGGAATGTATATTTTGCGAAGGCAACCACAAGTCATATAAATGTGAGGTGGCTGAGGCCTTACCCTTTGAGGAGAGAAAGGACAGGGTAACTAAGTCCACAGCATGTTTTAAATGTTTTTTGAAAGGTCATAGAGCAAGGTTTTGTAAGTTTAAAATTTTGTGCAAAAAATGTCATGGTAGGCATCAGCCATTATTGTGTGAAAACACTCTTAGTAGGCCTACCCCAGAAGTAGAGACATCAGTGGCACATGCCACTGCTATGCAAGGGAGTAAAAGTAAAGGGGGATTATTGCAAACAACTGCAGCCTTATTAATTGGGAATGAGGGAGAAGCTACTGTAAGAGTGTTGTTTGATAGTGGTAGCCAGTGTAGTTTTATTAAGACCAGAATTTCCAGAAAATTGAAGTTTAAAGAACTTAAGAGGGAAAATTTAAGAATTTCTGGGTTTGGGGGTTCCGTTCAAAACCGAACCAAATTTAAGAAGGTAGAAGTTCTGGTTAAAGGGTTGTTACCGCAAAGTCCCACTATCAAGGTCCAAGCTGTAGAGATTGAGGAACTTTGTGCTCCAGTCACTACTTGTTTAGATATGGCATGTGTCCAAGAATTGCAAGTTAAAGGAATTAATTTGGGCAATAATAAGTTTGAGGGAACAGAAGATATTAGTCTTTTGATTGGAGCTGACTATTATTGGGACTTCATCACTGGTAATATTGTCCGTACATCTCAAGGCCCAGTAGCTATTGAAAGTAAGCTAGGCTGGATGCTACATGGTAGTTATTGCAATGAAATGGAAGTTAAGGCTCTCTTTGTTAAGATTGAGGAGAACAGCCATGGTCTGGAAAGGCATTTGAAAGCGTTTTGGGAACTTGAATCTATTGGTATAAAGGACAACCAGGCAAGTACAGTGAACAATGATGTTTTAGAGCACTTTGAAAAAGGGATTGGGTTTAGAGATGGTTGCTATGAAGTTGGCCTACCATGGAAGGATTCTTGCAAACCCGGTTCAAACCTTCAGCTAGCTAATCGGAGGTTGGAGACTTCATTGTACAGGCTAAGAAAAAATGAGGAGTTGTTAATTGAATACGATGAGGCCATCCTAAGTTATGTAAGGGAGGGCTATCTGAAAAGGTGCAAGGTGAGCTGGTGAGCCAGGAGGCACATTATCTGCCACACCATGCAGTGGTACGGCGAGACAAAACTACCACCAAACTGAGGGTAGTTTTTGATGGCTCAGCCAAGGACAAAGGTGGTGTGTCCTTGAATGACTGTTTGGATGCTGGGCCAAATTTAAATGCAGATTTATTTTCCTTGTTACTGAGATTCAGGTTTGGTAGAGTAGCATTGACTGCAGATGTGAAGCAAGCCTTTTTGCGGATAAAGTTAAAACCAGAGGACAGAGATGCAGTAAGGTATCTGTGGGTGGATACGAAAGACTTGTTGGAAAATGAACCTAAGGTTCAAGCATATAGAATGAAGTCAGTGTTGTTTGGCCTCAGCTCTAGTCCATTTCTGTTGGCAGCTAGTATGCAGTACCATTTTAAGAAATATTCTGAAGTCTATCCTAACACTATTGAACACATAAGGAAAAATTTTTATGTTGATGATTTGCTATGTTCCGTGGATAATACAGAAATGGCTAAACAGATATTCATGGAGGCTAGAGCTATAATGAGGGAGGCTGGCATGGAGCTCAGAAAATGGCAGACCAATCATTCGCAATTACAAGAGTTTATGAGTCATTCCTCTGTAGTACCTGACGCAGCAGAAAGTATTGAGGATTCTGGTATTAAGGAGTTGTGGGCAATAGACGCAAAGGTGCTAGGCATCGTTTGGCAGCAAGATGATGATTTGTTTACCTTCAATGGGAAATCTTTAGTAGAGCTGGCCGAGAATGAGACAAGGTGGACAAAACGTACAGCTCTTAGTTTGGCTTCAAAGGTCTTTGATCCTCTTGGATTCCTGGCTCCATTTGTGATAAAGTCAAAAATTTGGTTTCAGAGCCTCTGGGAAATTGGACTTGGTTGGGACCAAGAGTTACCTGATCATATGGTGGTAAGGTGGAAATATTGGTTCAAAGAATTGGCACATCTTGGAGACATTGAAATCCCAAGATGGTACTTTGGAGAGCTGAACAATAGTCCAGACAATTTGGAGCTGCACATCTTTTGTGATGCAAGTGAGGAAGCCTATGCAACTTGTATTTATATAAGAGGCGCATTGCAAGAAGAAGTAAGTTGCAGGTTGGTTGCTGCAAAGAGTAGAGTAGCACCTTTGAAAAGACTTTCTGTTCCAAGGTTGGAATTGATGGGTGCCGTTATTGCTAGTCGGCTTGCAATTACAGTGCGAAAGTCTTTGGCCCTCTATGAAATTCCAAGCTATTATTGGACAGACTCCACTATAGTTTGGCACTGGTTAAGAAGTCAGGCAAGGAAATGGAAACCATTTGTTGCCAATAGGGTGGAGGAAATTCAAGCGCACACAGATCCCAAGCAATGGAAGCATTGTCCAGGCATCCAAAACCCCGCTGATTTACCAACACGAGGAATTCCGGTGAAAGATCTTTCACAATCAAGTTTGTGGTGGAATGGGCCAGAGTGCCTAAAACTTGGAAGTGAAAACTGGCCTTCTAATCAGCCTGTTGTAGGAGACAGGCTGAAGAAGCATGGGTGAGTGAGGTGAGAAAATGCGCTGTGAACAGTTGTCAAGTTATGCAGCAGGACCCCATATTGAGGCTTGAGGACATTAGCAGTCTGAAAAGATTGTTAAGAGTGACAGCATGGATATATAGATTTACCAACAACATTAAGGGAGAAACAAGAAGGGAAGGAATTCTGAACAGTAATGAGATTCAGCAAGCCAGGAAATACTGGGTGGTATATGCGCAGAAGGAAAAATTTGGTGAAGAGCGGGAATTGCTCACCAGCCATCCATTACAGGTTCTACCAACACATTCTGCGCTCAAGGGTTTGGATGTGTTTTTGGATCAGGATTTATTGAGAGTAGGAGGTAGACTACAGTTTTCTGGGCTTCCAGAGGAGAAAAGACATCCAATTTTGCTACCTTCTGGGGGGCACTTTGTGGACCTTTTGATCCTGGATACTCATCATAAGCTGTTACATGCTGGAGTTAGAGAAGTGATAATAGAGATTAGACAACAATTTTGGATTCTCAAAATTAGACAAGTAGTGAAAAAGGTCTTGAATAAATGTGTGGTTTGCAAGCGTTGGAGTGCAAAGCCTTATTATGAAAAGGTGGCTCCACTTCCAAGAGAACGGTGTCTATACTGCCCCATTTGATGTAGTGGGAGTAGACTTTGCAGGGCCAGTCTATGTGTATGAGCGAGGGGAGTCTAACAAAGGTTATATATGTCTTTTCACCTGTGCTACCACCAGAGCAATCCATTTGGAGTTGGTAAGCAACTTAAGTAGTGATGTATTTCTTTTGGCCTTTAAACGGTTTGTGAACAGAAGGGGTTTCCCAAATAAAATCATATCGGATAATGCAAAAACCTTCAAAAAGGCTGCAAAGGAACTCCAAGAAATTTGGTCCTTGCTAAAAGAGGAAGGATTCCAATCCTACTTTTCACACCAAGGGGTACAGTGGGAGTTTATTGTTGAGAGAGCACCATGGTGGGGAGGATTTTGGGAAAGGCTAGTGAGAAGTGTAAAGTGTCCATTAAAGAAACTTTTAGCTAATGCTCATTTGAGCAAAGAAGAATTCTCTACTGTTTTATGTGAAGTAGAAGCAATGGTGAACAGTAGGCCTATCACTTTTGTTTACAACAGTAGGCAGGATGCAGAGCCATTGACACCAAATCATTTTCTTTGTGGTAAACGATTAACATCAAACCCCAGTGTGCCAGAAGACTTGCAGCCCATCCAGAGCACTCAAGGAGAGTTAACCAGACGGTTCAGGTACCTTGAAGAGCTACAAGATCAGTTATGGAAGAGGTGGCAGATGGAATACTTGCCAGAACTCAATTATTACCCATCAGGCAAGGTAAAGGGCTCCAATGCAAATTGTATCAAGGTGGGAGAAGTGGTAATGATTGGGGATGAAAGACCAAGGCAATGCTGGAAGCTTGGCATAATTGAAGAGTTGTTTGTTGGCAAAGACAATTTAGTTAGGTCTGCACTGGTAAAGACTTCAGGAGGAAAGTTAAAGAGACCTATACAAAAACTCTATGCTTTAGAAATCAGCAAAAACACAGATAGTCAAGATGAAACATTTGAGTTACAGCCTCATGAAGAAGGCTTGGCTAACCTTGCAGAAGGTAATGACAACAATGCCTCTTCGGTGGGGAGTGTTAGAAAATCTAGAAGAGGAAGAACCATTGTTGTCCCAAGGCGATACGATGACTAAGCTGATTGATGCAGCATTGCTTGTATATATATTAAGTTAAGGTGTGTATATATATCCATCTCATAATTGTAAGGTTAGTGAAAAATTAAATTAATTTAGAGCTAGCATTTTTGAGCTCTTGTGGCATCATTGTTTGGTCACACTGTTGGCATCATTTTGAGACGCTGCGCGTCTTTTCTACTCATTTGTGGAAGGTCGTACGTAAAGGTGTGGTTTGATAGAGAGCTCTCTTGCAATTCAGTTTGGTTGTTTAGATACATGATTGTTGCATCATGCAATAGTCCAGGTTGCGTTGTTGTTGCAAGGTTCAGAAAGAAGACCACAAATAGTACCCTTTTGTTTACCTTTTAAGTTCATGTAATTTAAGATCTAAGTTAGGCCCGCATCGAGTCAGCAACCCTGAGGTTACCCTGAGGTAGGACCTAATAGGATCTCAAATCCGTAAGTTTTAATTTAGCTTAACTTGGGCTTTAGGTAGAACTTGCCCTTTAGAATTTGGCCGTTCACGGCTCAGCTGGGATTTCGAACCCGACAAATAAATAAAATAACAATCACTGTGCATAATGAACATACAATTGCCTACGCCAATGCTTCCAGATTTGAGATTTATAAAATATATCGGAGACCAGTCCACTAACCATGGCTTCTATTATTTTGTTGACTGACTCACCAAGCCTAGTGATAAATCTAAATACAAAATTGCGAATGACACTGGCACAGTTAGGCACCTTATTGACTACAAACAGCATACTGACACTAGAAGGAGCACCATTTATAAATATTGGAGTTCTTAATAAACTCCTAAAAATATTATTATATGCAACATATAACTTTCTCAAATTATACATCCTGTAGTTCCACCACAAATGAGCTGTATACATTGGAGCACAAAAAGTTTTGAACAAAATCAACTTAATATCTAATGTACACATATGAAACTTTCTAACCAAAGTATTTCCCTGATCATACAATTGTCTACATTGCCTTAGAATATCACAGTCATCTGAAAGACTATCAGTAAGTATGTGGCCAAGATACTTAGTCTGGGTCACTTCTGACAGCACCATAACATTCAATTGAAATTCAGGAAATTTATATATTTATAGGCCTTGGTCCTCATAATCATAACATGACTTTTAGCAGGATTATATTTTATGTCGTTATCCTTCCCATACTTTTCACACACCTTCAAAAATGAGGAGGTATATTTAGATAGACTCTGTAAACTAAATATACTACTAGAGGAGCTGGACTCTTCATGTTTAAAGTGGTTGGAGATTTTAACAGCAATATCACTAAACCTGGTTCAGATTTTGCTAAGCTTCTTATCAATTACTGTGAAGCATGCGACTACAAACTTCCCAGTAAATTGCTATTCCCTAATGACTCATTTACATATGTTAGTGATGCCTGGGGGACTCACTCGTGGCTAGACCACTGTATACAGTGGCGGATAGCCCTATAGGCTGCACAGGCTGAAGCCTAAGGCCCGGATGTCTTAGGGGCCCGCCAAAAATATGTGTATAAGTAAAAAAAACAATCAAACAAAAGTATTTATTTCGGAAAATGAGATACATAAAAATTGAAATACATATATAATAATAGAAATATTGGGTCAATCCCAGAATAGGCACCTGATGTACTTCAATCCCAGATGAAGCACCTGCGTTCAACCTCAATCCCAGAATAGGCACCTTGCAAGGAATTAAATAAAAAAAACCTGATGATTACAAAATTTATTGTTTATACAAAGTTTATTACAAATGTAATAAAGGCAAAGTTATAAAAGGTTTAAAGTGGTTTAATGAATAAAGAAAAATTTTAGATATTATAAATTCCTGCAATATGAACCCGAATGTTTCTGAATCCATCTGAAGCAAATCTATCTTGCCACATAAATTGGTATAGATATGTTTCAATATTTAAAATTGTAATTTGCGACATTTTTTGCCTGCGAATTCATTAATAATATCCTGACAGTCAATTTTATGCAAATGCTCCCACTCGATGTGCATCAATGACAAGTAGTTCAACCTTTCGTCTTTCATTGTTGACCTTAGGTAGTTCTTGTTTTGTGCGCTATTATGCATTACTCCCTCAATGAAAATTAAATTTTTATAGTATATGAATAAAAGGGCCCGATCATACATACTAAGCCTAAGGCCCAGAAAATGTTAATCCGCCCCTGACTGTATAGCCTCCCACGATGGTTATAATATAATCAATAGCATGTCCATACTGTATAATGTATTTGGATCTGATCACCTTCCATTTGTAGTAGGGCTTGATTGTATGGTAGCACCTGACTTAGAAAATGACTGTGATAATGCTGATTACTATAAGGTTAATTGGTCAAATCTTAGTCACTCTGAGGTAGATTACTATAAAATGCAGACTGATGCACTACTCAGACTTGTGAGGATTCCTGCAGAAACTTTGGTTTGTAGGAATCCCTCCTGTGATGATGTAAACCATATAGATATCGTAAATAAGTATTACGGTGAGCTTGAACATGCCATTAAGGCTGCGAATGGAAGTAGCTTTAAGAATAAAATATGGGGAAAAGTAAATGTCAATCCAGGGTGGGCAGAATACTGTGCTGATTTGTATGATGTAGCAAAAAATGTATTCGTGGAATGGGTTGCTATGGGGAAACCTAGGCAGGGAGAACTCTTCCAACTGAAAAATAGAACTCGTGCTAGGTTCAAGGGTGCTCTTAGATTTATAAGGAAAAATAAAGAGAATCTTCGAAGAGAATCTCCAGCCAGAAAATTAGGCAACAGCAATACTTCCAGTAGATAATTCTGGAAGGAGGTTAATAAAATTAACAATAGTAATCTTACCTTGCCAAATGTAATAGAGGGTGTACATGGTGCAAAAAACATTGCAGAACTGTGGAAAAAATACTATGAAACCCTATTTAATTGTCTAGGGGGGGGGATAGACTAAATATATGCCTAAATGTAGAAGGCTCGGAGGAGCTACTAATTAATGACTCAGAAATCTGGCAGGCTATTCATAAGTTAGATGATAACAAAAGTTGTGGCCGAGATGGCATACAAGCAGAACATTTAAAATGTTGTAGCCCTCGTATGATACCTATGCTTGTAATGTGTTTCACAAGCTGTATGATACATGGATACTTGCCACAGTCCATTTTGTCAGTTGTATTGTTGCCAGTTGTTAAAAATAAGGGTGTTAGTATCTGTGATAAGCATAATTATAGGCCAATAGCACTTGCCAGTATACTTTCTAAAGTGTTAGAATATGTCATTTATAATAGGATAAGCACTTACTTGCAGACTTATGACAATCACTTTGGCTTTAGAGTGAAACATGGTACTGCCGTGTGTATTTATATGCTAAAGGAAGTACAAGACGTCAAACAGCAATGTATATTCCTGTTTTTTGGATGCATCAAAAGCATTTGATAGAGTTAACCATCACAAACTTTTCAAGAAACTCTTGTGTCGAGAGGTACCTAAATATATACTTAGTATACTTGCATTCTGGTATACAGAGCATACCATGTTTGTAAGATGGAAAAGCACTGTATCACCAGGTTTTAAGGTGATTAATGGTGTTAGGCAAGGAGGTATATTATCACCCTATCTTTTCTGTGGTGTCCGGACAATTCGTCCCTGGACAATTCGTCCCCGGACAATTCGTCCCTAGGACAATTCGTCCCCAGACAGTTCGTCCCCAGACAGTTCGCCGCGTACAAATAAAATTTATTATCTAAGTTAGGTTTTAGAAAACGTAAAAAACTTCTAATATTTACTATTACATACAGTTACATACAATACATTTTAATAGTAACAAACATTAAAAAACAGATAAAGTGAAAGCATAAAAGGCATTTAAAATTTGAGATTATGGGCAACCCCTTTTAAGAACTGAAGCTTATTTATCGAGTCATACTTTTCTATTAATTTTAGTATACGACTATCTAGATCTCTGTATTTTTTCTTCTTAAAAACGACTTCCCCCTGAAGAAATTTCTGCATTTTGCTTCTCGCCAAACCTTCTTCGCGTCGTAGCACGTCTATAAGAGTCCATATATTGGGGTGGATTGCGCTCACCGCACGATTCAGGGCACTGTGAAAAGCTTCTAAGCCGTTTATGGTACGGGGTTAGGTTAGGTTAGTTTAGGTTTTTACTTGTTTTAAAGCCTAACTTAAATAATAATTTTTAATTTATGAAGGTTTTATGAAGAAAAAGTTGCCGAGTGTCTCTTACTTTTATTTTGAAGGCGACGAGTACTTAAGGTCATATTACAATTTAAAACTTAAAAATTAATTTTGTAGGCGACGTACTGTCCGGGGACGAATTGTCCTAGGGACTAATTGTCCGGCGACGAATTGTCCGGGGACGAATTGTCCGGGGACGAATTGCCCGCGCACCCTTTTCTGTATATACATGGATGACCTTACCAATGAACTAAAAACTGCACGTACTGGCTGTGTCATTGGAAAAGAAAAAATTAATCATTTAATGTATGCTGATGACCTTGTTCTTCTGTCACCCTCTCCCCATGGGCTGAGAGTACTATTAGAGATATGTGAAGAACATGGTATAGAAAATGACATCACCTATAATGGGGCAAAGAGCTGTATTTTGAATTTTAGGTATAATCTACTGAAACATGTATCATGTGGATCTTTTGAAATGAATGGTCAGACTATACCTGTCAAAGACACATGTAAATACTTAGGTCAAGTAATTACTCACGAGTGCGAGATGAACTTGATATTGAGAGGCAACGTAAAAAGCTGTATGTACAGGGTAACATGCTAGTGAGGAAATTTGGTGTGTGTTCAGAATCAGTTAAAATTTATATTTTTAGAACTTACTGTACTGCGTTGTATACATCCCATCTGTGGTGGAATTATATAAAAACTGCTATGAATAAACTCTCTGTTGCTTATAATAATATTTTTCGTATGCTATGTAGGGAACCAAAATGGTGCAGTGCCAATTTTATGTTTACTACGCGCAGAGATGGGCACAAAATACTTTAAATGTAATTAAATACTAAATACATTACTTCCTTAAAAAAATATTTAAATACCAAATACATTACATATTTTCAAAATGTATTTAAATACTAAATACATTACATCGAAAATGTATTTAAATACATTTCATATACATTTAAATACTTATCCAACTATATCATGCCAGAATTTTTTCTAAAACCTATCTCTTGGTAACATTAGTTTATTGATATTATCATCTATTAGACTTTATAAACATATATGTATAACTCATAAGTAGGGCAATTTTTATTGACCTAAAAACAAAAACAAAATTGACTTTATTTTCCTCCAAAATTGACTTTATTGACCTAATAAATATGTACCATTAAATTGTCTAATTTGACTTATTGTTATAATGTTGTTATGTTATAATGTTTCAGACCAACAAAGACCCTAGGATCCACTCATGGCTGGTCTACCTAACTGTGTTCGTAATCGTGTATTGTGTATGTCCTCCGTGGTGGCGGAGGGGACCTACAATTTTACGTGGGTTCCGAACCACAAGAACATAAGAAATTTATGTAAAAACTGCCGGTAAATTGGCAACGACCAATTTTTACGAAACTAAATAATTATCAATTTAAAACTAATTAATTATCGATTTAAAACTAAAGATAGAATCTCTGGATCCAGAGGATCAAGTCATAATAGACTACTATCCACAAATGTTACACTCTATATCTATTTATAACGGACATGCAAATATATCAGATCCAAAGAATCCAGTCAATTTCATTACGGTATCCATCAAGTCACGGTCCATATCGATTGCGGACCAAGTCAAAATTTACAACCATATACATTACAATATATACACTTACGAGGAAAAGTGTAGGTGTGGCTGTAAAGACTGTACAGTAATGTAGAAATGTGTGTGCACCAATTATGGGTCTCCCATTTAAAGGTGTTTGTGGGGCAAGTGAAGATCATGAGTTTTTCAATACCTCACAGTACTATGGGGGGCACCGCTCGGCAGAGGAATCTCTTTAAATGGGGTGTGTAAGGACAGAGAGTATCCCCTAACCCAAGACGCTGCCTCCCTATATCCCACAACACTTGTGTTGAGCTGTGGGATCTATCCCCACAAAGCCTTAATTTTACTACCTTAAACTATACCCTTTCTATCAACATGCGCGTCTAATCGATTTTTAAACATGTTTATAGACGTGCTACTAATTACTTCTACCGGCAAACTATTCCAGGTATTTACTATTCTATGCGTAAAAAAGTTTTTCGCAACTGCTGTCTCGAACCTTCTACTTGTCAACTTACACCCGTTATTTCTAGTCCTATTATATTGAGATATTTCGAAAAAAGCTATCTCTATCTACGTTATCAAACCCATTCATAATTTTGAAAACCTGGATTAGATCACCCCTTAACCTCCTAGTCTCGAGAGTAGTCAATTTTAACTCCTTAAGCCTATCCTCGTACGACTTTGACCGAAGAGACGGAATCATCTTAGTTGCTCGTCTTTGAACTCTTTCGATTTTGTCTATATCTTTGCGCATATGCGCATTCCAAAATTGGACCGCGTACTCCAAATGGGGTCTAACTAATGATTTATAAAGAGGAACTATAATATCCGCGCGATTTGTACTCAAAATTTCGAGCTATAAAACCTAACATTTTGTTCGCCTTATTGACCGCTGCTGGTACTTTGTTTCGCTACTTTTAAATCACCAGTGACTATAACTCCTAAATCTTTTTCCTGCTCTACGCTTGTTAAATCTTTCCCTGACATACTATACGCAAAATTACCGTTACGCGAACCTATATGCAAAATTTTGCACTTATCCACGTTAAATCTCATTTGCCATGTGAGTGACCAATCAACGATTTTATTCAGATCTTCCTGAATTTTACTCTATCTTCGTCATTAGTCGCCCTACCACCCAGCTTCGTGTCATCCGCAAACTTTGAAACTGTACTGACTAGGCCGACATCTAAATCGTTAATATATATAAGAAAAAGCAAGGGGCCCAATACAAATTGTAAAGCAATTTTCGTGATTACAAATATTAGTTCTGTAATTTTAGTGATAAATTGTATAATCTATTTATAGATGATACATAAAACTAATATATTATACAACACTCACATGCAGTCAGTTAACATCTTTAAATACAATTTTTCCACATCTGCATTATACAACACTGCAATATAGTTTTTAACATTTTTGGATTTGAAGTTTCTGTCTTTGGCTAGGAGTTTTCGAAGAATCGAAAAACTTCTTTCGACTGATGCTGAGGTAGGTTGACAGTCTTTTAGTAGAACATATAATGATGGAGATATAGCATTGCTGGTCATTAAAATTATATCCTGATATCATTTGTTAACAAACGCTTTTGATATATAATTTTTTTATATTAACATCATAATCTCCAAAATATATGGTATTGACCGCTTCGTATGCTTCTTGATAGAAATCTGTGCTCTCCATTTTTCTAAAAGAGAACATAATGAAGAGTACTGTTCTTGCAACTGTAATAGCTGAAAACTTAACTCATCTGATTTGACGCCAGCTTTCGCTCTTTTAACGAGGATCCCGTTGCCCTCGAATCCTTCCACAATCTGTTTTACTTTTGGAAGATGCCTTGCGTAATAAAACGCTGCATTCAACCAACTGGCCCATCTAGTAACGATTGGATCAGGTGGCGTAGATGTTAGAAAGATTTTGTATTTGTTTCAGGGCGAAAATTGTTATCTGACAGTTGAAGCTAAGAAATGTATTTGCGAAATGTATTTAAAAATATGTATTTTCAAATAACAAATACTCTTTCAAAGTATTTAAATATGTATTTAAATAACCGAAAAGTATTTATAAATACAAGTATTACAATACAAATGTATTTAAATACTGCCCATCTCTGACTACGCGTAACCTACCTACCGGCCAAATGTTAATCCGGAAGAATATATATAATTTTATTACTAGGGTCCAAAACAGCTCTGATGTGTATTGTACAATGTCCTGTATTTATAAATACAAGTATTACAATACAAATGTATTTAAATACTGCCCATCTCTGACTACGCGTAACCTACCTACCGGCCAAATGTTAATCCGGAAGAATATATATAATTTTATTACTAGGGTCCAAAACAGCTCTGATGTGTTATTGTACAATGTCCTGTATTTATAAATACAAGTATTACAATACAAATGTATTTAAATACTGCCCATCTCTGACTACGCGTAACCTACCTACCGGCCAAATGTTAATCCGGAAGAATATATATAATTTTATTACTAGGGTCCAAAACAGCTCTGATGTGTTATTGTACAATGTCCTGTATTTATAAATACAAGTATACAATACAAATGTATTTAAATACTGCCCATCTCTGACTACGCGTAACCTACCTACCGGCCAAATGTTAATCCGGAAGAATATATATAATTTTATTACTAGGGTCCAAAACAGCTCTGATGTGTTATTGTACAATGTCCTGTCTTCAGATATTGTGTACCTCTCACCTATATGGCAGTCTTGGTTCAGGCAACTGCTGGTTTACAATACCTTATTTTTGTAAAGTAGCAAAGATTATATACGCATATTAAGTTGTGTTATAATAAGTGTTATAAGATGTCTCATGTAATAACAATATACATAAAATTGCCAGATAATTAATCAAACAGTATGCCAGTATGCTAGGTTAAGTGGCTATGTTGGCCTTATTTTTGTATTAAGTCCAATGTATACGTAAGATTGTACTTGTATGTTAGGTTAAGTGGCTATGGATTGTGAATGATCCACAATAAAGATGTTTTGTTTTGTTTACAGGTGTTCAGCACAACAGATAAATTATCCATATAAACATTGAATAAGTAGGGGGATAATATCCTTCCCTGCCTGACACCATTAGTCACAGAGAATGGCTCTGAATTAACTCCACCCCATCTTACAATCATTGTCTGGTCATTATACCAGAATATCACTTAAAATATGCCATTGACGTGGCGTGTCTGCTATATCGTTGCTCTTCTCAGCCATACTTGTGAAGGTTCAGAAAAAATGCAAGTATTATTTACTAAATGATGCTATATATCATAATATCACATCATAATTATAACTATGGCTACAAAAGTGGACCTTTCCCGTCGAGAGGGGTTCATTCGACCCCCGATCCGCCTGGCTACAGGCCTGAATTTATTGAAATTTTGGTATTTCCACCAATTTTTCCTTAAATAAACTTCATTTTTGTGAAAAAAAATAACTCTTTCTCGTATATATACAGGGTCGAATTCTTACTGGTTTTTCTTAATTTCACAAGAGTATGAAATTTTATAGAAGAGTGGAATGATTAAATAGGAGTATATAGGCAGGCTTTGGTCAAGCGACATTTCGGACTAATAGAAAACGGCTTGACTGTCCCAAGCAAGTTTGAGAAATGGGGAGAGGAGTGTAGTGGCGAGCCCACTGCGCGTAATGTATTTGAGGTAAATATGCAGCAAATAGCCCCACCTCGACTTTTGGTACGAAAGTTAGTTATTAGGGTGTGTTCTCATCTGCTTTCCTTAGAAATGCCACTCATTTGCCCGCGTTTAATTGAAAGTACAAAAAAAAATCGGATTTTTTTTCGTTTTATCTTCAAGTAAACACGGGGCAAATGAGTATCATTTCTGAAAAAAAGCACATGAAAACACACACTAATAACTAAATTTCGCACCCATAAAATGTATGTTATTGCTAATCTAATCTAACCAGTACTTACGTATTATCGGGACTACCAAACTGTTTATTATGTATTTTGCTCTCGTCATTTCATTTAAACTAACGAAAATATCACAACTTAACCTAACCAATCATCAAGGGCGTACAGTTGACCTAACTGGCCATTCAATTAAACCTAACCGGGCATTCAGTTTACCTAACCGGGCATTCGGTTAGGTCAACTGTACGCCCTTGATGATTGGTTAGGTTAAGTTGTGATATTTTCGTTAGTTTAAACGAAAATGACGAGAGCAAAAATACATAATAAACAGTTTGGTAGTCCCGATAATACGTACCACCTAACCTAACCTAACCGCTCGTGAATCGTCTCCTAAAATTTGCAACACTTCAACGTAGCCTAGGTCACAACTATCACAAATCTCACTGGACATGTTGACGCAGCAAAAATTAAAACTTGAAATACAAATTACGCACAGTTCACACAAATTTTTTTACTCCACAGAGGACAAGTTTGAAACTTGTCTTGCGCGTAATTTATGACGACGTACGTTACAAGTAGCCCAAAAAGTAGCAGATAGCAGAAAATTTTATTTTTTAGCAGGGCTCTAAAAAGTAGCCCAATCTGCGCGAAAAGTAGCCCAAGTTGACAACACTGCAGCCGTGTCAAAGGCTGAGGAGTTTCCGTGATGTCACGGTCGGGAAACCACTTGATTGGTTCTTTAAAATTCCTAATTAGCTCTCATTGGTTCATTAAGGCGTGTCTGTAATTGGTTGTTTTTGAATGATTAACAGCCTACTATTGGTTAAAAAAGGTGCACTGTGAGTCTGTGATTGGTCGTCCATACATTTCCAGAAAATTGTTTTTGAGCGAGAATGTCTTATGCCTGCTGGCAGGTCGCGAAACAAACAAAAATGGTTAAAACTTAAAAAATCAATAACTTCATTAATTTTGAATTCCGGGGGGGGTCTGGCTTTCAACAAATTTATTTATGAACTCGAGGTGGGGCTATTTGCTGGAGGCTGAAGTTGGTGGTGGGTAATAATTTACTAGACTAAATTTAGTTGACCTTTTAGTTTTAGTATGATAATTAGATTACAGTACATTATATTTCACTTCACTGGGGCCTATTGAGGTTATCCAAGTCATGAGTTATATTTTATAATAAAATTGCGTAAAATGTCAATCTCAAGTTGGCTAATTAACAAAACTATTTACAGGGCTGCCAAGTAATCTACTTAAGCTGAGAATATACACCATTGCAATCTACAAACTTTTATTCATAAAAGCATCCAAATTTTTCTTAAAAACTAAGTAGCTACTATTTATCACATCATATGGCAAGTCCTTCCAAAAATCTACTATTGTTACTCTGTTGAAAGTATTTTTGTTGATCCACTCTAATTTTCTTTTGCCCCAAACTTGGGGGTCAATTCCAAATTGAATTGGAATTGATGAAAAACTTGAGTTGGAAATGAATTCATTAAAATTAAAACTTGCTGAATTGGAATTGATATTGAATTGAG